>JAODAL010000419.1:0-317172 GCA_025379985.1 Phyllomedusa bahiana
TTTTTAAATTGTGTTTTAAGATTTAGGGGTGCTGCGCAAGAACAAAGCGGGTGCGCAAAAGTCAAAAAAACAGTATCTGTTATGTTTTCGTATGATACACGGTATTTTGGAAAACAAACAACCTGTGCTGATACAAGTTTGTGGGGATTGAAATTTAACTGAAAGGGGTGGATATATCAACACAGGTGGAATGGGTAAAATTGAAAATGAAACCTTTAAAATGTATACTGAAAATAAAAGTGGATTTTTGCAAAGAGACCTGCATTTATAAAAATGAGTGTATCCAATAAATTTCGGGATGCCCAATTTCCGGGAAAATTTCAATACAAACTGTTAATAATAAAGATATTGGCAGTG
Organism: Phyllomedusa bahiana; assembly: GCA_025379985.1. NCBI lineage: Eukaryota > Metazoa > Chordata > Amphibia > Anura > Hylidae > Phyllomedusa > Phyllomedusa bahiana. The sequence goes on from JAODAL010000419.1 coordinate 358, forward strand.
CAAGCTAAAAAAGTCTTGGGAACTTTATCCAGTATTCTTTAGAGTTTCTTTGTTGCCCCGGGGCCCCCCCCCCCCCCCTCCCCAATCCCCCTGTGATTTTTCGGGTAGATGCTGTTTAAAAAATTCTTAGCTAACTACATAAAATCTTAAATCTTTAATCTTAACTAAATTTGGAAAGGGTCACAGCTAATAGTAGAGGTTTCTTGTGGCGAAAAGAAATTTGTGAGCTGTTTGGCCACAGGGGAAGCGCAGTCTTTTCCCCATGGAGCGCTGAGAGACACTGAGTGAACAGGAAAATGTTTTTTAAAACGAAAGGGCAAATGTTTTTAGCCCCCTGCAAACCATCCATCCCGTCTGAGTGAAAACACATCTCCCCTACAATTTTGTAATCTGAAGTGGCCGCCAAAAAATTACGGAAGGCCCAAAATGGCGGCGATCTTAATGATGATGCACAGATTTGAACCTTTTTTATCGCATGAACTGAAAATTTCCGATCACCATATAAACCTCGCCGATTTCAACTTTGTCGATAAAAATCGCTCAACACTACTTCAAAGCATTGAATAATTGGGTTATTTGTTGGTGGTTTGGTGTGTACAAGTCTGCTGGGAAGACTAGGCAGCCCGCAATGGGCTGAGTGAATAGGTTTGCCAGTTTATTATGGCATGTTGCTGGTGGAATTCCATGGTCAATTGATTGTTCAAATTTTGGCTAATCAAAATGTCTTGTATGGGTAGATTAACAGAGTGTTATCACTTCTAGTTCATATTCGTATCAACTTCATCTCTACACAAACATATAATGGCTGATGCTTATGTCATTGGCAGTGAAAAAGTAATGTTCTAAGGTGAGGAATTTTTGGATTGTTTGCTGTTTTATTGACCTATTACTTTAGTTATAGACTATATAATTTGAATGGGTTGCTCTAAATCATGTTTAGGACTTTTAATATATCTACAGTATGTCACTGTATTTTCAAAAGATAAAAGAAACCCTGTTTCTCTTTATAGCAGAGGACTGCACCAAAAATGTGGGAAACCCCATTTTATCTCCTCACTATGAAAACACATGTAACAATATCACAAAAAACAATTATAGAGAACTGTCTACAACATTTAGAACACATATACCCTCAGTCCTTCACAGCAGAGGTCCATCTACAAATCTCACTAGTCAAAAGGATCCTTCATCTAGTCAATCGCAAACTGTTAAACGAAGCACCGGAAATAAAGAGGGTAAAACATTTCCATGCTCTCAATGTGGGAAACATTTTAAAAAAAAATCTAATCTGACTGTTCATGAAAGAATGCATAGAGATGAGAGGCCATATACCTGTTCTGAATGTGGGAAAAGTTTCCGAAAGAACTCTAATCTTACGAAGCATAAAATAATTCACAGTGATGAAAGGCCATTCGCATGCTCAGAATGCGACAAAACGTTTCGACAGAAATCAGATCTTCTTTTACATCAAACAAGGCACAGTGGTGAGATGCCATTTTCATGTCCTGAATGTGGAAAATGTTTTATAAGGAAATCGTGTCTTACTGAACATCAGAGAGCTCACACAGGGGAGAAGCCGTTCTCATGTCCAGAATGTGGGAAATGCTTTCGTCATAGATCTGCTGCTGTTAACCATCAAGTAGTCCACACAGGGGAAAAGCCATTTTCGTGTGTGGAATGTGGAAAGTGTTTTACTAGAAAATCATATCTTGTTGAACATTATGTAACTCACACAAGGGAGAAACCATTTCCATGCTCTGAGTGCGGGAAAGTCTTCATGAGGAAATCAAGTCTTATCGAGCATCAAAGAATTCACACAGGAGAGAAGCCTTATTCATGTTCAGAATGTGAGGAAAGTTTTAACCAGAGGTCTGATCTTGTTAAACATCAGGTAATCCATATGGGAGAGAAGCCGTTTTCATGTTCTGAATGTGGGAAATGGTTCAGCAAAAATTCTGATCTTATTAAACATCAGAGGAGTCACACAGGGCAGAAGCCATTTACATGTTCAGAATGTGGAAAAAGTTACAGCCATAAGTCTGATCTTATTAAACATCAGAGAACTCACACAGGGGAAAAGCCATATTTATGTTCAGAATGTGGAAAATGTTTTAGACTTAAGGCTGATCTTCTTAAACATCAGGTCATCCATACAGGGGAGAAGCCATTTGTATGTTCAGAATGTGGGAAATGTTATAATCATAGGTCAAGTCTTGCGCACCATAAGAAGCAAAGCCATTTTAATGTTCAGAGTGTAGCAAATATTTTACCTCAAATGTAGGCCTCGAATTTATTAAAAATGTGGTCATAGAACTATTTTATATTTTCAGTTATTAAATTGTTTTCTTAAAATTGCTCATGAAATATTTGTCCACTAGCATCTGTGTTGTATCCCAAAACAAATTCTAAGAAAATTTACAACAGCATCTTGAAAAAAGGCTGCACGGTTGTTCATTAAAGGTTTCTCTCTACTAATAGAGACTGATAAAGGACTGATAACAGATGGTCCCACAAGTTACAGTGGTCTCCGGGTGCAATATTTTTCTCATACAATGCTCTTTTCTAGGACATTGCATCATTAACACCATACTGTACATACAGTGTCACAGACACTGCCGATCTGCAAATATGATTGACTGTAAGAGTCAACCAATTGCCATGATTTCTGTACTTATAAACTCCTGCATTTGTGAGGTTCATGCACTAATTGGCTTTCTAGTAGCGCCTCTCTACAGTACAGTGTGGTACTACATGTCTTGTACTGCTCTGTACATCTGCCAAGATAAGCAGCTCCTTTAGGCACCCGGTGAGGCTGACCCCATTTTCTTTTTTTCTGGTACATTGTGTATAGCCCAAAGAAGCTCATGTCCTCAAAAATCGGTAAAAACATAGAACTCTTTTAATGAAGGCACTATAGTGCAAGGTATATGCCCAAATAAAAATGGCACTTACTTTTTCTGCATTTAACCCATAATAAAATTTAAAAACATTTATGTGTATGAAGAAATAATGTTAAAAATAATTGCAGCTTGCCTTTCAAAAAAAATAAAAAAGAATACTTTCATAAAGATATGTCAATGTAAGAATAAAAACGTATGGCTCTACCAGGCAAAAGAGAACCCACACCATTATACCCCCTATAGAACTTTCCCTCTCTATTGTAAATTATTCCTTTCTGAGACCCTGGCCAAGTATTTCATTTTTTTTTTTGCTTTTGTTTGTTGCTGTTGAAGAACCTAAATAATAGCTCTCATTTGTGCACCTAACCATAGACAACTTTTATTTTTTTGCCAAAAACTTTAGGTGAACTGATGTAACATGCTATAGAGTCAGCTCACCTGAAAGATCTTCTATTTTATTAACTAGGCTGCGTTGAGGGTGCCTAGGAGGCAACTAAGTAACATTAAGCTACGGTTTAGAGCAGTATAGCTAAAAATTAGCTTGTCTTCAATTAGCTAAATAAAACAATTGTAGATTGTAAGCCTTCGTGGGCAGGGTCCTCTCTCCTTCTGTACCAGTTGTTAGTGGTCAGTCCTGGGTCCTTTACTCTTCTCTCTTTACACTCTTGGCCTCGGTCAGCTCATAGCATCACACGGCTTTCATTACCACCTGTGTGCTAATGAAACCCAACTCTACATCTCCGGCCCAGATGTCACTTCTCTACTCTCCCGGATCCCTGACTGTCTGTCCTCCATTTCCTCCTTCTTCTCATCACGTCTCCTAAACCTAAATGTGGAGAAAACAGAACTCATCATCTTTCCACCGTCCAACTCTACCCTTGCCCCTGATCTCTCTATCTCAGTCAACGGCTCTACACTCTCACCTGTTCCGCAGGTCCGCTACCTTGGGGTAATCCTAGACTCTGCTCTATCTTTCAAACCACACATCCAGACCCTTACCTCTGCCTGCCGCCTCCACCTGAAAAACATCTCTCGCATCCGCTCATTCCTCAACTATGACACTACAAAAATGCTGGTCCATGCCCTTGTCATCTCCCGCCTAGACTACTGCAACATCCTTCTCTGTGGCCTCCCAGCTAGCACCCTCGCTCCCCTCCAATCAATCCTTAACTCTGCTGCCCGTCTTATCTGCCGCCTCTCCCCTCTGCCAATCCCTTCACTGGCTTCCCATTGCCCAGCGAATTCATTTCAAGCTACTAACCATGACCTACAAGACTCTCCATGACCTCTCCCCTCCATACATCTCTGCCCTGGTTTCCAAATATCTCCCCTCACGCAATCTCCGCTCCTCTCAGGACCTTCTCCTCTGCTCTCCCCTTATCAGCTCCTCACACAACCGTCTCCAAGACTTCTCCAGTGCTTCACCCACACTCTGGAACTCACTGCCCCAACACATCAGACTCTCCTCCACTTTCACCAGCTTCAAAAGCAGCCTGAAAACCCATTTCTTCAGGCTTGCCTATGACCTACACTAACCTTGTTGTCACTACTTCCTCCACAGGCATGTCTGCCCCTCGCCTCCTGTCTCTTCCCCCCTCCTTGTAGATTGTAAGCCCTCGCGGGTAGGGTCCTCTCTCCCTCTGTCGTGCCAATTGTCATTAATCACTTATCATTGTACTCGTTTGACTTATGTTATGTATGTAACCCCCTCGAATGTACAGCGCCCTGGAATCAATGGCGCTTTAAAATAAATAATAATAATAATAAAGTTAGTTATTTATCGTCACCACTGTACTTGTTTGACATACGTTATGTATGTACAGCTCCCTGGAATTAATGACGCTTTAAAATAATAATAATTCACACAAGGCCTAAAAATATTCTTAGTGATTTTAGTTTAGTCCTGCAGTCTAACTAAAATACTTCCTCAGGTCCTTCAACTATGGTCTTCAAAAAGCTTAACAGGGTCAGAAAGTTGCTACACACTCTCCAGTTGTGTAATGCTTTGAGACTCACTCAACCTAATGTTCTTGAATATACATTTTATTCTCATAATCAACTATTCACTTCTCCAACATTCTTTATTTGCCATCATAGTCAAATCATGCATTGGGAACATTCTACAATTGGAACATTCCCTCTATTCATTGTGATCTAATTTTAGCACAAAACTCTCGTAGGTCAATGTTATGGAATCTCAATGAATTTCTCTTCTCGGATGCACTGTGTCTAGTGAATTTTAAAAGTGCTGCTAAAAAATTTCTGTTAGATCATGTGTTGGACCATACATTTCCTGAGATACAGTGGTAATCTTTGAAATATGTGCTTTTCGCATATTATTATTGTTTAAGCACGTTTTGGAGAGAACCCACAAAAAAAATTTTGGTTTAAGAGAACTCGCACAATTAACACATGGGATAACTCGATACTTGAACATAAGAACGATTGTTTCCAGCAAACGTCAACATGCATTTTCTATAAGGAAACAACGCCAAAGTAACAACATAGAAATGTTATAAACTGAGAAGAGAGGCTCACCCTTAGTAGAATGGCAGAATTCGTTGATCTTTTTCCTTTATGCTTCAAGTCCTTGCAGCTGCACGGATCTCTGTCCCGACCGCCGGACAGCTTAAAACGTTCAATGATCCAAATAAATGGAGTAAACTGATCCAGCAATAGCAAAAACGGACAAAATTTATTAATAGACACTAGTACAGCATAGTACAGGGGGTGAAAAAATAGCTACCCGGTAGTAGCCTACGCGTGTACAAGGGTGATATACACGCCCGAATCGCTAGGCTTCACGGTAGCTATTTTTTCACCCCCTGTACTATGTTGTACTAGTGTCTATTAATAAATTTTGTCCGTTTTTGCTATTGCTGGATCAGTTTACTCCATTCATTTGGATTATTGAACGTGTTTTTCTATAAGGGCATGTCCCCATGGCACAGGTTTTCGGCCGGTTTTTCAGGCGGTTTGCAGTTTTGCCTGAAAAACCGGCCGAAAATTAGCACAACGGGCTTCTATGGAAAACCCGTGCAGCAGGAATCTGTGCATGTGCATGTCATCGAGGAGAAAAGCCGTCCCCCCCGCGGCCATAGGAACAGCAATAAAACAGGACAAATACCGGTCGGATAAACCGAACGGTATTTGTCCCTTGCCATGGGGACGCAGTCTTAGGATGCTTTCACACGGTGCGGTTTTGGTGCAGTTTGAATTGCACTGCAATTAAACTGCCTTTCTTACCAGCAAGCTTCTTTCAGTTCTCTAAATTGTTCACAAGCGATTAATTAATTGCGGTGTTTGAAGTCACACATCTGTCTCTGCTACAAATGATGCTGTAAAACATACAGAATCTCAAAAAAGTGAGTACACACCTCACATTTTTATAAATATTGCATTATATCTTTTCATAGGACAACACTGAAGATATGACTCCTTAAAACAGTGTAAATTAGCTTGTATAACAGTGTATATTTGATACGCCCTTAAAATAACTCAACAAACAGCAATGAGTGTCTAAACCGCTGGCAACAAAAATGAGCACACTCCTAAGTGAAAATGGACAAATTGTGCCTAAAGTGTCAATATTTTGTGTGGCCACCATTATTTTTCAGCACTGTCTTAACTCTCTTGGGCATGGGGTCCACTAGAGCTTCACAACTTGCAGCCACTGGAATTCTCTTCTACTTCTCCATGACGACATCATGGAGCTGGTGGATGTAAGAGACATGCTTTCCGTTTGAGGATACCCCACAGTTCTGAAGACATGCTTGGCCAGTCCAGCACCTTTTCCCCTTATTTTCTTTAGCAAGACAGTGGTCGCCTTGGAGGTGTGTTTAGGGTAGTTATCATGTTGGAATACTGCCCTGCGGAGATCATGCTCTGCTTTAGTATGTCACAGTACATGATAACATTCATGGTTCTCGTAAAGGGGTTTTCTCACTACAAAGTTCATATCTATAATGATGGGCACAGTAAAAATAAGCAAATTTGCAATTGGTTTGTATTACCTAAATCTTTTAGTATAGCAGCTATTAGCTAATCTGTGTGTTCTACACTTAAAACTGCAGCCTGGGTCTGACTACGCCCCCTTTGCTGTGATTGGCTGCCTGCATTTAGTGCAATGCCCTGGTCGGTCATGCCTCTATTTGGGACATGCCCCTTGTGTTGTGACTGGCTGTCCTGCACTCTCTGTGCTTACTCCCCTCTGAGCTATGTGAAATATCTTGTCTGTGCTTCTTCTAGTGATAGCTGTAATGGCTGCTCTGCTCCTCTCACAGTGATAGCTCTAATAGCTCCTCTGCTCCTCTCACAGTGATAGTTGTAATGATTGCTCTGTTCCTCTCACAGGGATAGCTGTAATGGCTGTTCTACTTCTCTCACAGTGATAGCTGTAATGGCTGCTGTGCTCCTCTCACAGTGATGGCTCTAATAACTGCTCCGTTCCTCTCATAGTGATAGCTGTAATGGCTGCTGTGCTCATCTCACAGTGATAACTGGAATGGCTGCTCTGCTCCTCTCACAGCAATAGCTGTAATGGCTGCTCTGCTCCTCTCACAGTTATAGCTCTAATAGCTGCTTTGCTCTTCTCACAGTGATAGCTCTAATAATTGCTCTGCTCCTCTCACAGTGATAGCTCTAATGGCTGCTCAGCTCCTCTCACAGTGATAGCTGTAATGGCTGCTCAGCTCCTCTCACTGTGATAGCTGTAATGGCTGCTCAGCTCCTCTCACTGTGATAGCTGTAATGACTGCTCTGCTTCTCTCACTGTGATTAGCTTCAATAGCTGCTTTACTCTTCTCACAGTGATAGCTCTAATAACTGTTCAGCTCCTTTCACAATGATCGCTCTAATAGCTGCTCAGCTCCTCTCACAGTGATAGCTGTAATAGCTGCTCTGCTCCTCTCACAGCAATAGCTGTAATGGCTGCTCTGCTCCTCTCACAGTTATAGCTCTAATAGCTGCTTTGCTCTTCTCACAGTGATAGCTCTAATAATTGCTCTGCTCCTCTCACAGTGATAGCTCTAATGGCTGCTCAGCTCCTCTCACAGTGATAGCTGTAATAATTGCTCATCTCCTCTCACTGTGATAGCTGTAATGGCTGCTCAGCTCCTCTCACTGTGATAGCTGTAATGACTGCTCTGCTTCTCTCACTGTGATTAGCTTCAATAGCTGCTTTACTCTTCTCACAGTGATAGCTCTAATAACTGTTCAGCTCCTTTCACAATGATCGCTCTAATAGCTGCTCAGCTCCTCTCACAGTGATAGCTGTAATAGCTGCTCTGCTCCTCTCACAGTGATAGCTGTAATGGCTGCTCAACTCCTCTCACAGTGATAACTATAATGGCTGCTCTGCTTCTTTCACAGTGACAGCCCTATATAAAAGATCTGGGCAATTACTATTTCTCTTTAGCTGCCAGATATAACACACTCATATAACACAACCTTATACACTCTGCTCCCCTAACCCATATAACACAGTCTTATACACTCTGCTCCCTTCACCCATACAACACAGCCTTATATGCTCTCCTTCTCCCACCCATATAATACACTCTTATACACTCAGCTTGTAGTTTGCATTTCTCACATTTGTTTAATAATTTCAGGCTGTATTTATAGCTGCTTGCACGAGTACAGGTGTTCTGGTTACAAGAAGCTTGTGCAGCCTGGGAGAGAGGTGACAGCTCTCCAGGCATGAGAACTGACCATTGAAGGAGGTCTGCATACCTGTGACATCCACTCCTTCCCGCTGCTCACACCGAATGATGTAATCTCTCTTAAGTGAGGGAAGACACGCCTACTGGGAAGAGAGACCTGCCCCTGGATTTGAAGATATAAGACAGAAACAGCTCAATATGCCTGTGAATGCCTGTATTGAGAAAACCCTTTTAATGGAACTGTAGCTCCCCACAGCTGGCAGCACTCATGCAGCCCCAAATCATGATAGTCCCATCACCATGCTTGATTTTAGGCAAGACAGACTTGTCTTTGAACTCCTCACCTGGTTGCCGCCACACACGCTTAACACCATCTGAACCAAATAAGTTCATCTTGGTCTCATCAGACCACAGGACATGGTTCCAGTAGTCCATGCCCTTAGTCTGCTTGTCTTCAGCAAACTGCAGGCTTTCTTGTGCAACATCTTTAGATAGGCTTCCTTCTGGGATAACAGCCATGCAGACCAATTTGATGCAGTGTGTGGTGTACGGTCTGAGCACTGACAGGCTGACCCCTCTCCCCTTTAACCTATGCAGCAATGCTGCCAGCACTCATACATCTATTTTGAAAAGACAATCTCTGGATATGACATTGAGCACCTGCACTCAGCTTCTTTAGTCGACCATGGCGAAACTTGTTCAACCGCGGTATGATCTTGGACACTGTGCTGCAGCTCAGTTTCAGGGTGTTGGCAATCTTCTTATATCCTAGCCCATCTTTATGTAGAGCAACAGTTCTTTTTTTCAGATCCTCAGAGAGTTCTTTGCCATGAGGTGTCATGTTGAACCTCTAGTGACCAGTGTGAGAGCCATGTCACCAAATTTAACATACCTGCTCCCCATTGACATCTGAGACCATGGAACACTAACAAGTCACATGACACCGTGAAGGTAAAAAGGCAAATTGGCCACAATTTGTCCATTTTCACATAAAGGAGTTTTAACGTTTGAGCTGTTTGTACTGTTCTGCTATTTCTCTGAGATTGAGTTTGAAATCCAGGGGCGAGTCTCTCCTCCCAGGAGGCGTGTCTCTCCTCACTGAAGAACTGTGACATCATCATTCTGGGTTAGGCAGTAGAAGCAGAAGGGTGTCTGGATATAACAGCTCTGTAGCCTCCTGCATGCTTATGTCTGCAGCCTTCAGGCTCCACAAGCACCTGTTAATCTCTTAGTTTTCACACAAATTACACTGAAAGCCAGCAGCTCTTACTTCTAGTGGTGTTCACCCAAATTGTACTGACAACAGGCAGAGATCTTTACTCAACTACAAATGTCAGCTTCAAGTAAGATCTCTGAGTGCTGTCAGTGACATGTGAGTGAAAACAATGGGGGGGGAGAAGCAATCAGCTTTGAGAGAAGACCCTGCTCAACCTGTAACTAACTTGGGCTCTTGGTGCAGTGGTAGAGTTTTAGCTTTACAAGGAAGGGGTTTGGAGTTCTAGTCCCTCACAGAGTTTTGTTTTTTTCCTCCCCTAAATTCTACACATATGTAGAGAGACCTAAAATATATATGTCAATCTCTATAATGATATATATACACATACATAGCTCCCCTATATCATGTCTTATCCCCCAGAGTATATGCATTGTATCACATATGTTGGAAGTGCTTGGTGTGACTGTGAGGATGGGACACTATATAGGGGAGCTTTGTGTGTGTATTTAAAATTATAGATGTCTACACATATATTTTCATATCTTTACATATGTGTACAATTTATAAAAGAAAATAAAAAATAAACTACTGATGGGGCTTGAACTCCCAACCTCTCTCTTGCAGAGTGGATCACCTAAGCGCTAGACTACACAGACAGCTTGTATAAACACTGTGTTGAATCCTTATGTTATACACTACAGATGATGACATCAGAAGGCGGTGCTTACATTAGATCTGAGGAACAGAACGCCCTCTTTTCAAAGTTGCAGCTTAAGGACTGGACCTGTGAGGAGGTGAATCAACCTCTTGGCAAAAGCTCTTAAACAGCCAGTCATTGCCCAGATCATCACCCTAGAGCTGGGAGATGTATATAGAGCCAGCAGACCTTGGTTTCACTATCGATTTTAACAGCTCAGAGGGGAGTAAACACAGAGTGTGCAGGCAGCCAATCACAGCGCAGGGGGCGTGCCCAGGGTGTTTCCTGTTTAGGGGCATATCCCAACAGGCTGAATGAAATGTCAGCCACCCAATCACAGTGCAGGGGGCGTGTCTAGGGGGGCAGGATCCGACCAGGGGACGTGGCCGATCAGCAACAGCAGAAATAGAACACAGATTTACAGAAAAGCTTATATCTGCTAAACCAAGTGACTGAGATAATGCAACCCAATTACAAAAGTGCTTATTTTTACTGTCCACATAATCTGAGACATGATCTTTGTAACGATAAAACCCCTTTAACCACTTTAGGGTGTTCTCACTTATGTTGCTAGTTAATAGACATTAATAGCTGTGTGTTGAGTTACTTTGAGGGCACACCAAATTTACACTGTTATACAAGTTATACACTGACTACTTTACATTGTATTGTCAGTGTTGTCCCGTGAAAAAATATAATACAATATTTACAAAAAAGGGAGCGGTGTACTTAATTTTGTAAGATACTGTATTTGCCTTTTAGCACCAATCATGGTCTCTGATACAAATGAATGGCTCAATTTCAGCACCCTTTAGCAAAGAAAATGACATCAAGCAACTTTGTAGTCTGTCCCCTCTGCTCTATGTTCTAGTGATAGAGAATCTCATAATGGCTATAAGTAGTAGTGCAGATATTAAAGGGATCCAGGTAGAGTTCAAACATCTTAAATGCTCTTAATAAGTGGACGACCCATTGTTTTTCATCTTCAGTCCCCATATTTTAATGCCAACCCTGATGGCAGTAGTTAAAAAATTCAGCTATTACAATAAGTTAAAGAGTAACCTGTCCAAAAGTATGGCTTTCAATATAACCTTGAATAAATCTTTTGTACCACAACTTCTCTTTCACCTGGGACACTATTTCCCTTTTTAATTCTAAAGATTAAATATTTGCATCTATCAAACTGGCTTATAAATCTTCAGTTTTATACAAAGCTCAAGAGCTGAACATTAAGATCTTAATGAGGTAGCATAGAGTACCTTGATTATCACACACTCTTTATCCATATTCTTTGGATCGATGCTGTAGATGTGGGGTTTCTGAGGGAACAATTTTGCATGTTTGGTGGAGATACTAGCGCATTCAACTTTTTTCCATGTTGATCTAATAAAGTTCATTTGAGGAATAGAAGGTGGGAATCGCGCATCCTCTCTTTTTATGACACTGTCCTCAAGTACTGAAGAGTAATTGATTTCATTTCTCCATATGGCTGCTAAAAGAGTAATCTCCAGGTTTTGGAGATCTCCACAACCTATGTCTATCACTGACTGGTACAGAGTAATATTCCACTTGTAGCATATGGAGGAAATAAGAGCAGAATCTGCAAAAGTGTCAATCAAAAATGGCTTGATCTGGAGGGGTTTGGATGACTTTCTGCTTCTCCCACCTATGCTGCTTAGACATAACCAACTGTGTATGCCTCATAACCCCTCCTATGTAGTAGTCCTCCTTTCAACTCGCCGGCAATTTCTGTAATGTTTGATTTGCCATATCTCATAACCAAATTAATAAACTTATATTTTTTTGTTAATTGAGCAATCTCTTTTGTATCATACTGTATTGTGGTTACAAAATGGTTTATTTTTAATGCCATATCACATATGCCACTAGGTCATTCGACTATGTCTGCTGTGATGATATTGCAGAGTAAATTGTACTATATGACGTTTCCTTTCCAGAACAATTCCTATGCTATGTACATTATGCTATAGTTAGAATTGTACGTCTATACTCTATATTTTCTACCTGCCATTGTAATTTGTTTCATTAAAGCTTTAAATACAAAAAATTTATAACTATTATGCTTGTGTAATAAAGTTACCCCCTCCAAAAAATAAAAATAAAACAACTCCTGTGCATCTTAAAAAAAGTACAAGACTCAATTTGAATCAGTAAAAGGATTAAATAACAAACCTGTGGTTTACAGTTGCTTATTTGTTTTTGGGTATGTTCACATGTTGGGTTTCTTTATTTTTTTTTAGAAGGAATGATGGAAAAATACATTTGCCATTTGTACAAAAAAAAAATGCAGCAAAAGCTGTGACAAATATCCTTGACACCATTATTAGTGTTTAGCATACAGATTGGATGAAAGAGCGTTAAGGAATAAAGGGGTCTACAGTAAACCTGGATTTCTGATTATCAGAGTAATCTTTACCAAAATTGCACCCATTTCAGTGTATATTCGACCAATGTGGGATGCACCCACCAATGCAGGACGCACACTGAGATAACTGGGTTAACCAGAGTGGCAGTCATGCTCGGTCCAAGTGGCATACTATTAATTATTTCCCAACATGACCTACATATCTGATAAGAACAGGAGATTGTTCCTGTAAAATACTGGTAATCATGTGGGGAAAAGGGTTTTCCCAGCTTGTTGCCCAAGGGAACCCATCTGTTATGTGAATTGCAGAGGAAGGGAATGCTGACAAGCATAATACATTGCATATTATATGAACAATCACATATCAACGTCTCTTAGTGGGACAAATTTATATATATATATATTATAAATATATATATATATATATATAGTATTATATATAATATATAATATATATATATTATATATATAATCTATCATGTATATCTCCCGAAAATCACATTGTCGGATTTGGAAAGAATTTATTTGCAAATTATGGTGGAAAATAAGTATTTGGTCACCTACAAACAAGCAAGATTTCTGGCTCTCACATACCTGTAACTTCTTCTTTAAGAGGCTCCTTTGTCCTCCTCTCATTACCTGTAGTAATGGCACCTGTTTTAATTTATCAGTATAAAATACACCTGTCTACAACCTCACACACTCCGAACTCCACTATGGTGAAGACCAAAGAGATGTCGAATGACACCAGAAACAAAATTGTAGCCCCACACCAGGCTGGGAAGACTGAATCTGCAATAGGCAAGCAGCTTGGTGTGAAGAAATCAACTGGGGGAGCATTAATTAGAAAATGGAAGACATACAAGACCACTGGTAATCTCCCTCGATCTGGGGCTCCACGCAAGATCTCACCCCGTGGGGTCAAAATGATCACAAGAACGGTGAGCAAAAATCCCAGAACCACACGGGGGACCTAGTGAATGACCTGCAGAGAGCTGGGGACCAAACATAACAAAGGCTACCTAAAGTAACGCACTACGCCGCCATGGGCTCAGATCATGCAGTGCCAGATTAGCAGGTGCTAGAGGTGACCTATGCACCTGCTAATTATGGAGGGGACCTTTTGTACCTGCCTAATTATAGAGGAGACTTTATATATTATATATTACTATATATAGTATAAAATATATATTTTATATACATACAAACCTAACTATGGAGGAGACCTATATATATCTACCTAACTATGGAGAGGACCTGTATATCTACCTAACTATGGAGAGGACCTATATATCTACCTAACCATGGAGGACACACACACATACATATATATATATATACCTAACTATGGAGGGGACCTATATATATATATATTTACCTAACTATGCAGGGGATATATATATACATACATACACCTAACTATGGAGGGGAATTTTCTGCATATTTTTTTTTTCCCCTATCTTTTTAACAGATTGTGTTCATCAGTACTAAGGTAACTAGTGTATTGTATATTATGGTAACTAGCGCTTATCGATATTATGGCAACTAGTTTATTACAGACACCGAGTGTATTATTGTATACTCTGGTAGTTTGTCTAGTAAATACCTCTGTATTGGAACTTTATTGTTGTACACCTGCGCAGCAAGTCAGCTGTGTGTTATTGTCAGCTGTACTAGATATTTTTTTAGGCATACCTGGCATATATATTTTTTAGTATACCCCGGGTTTATAATCTTTATGGGCGGCACGTGGGGCAGTAATGCTGATTAGATGCCGTTATGGCGCTTACGTGTCATATGTTATTGTGTGCCTGGGCAGTTGGTCCGGATTTACACTGTGGTATACGACATCTATTCTGGACAGTGTGGGTTTTTGCACGCCTGCGCAGTGGATCTGAGGGGACGCCGAGATATGTGGCGTTGATCCTGTGTAGCGATCGTGACTACACGCTTGCGCAGAGGACCCAAGAGGACACTGCTGAGTGCGGGATTGGCTCTATGCGGCAGGTGGTATCAGATGCTTGCGCAGCAGGTATAGGAAGACGCCACTGCACATTGTATCAGGCTGTGATGCTAACATTATGCTGCTGCACGTTGTATCAGGTTGTAATGTCAACATTGTGTGGATTGTAATTGTTGGTTGAATGTATGCTGGTCTGTCATTCAGGTAGGGGGTTTTTGTTTATGTAGATTCGAGTGGTGGTGTATTTAAGGGGTCCTCATTTTCATTTGAGTGACGCCCTTCTATCATGGCGCAACTTATCGGTTTTGGTCTGCCTGAGCTCCCCTGATGAACCTATGATAGGGGAAACGCGTTGGGAGATATTTATCTGATTTTCTTTTGGTTGGACCATCTATATTACAGTATACTAGGGTTAATTTTGGGGCCGCTCTTATCGGGGCGAACACCCCAATACGTGTTTCCTGGTAGCCATAATAGGGCTTTATAGGGACAATTCATTGCGGCTATATTTTGTCAGTTTTTTCATCTTGTTGATTTTCAGCATGGAAACTGTTATCTATGAATCTAGAAGAGGTGAACAAGTATCGTGAGTAATATACCTCCAATTTTGATCTGTTATATATGCCCTAAATGAACGGTCTGTTGTATATAAATGTTTTGTATATAGATTTATCGGCAAAAAGGGGATTTGTTACTAAGCATTTTAATAGCTATATAATAAAAGTTTAAGATTTTATATATTTTTTTAGTTTTTTTGTTCTGTGACTAAGAATTGTATACCTGCCTAACTAGGGAGGGGACTTATATACATACCTACCTAAGAGGGGGACCTATTTACCTGGATACCTACCTAAGAAAGGGACCTATATATCTACCTATTGAGGGGGAATATATATCACTACCTACCGACCAAGGGGGCCTACATACCAATTTAATATAAACACTATAAAAATGGTGATAGTACTATATTTCCTGCACCTCTTAAAGGTCATGGCTATGACTGATCTTCTGGGAGTGCAAGGGATGGAGTTCAGGCCGCGCAATATGATCCTGGGGGTACAGGCCACAGCCGCAGCACAATCTCTAGGGAGTGGTCGTCTTTTTTTTTTTTTTTTTTTTAACCAGGACACTGTGCTGGTTAGCTGTGGCTCACACACCTCCCCTGCAAAATACAGCTTCCATCTATCATCCCATAACCCCCACCATCACCCCATGGAGAGTTTGTACAGAAGTAGGGAACGGGTAATGAGTTCCTAGAAAAGTGAAGATTCTAAGATGTGTGTAAGTGGTAAATTCTGCAGAGATGACTTGTGGCCAGGAGAAGTCATCATGGCGGTCTGGGCTGAAAGGAAAAACAACAAGAGGAAGACGACCACTCCGATCAGAAAAGACGTCACCTGTGAGTCACTGCCTGTAACTGCACTGTAATCACTTATATGTCTGCAGAGCACCTGTGTACAACTGGTAGTCACTATGTGGTAGTCTTATGTGGCCATGGTCTGGTAGTATTATTTAGACCTTAGGTAGTGGTAGAATTGGAGTTGATGGTCTTGGTATTGTGGGAGGGTATTTGTAACAGTAGAGGGTTTGGTTTGTGGGGTGAATCTGCCCCAATGAAGGGTTGTTTTTGGGTTTGATTTATTTTTTAGAGGTTTACACAAATTGACATATATGAGTTGTCCTAAAAAAAAATTTTTCCCAGTGCCTTTTTTAATTGAAACATTGATGCTGAGGTGATGGACAAGATCTGCTTTGGAAAAAGTGAAAAAATTTAGAAACAAAAAAAAGGGTTTTTTTCTTCTCTGTAAAATACCAGCTCTACTGAGCAAAACGAAACACAGAGGGCCCGTGCCCCATTGTTTTGGGACTCTGCAATCCCCGGGAGCAGGCTTGGCTGGGCCCCCCCCCAAGGGGGATTTAAAGTCCCCGCCCCGGGGCTGCGCGGTGCAGGGAGCAGAGGGGCCGCCTGCGCTCCGAGAAAAAACCCCGGTAGCCCTTTGGGGTTGGGCCTTAAGCCTGCCAATCCCGGCCCCAAATTTGGTGACGTAGGGCGCGGTGACATTCACATCACCGTGCCGCCTATGCGGGGACAGTAAAGCCGGCAGGGGGCTTTCTGGGAGGGCCCGGGAGAAAAAAGGTAAGTCGGTTTTTTGGTTTTTTTTCTAAGTGCCTAAATAGGCCCTGACTGCCTAAAGGGGGCCCTGGCTACCTAAACCTAAAACGGGCCCTGACTACCTGAGCATAAAGGGGGCCCTAACTACCTAAAAAAGAGGGGCCATGGTTTCCCAAAAACCCTTTAAAGGGGGGCCCTACCAAAACAAAAAGGGGGGCCTGACTACCTACAAAAAATGTGCCCCCTAACAAACCTGCAAAAAAAAGGGGGGGCTCTAAAACCTAAAAACTAAAGGGGCCCTAACTACCTAAAAACAAAAGGGGGCCCCTGATACCAACAAACTACTAAATGGGGCCCCCAAACTCCCTCCCAAACTAGAAAAGGGGGGCCTTAACCACCTAAAATCTTGCAAAAGGGGCCCCCCCCTAACTACTTACAAAACAAAAGGAGGCCCAAATCCCTTTAAAAACTAGCTAAAGGGGGCCCCTAACTACCTGAACATTACAAAAGGGGGCCCCAAAAAAAAAACTACCTGAACAGTAGCAAAAGGAGGCTCCAAACTGCCTGTTACTATCTAAGGGGGCCCTAACTCCCTCCCATCCCTACCCCTAAAGGGGGGCCCAAATTCCCCTGCATGCTACCAAAAGGGGGGAGCCCAAACTCCCTGCATGCTACCAAAAGGGGGCCCTAACTGTCGGGAATACCCAAACTGTCTGTTTTCTACCAAAAGGGGAAGCCCAAATTGGGAATGCATACACCAAAGGGAGGCCCTAACTGCCCTTTTTTTTTTTTTTTTTTTAATTTTTTTTTTTTTTTTTTTTTTTTTTTTTTTTTTTTTTTTAAAAGGGAAAAGCCCAAACTATCTGTATACTACCTAAGAGATGCCCAAAGGGATCTGTATACTTACTTAAAGGGAAGAAAAACCCTCCCGTATTTTTCCTAAGGGAAGCCCTAACTCCCTTCTTTTACCACCTAAAGGGGGTTCCCTAACTGCTTGCACCTTTTAAAAAAAGGGGGGCCCCAAACCCAAACCTACACCCTTACCAAAAGGGGGAAACCCCCAAACCTACACCCCTAACAAATTTGGGACTCACCAACACCTACCTACACCCAAATTAAATGGATTCCACCAACCTAACTGTAGCCTATCAATTTGCCTAACTGGGGCCTGCTTTTTAAACTGGGGGCTATTTACCTACCTAGGTACCCCCAAACCCAAACCGGGGGCCCTGGCCTCCCAAACTTATCCAGGGGGGGTCTACCTACCAAAAATAGGGCCTTATCTATTTACCGGGGGCCCTTGCATTTTTTTTCCTACCAAACCTGGGGCCTTGTCAACCTACCTTGAAATATAGAAAGAGGGCAGAAAGCCCATAGCTGTAGCATTACCCAACCCTCTTAGGGATTGTGTTCTAATTTTATGGCTTGTTTTGCTCCCCCAAACCCCGGGGTTTTTTTTGTTACAGAGGTGGGAATGGGTAAAGAATGGGGAAAAAGTGGGGAAATTTAAGTATTTGTGTGTAATTTCTGCAGGGTTAAGTGGTGGGGGGACAAGTCTCATGATGGTGGGGAAAGGGTTTGCAGAAGAAAAGGGGATTTAGAATGACTATAAAAGAAGAGAACGATATCAATGGGAAAGGGCTTTTGGTAAGCCCTGGATGTCAGGGGTTATTTTATTTCCCAAAATGGATCAGTGCTGTATTCACTTTTAATGGGGATGTGACCCGATTTGGTGATGGACCCCTATGTGGTCCTATATGGTGGTGTTGAAGGTTATCCTGGATGGTGTCTGCCCTCTATGTGGTCTCAATATGGGGGGTGTTGTTTTTTTATCCCTGAGTTTGGTGTCTGACCTCTATGTGGTCTTTTTTTGGTGGTTTTGGGTGGGGTTTTCCCTTAACTGGGTCTGACCCCCTTATGTGGTCTCTTTATTGGGGTTTTGTGGGCAATTCCTGGGGCGGGTGCCCTGACCCTATGGGGTTTTCTTTTTTGGCAGTGTTTTAAGTTATCCCTGGCTGGTGTTTGCCCTTATGTGGTCTCAATAGGGCGGTTTTGTGGTTATACCTGAGCTGGTGTCTGAAACTATGTTTTCTCTATATGGCGGTTTTTAAGTTATACCTGGAGGGTGTCTGACCTGTATGTGGTCCTATATGGTGGTGGTGTGGGTTTAAATGAGCGGGTTGTTACCTCAATTTTGGTCTCTAAAAGGGCCCGGTATTTTTGGGTTAAAACCCTGGGCTTGTGTCTGACCTCTATGTGGTCCAATAGGGCGGTGTTGGGGTTATACCTGACTGGTGTCGGGACCCTGTGGGGTCTTTATTTGGTGGTGTTGTAGGTTATCCCTGAGCTGGTGTCTGACCCATCTGTGGTCTCTAAAAGGGGGAAATTGTAAGTTTTTCCCTGAGCTTTTTGGGGGTTCACATATGTGGTCTCTATTGGCGGTTTTTGTAGGTTATACCTAAGTGGTGTCGGCCCCATTTTGGTCCCCCCAAATGGGGGTGTTGTATTTAATATCGGTGGGAGTATAGTGGTACGTCCACTTGTCACTAAATTGTAAAAGTGAAAGCACAGGGGACCCTGTGTTAGGATTCACTTTAATTTTCTTGCTTTTTTCAGTTTGGGAAAGGGCCCACCGGAGGATCTGTGGATCCCCCTGGGGGGCCCCCTGGCCGTTCCCGCGGGGCCCATGGCCACAGGCACCCGGGGGCCGGGCCCACCAGCATGCCTGTGAACCCCGGGCCCTTAGTGGGGAGCGCCCCGCGGCATGGTGTGCGGGCGCTTAGCGAAGGCCCAAATAGGCCTCAGATCTATTTCCCAGTGGGGGTCCGTGCATCACGGGGCGGTGTGCTACGACGTCAAAAGCGCGCCGCCTTTTCCCTGGCTTCACTGGGAAAGAACCCTGGCAGTAAAGCGGGAAATCCGCGGGAAACCCCACTCGAAACGGGAGTGGGAAAAGGGTGAGTGGTTTTTTTTTTTTTTTTTCTCTAATGGGTGCAGCTACCTGACTAAAAGGGGAGGCAACTACCTGGTTTAAAAAGGGGGGGGGGGCAAACAAACTGGCTACAAGGGGGGGGGGAAAAACCCTACCGGCAAACAAGAGAGGGAGGGAAAAATTTCCGGGCCCTTACAAGAGAGGGAGGGCAAACTCCCTGGCTACAAGAGGGGGGGGAAAAATTATTTTCTACAAGAGAGGGGGGAAAAATCCCTGGCTACAAGAGAGGGGGAAAATACCGGGCCTAAAGGGGGAAAGGCCCAAACTACAAGGGAGAACAACTACCTGGCTACAAGGGGGAGGACAACTACCTGGCTAAAAGGGGGGGCAAACTATCTGGCTACAAGGGGGGCAAGCTACCTGGCTTCAAGGGGGGCACGCTACCTGGCTACATGGGGGGCACGCTACCGGGCAAAATTTGGGGGGCGCACCGGGGGGAAAATTTTTCCTACTCCCTTGGGGGCAATTTACCTTGCTGCCCTACTCATGAAAAGATACCCAAATACCAATGCTGATTAGTGTTTCTGAAACTTTTTAGGATTCCCCTCGGGACTGTGTCAGACAGTGTTGGGGATCCCTTTCTTTAAGAAATGGTCACCGAAAGGATTTTGGGCGGGGAGTATTTATTTAAATAAAATATTTTTTGTTTTTTCAGGGGATTTTTTTTCCACAATTTTTTTCCCGTGTTGGGGAATTGAGGTGTTGCGACGTCTCTCTAATTTCTATGGCTTGGGGGTTGGGTCAGCCAGCTTTTTTTTTTTGTCACCCAAGGCTGACACCAAGTCCCCGCAAAGTAATATAGAGTAAAAACCTTTATAACATGGGAAAAAAAATGGTAATAACCAAAAAAACTGACAAGCCAAAAAAACTTTAAATAAACTCTGCCGACTTCCACGAACCCTTGTTTTTAAAAAAAATGGATCAAACACGGGTTTTAAAAAATTTCCAAACAAAATCCAACTTTTAAAATTTTGAAAGGAAAAAAAGAAACATACAAAAAAATCACTAAATTTTTAAATGAACTGTAATCCCCTTATATGTGTGCAAAAATGTAATGGTTTATATTCAGAATAATTGGAAATTAAATTTAGTCCTTGTGGTGGTATTGTGGTCATGGTGGTTTGGGGGATACTTCAATTTACTATGGGAAAAGATATTGGCATGGGTGTGGGGGTTTTAAGTTTAGTCCCCTATGTTGGGGCATGGGTTATTTTTCTAGAATTATTGGGGGCGCTAGGGGACCCCCGTCCCAACGCTGGGTTTTTTTTAGAAGGTGGTGAGGGGCAAGACCAAGGGAAATGGGAAAAGGGTTTGTTGTGGGGGGTGGGGGGATAGGATGGAGCTACTTAGGGCCCTGTGTCTAGGGTTGCTAGGGCTGACAATGTGTGAATAGATATTGAGATAGACAGATATGTGACTCAATTTTGGGATTGTGTAAATTTCACTTTACAGGGTTTTGTTTTGCCACGGTATTTTTATGGGAAAATGGGTGTATTTTTTTCCCCAGAGCCGGGAACATTTTTATGTTTTTCATTTGGGTGGGCCCCCAAGAGCAATTTCCCCAGTCCGACACTGCCCCTGAGAGTAACCAAAGATACGTGTATTCAATTTGTGTGGACACAGAGAGGCTTGCTCCAGAAAAGCTGGTTGAAAAGGCGTTTACAGAGGATGATTCCTGTCTGATCCAGATTGATAGACCCATTATCGGTATCCTTTATACCTGTACCTGTTCAAGTTTAATAAACCCCTTTGAACCATCACTAGGTGTTTGATTGTGCTCATAGCTTGATAGTATTACAATAGGACAAGGGGGGCAGTGATTCCTGATTTCTCTATCTATAGGGAATGGAGTAAATTTATAGGCAAGTGGCTTTGTGCTTGAAGGTTATTTGGATGCGAGCTTCCCTAAGGATAGCTGTATGGGCCACACATAATGTTACTGGAAAAGATCACAAACCTGCTTTTTTAAAATTTAAAGTTTGTATTGGGTGGGCCCCTTTAACTTCAAGAGGTTTGCAAGGGGGAAAAATTATGTACCTGAAAATTTTTGGGGGAGCCCCCTAGTATGGCGTAAAGACCCCCGTTTAAGGGGTTATGGTATAGAGTACAGAGATGTCAGCAGATAAAATTTAAGAGAATGGAACAAGGAATTTATGGTTGATTCTGAAAAATTATGAAAAAGGGTTGGAGTAAAAGGTAAAATTAGTTTCTCTAGGAATTAGGAGAAAGCTTTTTTTATGGGGAAAAAATTTAAACCCTTTAAAAGAAAAGGAAAAAAATGTTTTTTTTGATTTTGGGGACAATTGGGTTTAGTCCAAAAATTGAAACATTTTTTTCAAGACAAAAATATATGAACCCATGTGATAAGCCATTTCCCGACAAGGTAGATTGTTTCAAAAAGGGAAAAAAATTAAAAAAAAAAGTTTTCATCTTTGCATTTCTTAGCAGAATATGCCCCGTAAAAAAAGAGGTAAATGCAGACTTTTTTGTGGTCCCGCTTTTAGACCCCATTATCTAATCAGAAACCTTCATGAAACTCCCCTTTAAACATACAGGCTTTTTTTTTCCCCGTAGGGACCGTTCCCTTGGGGTTTCAGAAAAAATAAGTTTATCAATTTTAAAATTTGTAAAGCTCACAAAGGAGGGAGCGGAGACTACATAAAAACGGTGTGACATTCAGCGTTCTCCAATAAATCAGATAATGAAATATTCATTTCTGTACATATGAGGGTTGTTCAATAAATTCTTAGTATTGATATGAAGCAATGAAGTTATAAAAAATATTTTTATTTTTCTATATAATCGCCCTTAACAACTGCACATTTATTACATCTTCTTTATTAAAATTTTTTTTAAGAAAAAAAACAATTTTTTTTCCCCAACAAAGGTTTAAATTTTAAAATTTATTCAGAAATCGCCTTCCCCTTAAGATCTTTTTTTTAAAAAAAAAACAAACAAACAAAAATGGGGAAAAAATTTATGTAAACAGGGGGGGCTAAGTCCAGTCTATAGGGTGGATACTTCATTTCCTGGAATGTTCAGTTTTGGACTTCAGCCCAAGTAACTTTTCGCTGTGTCGCGGTTTCATTTCATGGAGTAAATGTTTTTTTGGTATCCCCTTTTAACCCAAATTTTTTCACCTTTTTTCTTTAATGATATCTCATAATCGATTTAAAGTAGCAGTATACGCGGCCCTGCTGATAGTTACAAATTTTTATTTACTGTATATTCAATAAGTGATATTTCTCTGTGGTCCCCAAAAAACTAGCCATCAGTTCTCCAGCTGATGCGGTGACTTAGAACTTCTTGAACTTCTTCAAAAGGTTTTTTTTTCTTTTTTGACTCACTGCATTGACTCCTGTTTACTTTCTGGGTCATAATGATGCACCCAAGTTTTATCTCTTGTCACAATTTTATCAGTAATAACTGATAGGTCATCAACACTAAGCTTTAAAACTTATTTTAAACAATCCACTCAAACTCGTTTATGAGGGTCTGTGAGCATTCAAAGTCCCCCATCTTGCACTGACCTTTGACAAATGTAGTTGATCATGAAGGACATGATGTATGATACCAAAAGATAGGCGAGTCATTTCTTCTAACGTTCGAATTTGGGTGTCGTCCACTACAGTTTTTGAACGATTTTGTCTATAGCTGCTTTAGCTGGTTGTACAGGATACAAATGATCTTTTATGCTCTTCACTTTAACACTTTTAAACCATGAATAATGAAGCAGCTTGTTCCATAAAAGGCAACAATCTCTTCAAGAACTTTTTTTTTTTAAAAATTGTTTGTTTTGTAAAAAATTTTGTTATTGCACAATGCTGAAGTTTCGTCAGCTTACTATAATCACTCATAATGGGTTGTGTTAAAAAAGATTTCAGCAACACTGATGGTCAAAACAAGCTGAAATTTTACATTTATATCCTCAGAGAGTATCTATACCTGGAACCATCATAAAATTACCTGCAAAGTAAGCAGAATATGTCAGTGTCAAACATTCAACTAATATGTATAATACTTATTTATTAGACAGGCTTATGTCATAGTATTTTTAGAATAAATAGCAGTGAGTGAATGAATTCAACTCCAGCAAGGCTTTATACATGAAGGCATAGAGCAGCGTATAGGATATACAAACACTTTTATTAAAGGGTTTGTCCATATAATCTGACAGCCAGCTCCTATAGTTCCATTACAATAAAGAAACTCATACTAATCTCTCTCTGGTCTCTGCTTCCAATGTTGTGTCTCTTTGGTCCTCTGTTGTCATTCTGCCATTTCCAAACAGGGAAGTCGCTGCTGCAGCAGTCAGGTGAAACTAATTTACATCACCTTTCAGAAACGAGTAGCTAAAAACAGTAAACAAGTAGAGGCATGTGATGTCCCCTATCAAAGAATAACAGCAGAATAACAACAGAAGAGCAGGGAAATGCAGTGCTGGATCCAGAGAAAATGTCAGGAACAAAAGTCCAAAAAAGCACCAGCACTGCAATAGAGTGGAGAAAAAAGGTATTTGATACATTGGCGATGGTGCAAGTTTTCCCACCTAAAAAGAATGGAGAGGTCTGTAATTTTTATAGTAGGTACACTTCAACTGGGAGAGACAGAATCTAAAAAAAAAAAATTCCAGAGAATTATATTGTATTATTTTTAAATATCAATTTGCATTTTATTACATAAAATAAGTATTTGATCACCAACCAACCAGCAAGAATTCTGGCTCTCACAGACCTGTTAGCTTTTCTTTAAGAAGCTCCCCTACTGTGCACTCATAAATTGTATTAATTGCACCTGTTTGAACTCGCTACCTGTATAAAAGACACCTGTCCACACACTCAATCCCACTCCAACCTCTCCACCATGGCCAAGGGCAAAGAGCGGGCTAAGGACTCCAGGGACAAAATTGCGGACCTGCACAAGGCTGGGATGGGCTACAGAACAATAGACAAGCAGCTTGGTGAGAAGCAACGACTGTTGGTGTAATTATTAGGAAATGGAAGAAACACAAGATGACCGTCAATCTTCCTTGGTCTGGAGCTCCATGTAAGATTGTGCCTCCTGGGGTAAGGATGATTCTGAGAAAGGTCAGAAATCAGCAAAGAGCTACATGGGAGGACCTGGTCAATGACCTGAATAGAGCTGAAACCACAGCCTCAAAGATTACCGTTAGTAATACACTACGCCGTCATAGCTTGAAATCCTGTAGGGCACACAAGGTCCCCCTGCTCAGGCCAGAACATGTCCAGGCCTGTTTGAAGTTCCCCAATGACCATCTGGATGATCCAGAGGAGGCACAGGAGACGGTCATGTGGTCAGATGAGACCAAAATAGAACTTTTTGGTATCACCTTCACTGTTTTTGGAGGACGAAGAAGGATGAGTACAACCCCAAAGAACCCTGTCCCAACCGTGAAACATGAGGGTGGAAACATCATACTTTGGAGATGCTTTATTGCAAAGGGGACAGGAT
The DNA here is from genome assembly GCA_025379985.1 of Phyllomedusa bahiana. Taxonomy (NCBI): domain Eukaryota; kingdom Metazoa; phylum Chordata; class Amphibia; order Anura; family Hylidae; genus Phyllomedusa; species Phyllomedusa bahiana. Next base: position 25,760 of record JAODAL010000419.1, read on the forward strand.
AACTGCACTGTTTTAAATGGAAGATGGATAGGGCCATGTATCATAATATTTTGGCCAACAACCTCCTTCCCTCAGTAAGAGCATTAAAGGTGGGTTGTGACTGGGTCTGGGTCTTCCAATTAGATTGAAAAAGACTCATTGTATTGGGTCGAAACATTGCCGTTTTTCTGAATTGGGATTATTTTAAAATAAAAAACACCTATGCTGACACCTGCTATATTCATCTTGGAGTTCTGAAAATTGGAGGTGAGACGGTCTCCATGTGGAGATCTGTTGCATTAAGAAGGTGTTTTTGACATGACGCTATGAATAGGACTTTCAGTGCTGTCCAAACCATATATTGTTGGGTCTCCCAGCAGGACAATGACCCAAAACACCAAGGCAGGACAACTAAGGAGTGGCTCTGTAAGAAGCATTCCAAGGTCCTGTAGTGGCCTAGCCCATCTCCAGACCTGAACCCAATCGCAGGGAGCTGAGACTCAATGTAGCCTAGAAACCTGAAAAATCTGGAGAAAATCTCTATGGAGGAGTGGGCCAAAATCCCTGCTGCAGTGTGTGCAAACTTGGTCAAGAACCACAGGAAACGTCTGACGTCTTTAATTGCAAACAAAGATTTCTGTATCAAATATTAAGTTTATTTTCTATTGTGTCAAATACTGTATATAATCAAGTATAAGCCGACTTTTTCAGCACATTTTTTTATTTTGGCTTATTCTCAAGTGTATATGTAATACAAGTTCTATATATCCAAAGTACAACTCACCTCAGCCGAAAGTGCTGGCTCTTCCAGGACTCGTGATCATGCCACATGGAGGGGAGGAGTCATGCGACTGCTGTGTGCTTCCAGGACCTGTGATGATGTCACATGGAGGGTGGGGGAGTCATGTGATGCTGCTCAGTATATGCAGAATTCTACTGTACGGGTTGTGATCACTGCTGGATGAGCTGAAGCAGAGCTGTATATGTGTGTGTTATATGTGCCTGCAGCAAAGCTGTGTGTAATGTGCGTGTAGCTTAGCCTTATGTGTGTAATGTGCATGTAGCGGAGCTGTGTGCAATGTGGCTAATTACTGGGGAGAGCCCTACCTGGCTAATTACTGGAGATAATGCTACCTGGCTAATTACTGGGGACAATCATTTCAAACATCATGGCACCAAGTCCTCTGGTTGCTGCTCTTTGCTATGGCTGTCTGTCATTGGTAAATGAAGAGGCATCACTTACTTACTTGCTGCATTTATTACCCTAGGCTTATACTCGAGTCAATAAGTTTTCCCAGTTTTTGTGGTAAAATTAGGTTCCTTGGCTTATACGTGAGTATATACAGTACTTATTTCATGCAATAAAATGCAAATTATTTAAAAATCATACAATGAGATTTTCTGGATTTTTTTTAGATTGTGTCTCTCACAGTTGAAGTGTACGAAAAAAAATTATAGACCTCTCCATTCTTTGTAAACATGCAAAATTGCCATTAATCAAATACTTGTATCTTTATTGTGCATTTATTTAAGCAGTAAAAATTAAAAAAATATAACAATAAATAAAACAAAAGACATGTAATGTCTCAGGGAAAGATAGACAACTGGCGCGTTTTTAGATAAAAAATTATAGACCTCTCCATTCTTTGTAAACATGCAAAATTGCCATTAATCAAATACTTGTATCTTTATTGTGCATTTATTTAAGCAGTAAAAATTAAAAAAATATAACAATAAATAAAACAAAAGACATGTATGTCTCGGAATGATAAGACAATGCGCGTTCAGATCAAGCAAGAGTCCTTAATCATAGGCTAGGGATTTTTTGGGGGGTGTCGGGGCCGGCGGCTCGCTGGCCCCATAGACTGTCATTATCTACGGTGCGTATGCGCGTTAAATATGTGCATGTCACTTTCTCCCCTCGCGGTGGATTCGCCAAGCGGGGAGAAGAGATGGAATCCATAGTTCTCTATGAGAACTGTGGATTACTGTAATGACTGAGACGGATTGGAGCCGTACTGCAGCGCAAATACGGCACGCAGTACGGCTTCAATCTGCGCCCAAATAAGCCGTGTGAACATGGCCTAATGGGGCCTCAGAAGCTGTCTGTCGGATTTTATTAAGAAGTGGACAACCCCTTTAACCAATTCTAGACCGCATATAGACTAAAAATGTCCAGGTAGTCTGCAACTGAGTCTGCGAGAATGTTACTGAGTGTCTGTAGACAGTGGAGATCTTGCAGCTGCAGGAGGAAAAAAGCAACAGCCGGACTCTCCAGAGAGAAGGCCGGAAGGTTTATTACAATTCCTTCCTTTCCAATGGCTGTATAGACAGAACTCAGTGAGTGACATGTATAAAGCCTTTAGTGGCTGGGATCAGAGATAACTTTGTGTACATCTAGGCAGTCATAGAGGAGGGGGATGCCATCATATCACCATGGGGAACTGACCAGTTGTCATAGCAGCAGTGGGCCTATTAAGGCTGCAGGCCACCCTCTTACTGCACTTAAGGGGCTTTCTCAATAGAGGTTTTCATAGGCATCTTGCTGCAGAAATAGCTCTAGACATGCACAGATTAGCTCATAGCTGCTATACTAAATGATTTAGGTAATGCAAACCAATTGCAAAAGTGCTTATTTTTACTGTCCCCATCATTACAGATATGATGTTTGTAGCAAGAAAACCCCTTTAAGTGCAGGGTGTAATAAGAGAACGGTAATAGCATGCTATGCTGAAATACATTAATATTCACTGACACAGATCTGTGGAGTAGTGAGACTAATTAGTAGTGTTAAGCCAATTTGTCCCTGTTTGGTTTGACTGAACTTGTGAAAAGATTTAGAAGGAGGCTCAAGTCCCAACACTATTGTCCCAACACTATTCATTGGGATTAAGGTGTTTTAAAGGGTGTTCCAGAATCTAACAATGGTCGTTGGTCTGTCGGGGCATGAGTGAAAAGAGAAGATAAGACTCATACTTCCCGGAAGCCCATGTTCTCTCCCGGTGCGTTCATCATGGACATAACCAGTGAACATTCATCGTTTACGTGACAACTACAGCCAATCACAGGCCACAACATCACTTGCACGTAACCTCTGGGGCCTGTAATTGGTGCCACTCTTCTGGTGGTCTCCCCCTCGACTGCCCGAATGTCAGATGGTGTGCAGAGTGCCCTTGATGTGCGGTGCAGAAATGAGCAGGCAGGAGACAAGGAGTTAATGGTGGTAAAACATCTTAGGTCTCTTTAGGTTAACCCAGCAAGATGGTACAGCACACAGCAGCGGATATCCTTCAGTACACAACTCCCATCATCTTTCCAGTTGCAGCCACTCTGTAGACCGAGGCAGGGTGATGTTCCTAAACCCAGTCCCTCGCTAAGCTAACTCTTCCCTGCTTCCAGGGAAGGTAAGGGGTTAATGTTGACCTCTGTAGTTGTTCACACAGATACCCCGAAGGTGGATATCAGTGCAGATACTAGCTCCCTTGAAGAGACCCATACTCCGCTTGACAGATGGAGACCAGGCAAGCCCAGCTCCCCAGGAGACAGACTAAGAATAATAAGCATACCTATGTTTTATAACCTTCTAATGTGACTCCATCCTGTTATGGTTTCTCCCGCCAAAGCCTTGAGCAGCTGCAAATAGTAACATCTCTGCAGAATCATCACAACTATACACGATTCACAGACCTGCTTAGAAGCTGCTGGCTGCACACATTGGTGAAGTAGGGGTCGTTTCTAGAACCTTCTTAAGTGCAGCTATAATACAAAACAGTGCAAATTGCAAAAACTTTATTAAACATTTTAACCCTTTAGTAGCATACCATACCACCTACTCCTGTATACTACACATGTGCTGCTTATAGGCATGTCATTAATGTCTATATTTGTCTCTCAATATGGTTTACATGCATTAGTTAAATAATTAATGCCTTTGGTGCCACCTTGTGGCCTTTGTTTGTAAGGTTTCACAAGTGTTTATTGTTTCCTGCTTCAGAGGAAGTTTGTTTGCATTATGGGTAGAAGAAACTCATTATCACTTCATGTCTGCACAGAGAAGAGATCATCAGCCATGTTATCTTACCCTTGTTGCAGCATAGCTGGTAAGCAGTTAGATTGTGAAAATGTCTAGCCATATCTAGCATCATAAGCACTGCTAGTACAGTTTAGAACTGGTTGTGTGTAGTTATGACAGATTATACTGTGCTGTTATTCAGATTGACCTGGACATGTTATCCACCATGTAAAGTTTACTGTATTTGTACTTTGCACACTGTTTGTTACAGCCTATGTATATTCTAATGTACATTTTTTGTTTGTCCATCAGTTTTACCTAATCCTACGTCCTGTTAATAAAGCTACAGACTTCAAACACGGTCGTAATTATTGACAAGTAGGAAGGCGTTTAGCTGCCTGTCTAGCTCCACATAGACCCCGGGGGTACGTGAAGTGGGGGCAGGACAACACATGTACTAGTGGTGCAGAGTATTTTAGCAGTGTCCTGGGCACTTGCCACACACTCCGTGCCGGTGAGAGGTGTGTGGCGGTGTTCAGTCACTGCACGTTTTTTGCAGAAATTTCTTTGACTGAAAATCTGTATCATGTAACTGAATATAATTGTTTTATGCAGAAAACCTGTTGTTGCATGTGAACAGGAGACAAGAGCCTGACTCCTCCCATACACATGACTGACTCATGACATCATCCAAGGTCCTGTTCCTGCAGTCTGGAGCCCGCCCCTCTCACATGTGACTGATCACATGATCATGACATCATCCAAGGTCCTGTTCCTGCAGTCTGGAGCCTGACTCCTCCCACCCATGTGACTGATCACATGATCATGACATCATCCAAGGTCCTTTTGCTCACTGGAAGAAGTTAGTGGTGAGTGTTGTTATGGTGTCTTTGCTCACCCGTGTGTAATAATATATGATAGTGTAGGAGGTGTTGTGTGTATCTATATATTATGTATAACATAATAGCTGATGTTTGTGCATGTTATAGTCTTAGTACTAAGTATTGTTGTTTCTATGACTTCTTTGCTTTAAACTCCGTGCTTGTACAGCATAAGCTCCGTGCTTTCAGATGCTAATTAGATTAGATTAGTTTCTCAAACTACTAGCAGGACTTCTTATCTGATCCCCAAAACAAAAGCCCTAATTACAGAGCTGTTTACTTGAGATAAAGCAAGCTTTTTACTGTCTGGCAGAACAGGACACTGACTGACACTGCTGACCTGTGTGATGACTCACTCTCTGTTATCTCATTGAACAAACAGCCCGGGGAGATTTGTTTACAGGTCTGTTACTGAGGGAACTGAAATAGCCACAGAGGTAATAAATTCACTTGTATCTCTTTAGGGAAAACAGAGGAACAATGCAATATATTTGGAAAATGTCTTTATTTTGTGTTCCCTACAATTTGAAAGCTATTCTTTGTAGCGAGACAACCCCTTTAAGGGTTATTGTGAATACTTATGAGCTGCAATACCAGACACAACCTGTGGACAGGAGGGGCGCTGTGTCTGGAGGAGGGGGAGAAACTGACTTCATATCCCATCTTTAACTCCCCTACATGATGGTGTACAAGGCACATCTTACAGAGACAATCTTTATAAGGGGTGAAGGGGCCGAAGAATTCTGTGTACCCCACAGAATCATAAATTGGCAACCATTGTAATAATGTGCTGGCATGAGCAAGGACTTCCAAAGCCCTGCAGGATTATAATCCATGACAACATAGTGTGTAACTAAGGGTAATCTTTGAGATTCTGGTTCCAGCTCTTTTTAGTTCATTGACCAGGTCCTCCTGTGTAGTTCTGGGCTGATTCCTGACCTTTCTCAGAATCTTCTTTACCCCACGAGTTGAGCACTTGCTTGTAGCCCCAGACTGAGGAAGATTGACGGTCATGTTGTGTCTCGTCCATTTTCTAATAATTGCGCCAACAGTTGTTGCCTTCTCACCAAGCTGCTTACCTATTGGCCTATAGCCCATCCCAGCCTTGTGCAGGTCTACAATTTTGTTCCTGGTGTCCTTAGACAGCTCTTTGGTCTTGGCCATGGTGGAGATGTTGGAGTGTGATTGATTTTGTGTGGACAGGAGTCTTTTATACAGGTAACGAGTTCAAACAGGTGCAATTAATACAAGTAATGACAAGTAGGAAGGTTTCTTAAAGACAAACGAACAGGCCTGTGAGAGCCAAAAATCTTGCTGATTGGTAGGTGATCAAATACTTATTACATGCTATAAAATGCAAATTATGTAAAAATCATACAATATGATTTTTTGAAGGGGGGGAAATGTGCAAAATTGCCAGTGTATGAAATACTAATTTTCCCCACTGTATATGTTTTTTACCAGATTTTCTACTATTAAATTATTCCATACCTTTTTTAAGCAGTATGCAAACATGTGCAAGCCAGACAAATACACTTCATCAGGCTATTTAAACCTACAGACATGGTATACATGCCAAACATACATCACAAATGTGATGTGACTTCAGGCTTTGTCAGACCATTTTACCTGGGAATTATTGTTGCTGCTACCTACTTCTATAAGGGTTTGCTAGAAATGGCATGATTTTCATAGACATTGTGATCTGTATTGAATGGGGCTAATCCATGTCCAAAGCAATACAAAGTGAAATTTCTGCCATGTATTCCATGGTAGATTTTGCCAAGACATACCCTAACAGCCTTTCACTCTAAGGCCGTGTTCACACGGCTTATTCCCGACGGATTTGTGCGCTCACAAATCCGCCGTGAATAAGGGGCGGGATGGGGGCGGGGCCGGAGCGCGGCGGGGGCGTCGCTCCCCAGCCCCATAGACAATGCATTGTTTACGGCGCGTACGCGCCGTAAATAATGTGCATGTCACTTTCTCCCCCCACGGCGGATTCGCCGAGCGGGGAGGAGCGACGGAATCCACTGTTCTCTATGAGAGCAGTGGATTACCGTAATGACTCCGACAGATTGGCGCCGTACTGAAGTGCAAATCCGGCGCCGCGGCAAAATAAGCCGTGTGAACGAGGCCTAAGGGTACGTCCACATGGCATAGGATTTGGAAACCGTCTGAAAACCAACTGTCGGCCATCCCCATAGACTTTCATAGAAAATCCGCCAAGTAGTCTACACTGCACTTTTTTGTACTGGATTTTCACACCGACAGCGTTCCGAAAAAATTAGAACATGCACAATCTTCCTCCCGGTTTTTGCACGGAAGGTGTGCTATTCAATGGTTAAGGGGGGAAGCCGAATCCGCAAACAGAGCCGCCCCCCCAAAACCATTGAAGAGGCGATAAAATCCTGCCTGGATTCTTAAACAGCATCCAACCGTCATTTTACAACTGCCATGTGTGTAAATTCACACAGAGTGGATTCTGTTGCAGATTTTTCATGGATTTTACTGCAAATGTTTCTACATTGACTTCAGTGGGAAATAGCAAAACAAACATTTGCAGGTAAGCCTTTCTTTGAAGTCAGGGTAGATAGATCAACAGTAAATCACAACTATTCCATGTAAAAATATGCACCAAAATCCACAGCAGATTTGCCCTGTGTGAGCCAACTCTAAATGTTTTCCCACTATGTATTTCATCCAGATCACAAGTCCTTTCAGAAACCTATGTTTAAAGCCCTTTTCAACTTCTGAACTTTTATAGAAAGTCCAACAATACAACTTTTACATCCCATACAAAGTAAGTGGGAATAATCCACCTAATCCCTCAATGATTTGGGGGTCACTCCCCTATCTCCTTTAACACTGGTATAAAGCCATGTACTGACAATCTGGGAACTATTACAATGCACCTGAACACTGATACCCAATGGGCTAAGCATAAATAGAGGAAAATTAAGAAATTGAATAAATCATATAAAATGAGAGTATGAGGATACCTCAAGTATACTTCATATAGTTTGTTCCCTTAAAGGGGTTGTCTCACTACATTGATTCATCTTACCTCAGTCCTGTTTTCTTGGTTTCATTTTGAATCCAGGGGCGTGCTTATTGGCTTCTACTAGACTGCAGTAGAAGCCAGGTCTGTAGCTATAGTGACCAGTGTTGACAGCCTATTAGGAGAGATCAAACAGGTCTGTAGCTATAGTGACCTGAGGAGCTGATGCAGCCCATACAAGAGGGGATATCTAGGAATAGGTAGGACACTGTTAATGGACACATATTGCAAAGTGACTTGTTTTTGCAAGATCTTTAACATTAAAAGCAATACTTGTAGTGAGACAACCCCTTTAAGTGTTATATAACTTACTCTTCTTTGTCCCTCTGGTTCCATGAAGAAGAAAATATTTTTTTCCTGACTGCCCTGCTAAGGATGGATGACGGCAGAAAATGTACAGTGGACAAAATATTAAACCTCACCCTAGAGATCATCTACCTGCTGACTGGAGAGGTGAGGGATCCTGGATATCATGTCACACATCATGTCTCTGTCGCTGCAGAGCCTCAGGTGGATTCCTAAACTTTAGAGCCCAACTCTCTTGCTTGTGAGATACAAATTATCAGTTGGTGTATGCAGGACCACCATCAGAAATTTCAGGGCCCCTTAGGGCTGAAGCGTCTGGGCCTCCCCTTCCTTGCCAACCCCGCCTCTTTGCTGCCCCGCCCCCACCCACAACCCTCTCCACCTTACACCAGAAAAAGAAAAAGTTTTTTTCTGTGATGAACAAGGGGAAAAAAAAAGCAATTGCCCCATTGTTTTTTTATTTGGTTCTTGTTGGATTATATAATAAACACTTTATCTGTATTTTGTGGGTCAGTATGTATACAGGAGATAGCAAATACTGCCAGATGATCACCGCGTGTCACCACTGTTACTGACCAAACCAGTATACTCAGACCAATATACCAATAGCAACAATATACAAGGACCAAATAATACCCCACATATAATTGCCATATGGTGACTAATAGCACTGTAATGTTACTGATTAAACCAGTATACCAAGACCAATCTCGCCAAGTAACAAGGCCAAATAATATCACCACCATAAAGAAACTGAATAATACCGCCATACTGTTACTGAATATAAACCATTACACCAAGACAAATATTACTGCCATACAGTGACCATATAGTGGCAGATACAAGTGTACACAGTGCAGTTACATTTCGTGACTCACAGCTGACATCTTTTCTGAGGAGTTGTTCATTTTCTTTTTTCTTCTCCATCTGCTCCAGACCGCAGTAATAACATCTCGTGGCTGCCACTTGTCTTGTAGAATTCACAACACAAACAACTGAGACTTCTCATTTTTCTATCACATTCCCGATCCATAGTGCCCCAAATGGTAATAATTACACCCCTAGTGACCAAGCAGTTAGATATATAGGCTTCCTGTAGAAGTAGTTCATTAAGGTTCCTAGCATGTAAATAGGAATATAGGTCCCTCTCTTGCAGGTAGGTATATAGGGCCCCCAGAAGGTAGAGTCCCCCAGTTGGTAGTTGAATCCCCCCAGTAAGTAGGTAAATAGGGGCCCCAAGATGGTCGGTAGATAGGTATAGTCTGCCCAGTAGGTATGTAGGGCCCCCCAGAAGATAGGTAGGTAGCTGGCCCACAGTAGGTATGTAGATAGATAAGGCCACCACATCTAAGAGACCTGCCCCACAAGAGGCCCAACACTTTCAGGGCTCTAAAGGGGACAATAAAAAACACCTCTGGGCCCAACAAGAGGCCTCACCCTTTTCAGGGCCTCACAAGGGGACAAAAAATATCTTTGGGCCCCACAAGAGGCTCCACACTTATAGGGCCCCACAAGATGCACCACACATTTTAGGGCCCTGCAAGAGGCCCCAAATAAAAGCAAAATTGCAGGTCTACAGTGTGGGTGGATGGGCCCGGGCGTAGATGCAGTCATAGCTAAATGCATTTACATGGAGAACAGTCCTTTTTCTTAACTACTTACTTCTGTACAGGAGATGTGACAGGAACCGAGGCCGTCGGAGGAACGAGGAGGGTCCCGGGCTTAGATGCAGTCATAGCTAAATGCATTTACATGGAGAACAGGCCTTGTTCTTAACTACTTACTTCTGTACAGGAGATGTGACAGGAACCGCAGCTCCCCTCTCTCCCTGGGTGCGGCACAGGATTTCTTGACAGTTTAACTCAGTGAGGCGGGGTCATGTGACTCATAGCATCCCGGCCGGTGCCGCGCACAGAGAGAGAGGTGAGCCGTGGCTCCTGTCCTGTCATATCTCCCGTACGGAAGTAAGTAGTTAAAGGGGTTTTGCCAGGACTGAGTTACTTACCTCCTTATCAGCACGGGAGTAGAATATAAACAAATCGTGCTGAGTCATGAAGGGCTGCAGGGCTGAGAGGGAGGGGGTGAGCAGAGAGTGAGGAATAAGGGAGCGTCTCAAAACTTAACTCAATAACTTTACAACAGTGAATTCTCTATACAGCAAGACACAGGCTCATACACTGCACTTTCTTCCCAGCCCCTTGAAAGCTCATTCATTTTACCTGTCATCAGATAAGCAGTGTTTCACGCAAGCACGGCCTGTCAGCTCCTCTGGTCGTGTATAATGCAAGCTTTCAGGTAACTAAGGGGGATTGAGAAATGCTTTAGCTCTCAGAGTCTTCACTTTTTGTAATCGCATATATTTAGAAAAGTGATTAAATATCCATTTTGGAGGATCCCACGTCAACATAACATCGTGGCAAAACCCCTTTAAGAATAAGGCTTGTTCTCCATGTAAATGCATTTAACTACGACTGCATCTGAGGCCGGGACCCTCCTCCCACAGTGTAGACCCTCTTCGTTCTTCTGCGGGCCGGGCCCCTCCTCCGACAGCGTGCCGCAGCCCCTCCTGGTGCTTCTAAAAGTGCATCCGGGCCCCTCCTCCCACAGCGTGGCCTCTCCTCATTCCTCCCGCAGTACAGCCCAAACGTCTGTGAAACAAGGGGGCCTGCTTTTCCCAGGCCCCCTTGTTTCACGTTTTCCTCCGGGCCCCGTACAGCAGTACCGGTAGTACTGCCTTTACGGCGGCCCTGGGTGTAAGCAGTCATATACCAAAGCTGTAAGTAACCAATCATATACAAAAGACATGAGTAGCCAATCAGAAACTAAAGATATGAGTAACAAATCATATACTAAAGTTATACGTAAACAATCATAAACTAAAGGCATGAATTGCCGATCGTATACCAAAGCATAAATTGCCAATCGTATACCAAAGCCATGAGTAACAAATCATATACTAAAGCTATAAGTAAACAATCATAAACTTAAGGCATGATTAACCAATCTTATACCAAAGATATGAGTAACCAATGATATACTATACCAGTAAATACAAGTAACCAATCATATACCAACTAATCAAATACTAAAGATATTAGAAAGCAGTGATAAATATAGCTAGATGATATTTTTTATTTTAAGCACATCACATGATCATTAATCTACTTCATTGTAAAGCTTATTCTATTTCCAGTTGTTCTTCCAGTTGCTTGAAGTTTCTTCAACCACATATATTCATTTTATCCTAAGCAATAATAAAGGTTAAGATTATATTTTTACTGAACGTTTTGTGAGACGGGCCTTGTGATTTATATTTCACTATGCCTCAGCCCTGCATATCTTAAAGGGGTTTTGCCATGATCTTATTTCATACCTCCTGCATCCAGCTCTTCAGCTCTGTGTGCTTAGAAGGGGGCTTGTGTGATTTGTTTGAATTGCATATCATGTGACCCAGCAGGACGACATCACCAAGCCTTTCCTCTCTCTAGTGAAAGAAAGGTCTGTTTATGTAGAGAATTGTAAGTAGCTAAACTGTAGCTCAGAGGTAACATTTTTGCTTTACAGCACAAGAGTCCTTGGTTCAAATCCCTGCAGGAACTTAACCTGTGTTTTTTTTTCCTCTTTATCAATGCACAGACCTCATTGAGGTCTCATCCCTGGTCGTATCCCCTGGAGACGAGATGTAAACAATGGATCACTAAAGGAGCAGCTAAAACAAAAATGGTGCAGAATTTTTAATGATGATGAATGGTGAAAATGTTTATTATTTAATTTTCAAACTTCCCACGTCAATTTTACTTTGTGGCAAAACCCCTTTAATAAAGCAAGGAGATGGTTGGAGAGGTGAAGGGAATGTATAAGGTGACCTCAGTGTCTCTCTCTGTTTACAGGATTACATAGTAGTGAGGAAGATAACTGCTGAGGATGAAGCATGTAGCAGGGACCAGGTTTCCATCACGGGACCTCTACCTCACTCACTGATACATAAAAGGAACGGCTATCAGGAGATCCTGGACCTTGCCAACAGTATTACTAAGCTTCTGACTGAAAAGGTGAGCGCTGCAGGGGATGATAGGAATATATTTCATCTGGGAACCATCATTCTAAAGCAAAGGCTTGACTAAGATTCCTGCTGTGAACAGCGCTGAAGCTTGCAGAAAAAAAGATGCAGGCGGTATTGAACCACGGTATATTGGGCACACCAGGAGAATTGTTACTCTTTAGCTGTTAACCATTTGATCTTAGTGATCCCTTAGCACATCAGGATCTACCTGTACATTGTGACGTCATTAGGAGATTATTACACCAGTGGCAGCGATCAGAGATAACTAATCCTCGCCGCAGATGCCACATTTAGCACAACTACAACATCAAAGCTAATAGGAAGGGGTGTGGTGTTCCCTTCTGGTGTCTGATCTGTCCTCACCTTCACCCCACAACGAGATCATAGGGTGCAGTGTGACAGTCATGCCAGCCGTGGGCCTAATGTAGGGCTCCAGACCTGCCATGTTTTTACTCTTATTGCACCGCGTAATAGAATATCAATGAAAAAATTGTTTTTAACCCCTTCAGGATCCGGGGTTTTTTTTTGTGACACGTTCGTTTTTCCCTCCTCGCCTTCTGAAAGCCATAACTTTTTTATTTTTCCACCTACATAGACACATGAGGGCTTTTATTTTGCGGGACAAGATGTACTTTCTAATGGTGTTATTCACTATACTATAGATTATACTGGGAAACCGCAAAAAAATTCCAAGTGGGACAAATTGTGAAAAAAAAAACGTAATTTTCGCCATGTTTCTGGGTGATTTGCTTTTATGGCGTCAATCTTCGGTAAATAAATATTTCTGTATTCTACAGGTTGTTATGCATCCGGCAATACCAAAACATGTAGGGTCTCTGTTATGCTATGGTACCGTAAATAATTCCAAACATTTTCTATTTTTGAAATTTGCGCCACGGCGCCATTTTGTGCGACCAATAACTTATTTTTGTACTAACACCTACGGACGTCAGTGAGGGGCATTTTTTGCGGGCTGAATGTACTTTTTATCTCTAGCAGTTTGGAATGCATGCGACTTTTTTGATCATTTTTATTCCATTTTTTGAGTGACGTAAAATTACCAAAAAACGCAATTTTGGCGTTTGGAATTTTTTTTCTTCTACGGTGTTCAGCGTACGGGATAAATGATGTTATATTTTTATAGATCGGACTTTTTCGGACACGGCGATACCAAATATGTGTAACTTTTTTATTATTTTAATGATTTTATTTGTAAAATGGGGAAAGGGGGGTGATTTGAACTTTTAATACTTTTTTTTTTTTTGTACTTTAAAACTTTATTTAATTTTTTTTTTTACTGTAACATTTAGTCCCCCTATGGTGCTTGACCACTAGGGGGCGCGATTGTTAATACAATCTAATGCATTACATAGGCAATGCATTAGGGTGTACAAAGATGGCGGTTTCCCCACTTCCTGTCTGCGGACGGAAGTGGGGCAAACCGGCCAGGGTAAGTGACGGGAGCCTTCACAAGGCTCCCCACCACAATGCCCGGTGATCGGATCGGCGCAGCATAGCTGCGCTGATGCCGATCACCGCACCGATCGGTGCGCGGCACCGATCGGCGTTAATTCAGACGCCGCGGCCATCTTTGCCGTGGTGTCTGATGGGTAAAACAGCGCCAGCGGGCGGAGCCACCCGCTGGTGCTGTTACTGCCGGGTGTTAGCGGCATATCGCCGCTAACACCCGGCAGCTGTGCGGGGGGGTCGCAGCGCGATCCCCCTGCAAAGCCCCTGAGCGGCCCTGGGACGTACTCATACGCCCAGGGTCGTGAAGGGGTTAACAATATATATCACGTATCTTTGGTCAGTTATGACGAACCTGGAAGACGCCGGGTAATATGGATCCTCTGGGTCACCGCGAGTGTAGATGGTAGGCTACTTGCGGTAACAGTCGAAGTGCAGGACAAGGACACCGGGTGCTGGCAGAGATGACGGGTCCTGGAAGGTATAGCTCTAGGCAGGTAGAGTCCCAGTGTAGAACGAATCAACAGATGGGAAAGCGTATTCAGAAATTGCCAAAAAATCGTAGTAAAATCACAATTTATTTAAATCCATAAATGCATAAAATCCATAGAGGCAAAAAATAGGAGGGACACAGGATGACAATTCTCAATATCACTGACGTGTTTCAGGCACGTCCGTGCCCTTAGTCGTAGCAAAGTGTTGTGTAAGCATTTAAGTTTAAATACCTATACAGTAATAAAATCATTAGACACACATCTAACTCACCTGCCGGCATATTCACAGCGGCAAACCGTTTAAAATAACGTACTTCCGGAAGGACAAGGTACCGGAGAAACCGGAAACTATAATCATCACATGTTTCAGATAGTTCCGTCCTGCGCAATGCGTGTCAATGTCAGTAAACTGGCACTGGCAAAATTCGAGCATGCGCAATAGCAGCACTCGAGCCGGAGTATCGGAAAAACGCATAATGAACATAAATCAGTTTACATACACTTTATGTTAATTCAATGTTAGCGCTATGAAACTACCTGGCATGAACAAGATCTAAGGTGAGTATTTAAGCAATACACTTGACATATCAATAAAATCAATTATTACAATGAGACAAAAAGGAGAACTCTCTGAACATATTAATAGTAAATTTAAATAATGAAACATAGTCTCCCTTTTAAAGTTGAGCCCATTCGGAAAAGCGAAGAGCGAAAATTAAGTGTAATTATCAAAAAAGCTTCCCTATCACGGAATCTATTATCTAAACTACCCCCTCTTATTGGTTTGGACACCCTATCAATAGCATATATTTGAAGTGAATTTGTATGTTTAGCCACATTGGACTTAATACGACCAGATGGATTGGAGACATCTCTAAGATGTTCTAAAATTCCTATTTTCAGTTTTCTGATGGTTGAACCTACATATAAAACTTTGCACATATTACATTTGGCCACATATACCACAGCACAAGAGTTACAATTAATATATTGCTTAATATTGAAACTCTTTTTGTTTTGTGAATCTGTGAAAGTTTTACAAGGAAATGCAAAATTGCACACTTTACATGGGTGAGAACCAAATCTGAAAAAACCTGTATGATGTAACCAAGTGTTTTGAACATTTCGTGTTATAGCATTGGGAGATAAAATATCTCCCAGTGTTTTTGATCTCCTAGTAACAATTCTGCATCGTTGTGATAATATCTCACTCAAAATTGCATCATTATTCAATATAGGCAAATATTTTTGCACTATATTCCTAATTTGGGTAAATTGTTGACTGTACTTCAAAATTAGAAAAGGGGAAGAACATGGTTTTTTTTTTATCCCTTTTATCACGTTTAGCCAATAAGGTGTCCCGAGGTCTCTGCTACAATATTTGAGGCTCTATCTAGTGACTAAGAGGGATATCCTCTTTTTTTCAATCTCATATGTATTTGTTGTTCCTCAACTTGAAAAATATCAGACCTACTGCAGTTTCGTTTGCCGCATATCATCTCGCCAACTGGGATAGCCTTGTGGGTATGTCGTGGATGAAAGCTTTTAAAATGCAAGGTAGTATTTCCTGCTGTGGGTTTGCGAAAAATGCATGTAGAAATAACATCACCCTGAGAGCCTGTCAGAATCAAATTCAAAACTGTAATAGTTGAAGATTCTGTATGAAATGTAAATGACAAGTTAAATGGATTTTGATGTAAATAAGCAATAAAATCTGGTACGGCAGATACATCGTCCCCCCAAATGAGGAGAATATCATCGATGTATCTGCCGTACCAGATAATGGACTGCGCAAATGGATTATCAGTAGTGAAAACATAAATATGCTCCCACCACGACAACACCAAATTCGCCAGTGAGAGCAAATACTTTGCCCCCATTGGGATCCCTCTCAGTTGTAAAAATAATTGATTATCAAAAGAGAAAAGTTATGTGTCATGAGAAATTGGGTCACAGACAGAATGTATTGTATAAGATCTTCTGAATATTTACTAAATTGTCTAAGATGAAACTCCAATGCCAATAAGAGTCCCAGGCAGGTAACTGGCAAGTAAGAAACAGCAGGAAGTAACACAGCCAATAATAGACTGGTGCAACGGCAGGAACAACTGTAGTAGATATGCAGGTAACTCAGGGGTTAACTGCAAGTAACAAAGGGCTTAACACAGGAACAGCAGTAACCAGCAGCAGAGGTCAGGAGCTCAGGTGGACATGCATGCATTGACCAGGAACAGAGGCATAAAGTGCCTTATATCCCAGGAGGTGGTAGGTCATTGGAAAGGTAATTGGGACACTGTCCTTTTAAATCCAGACCAACTGCAGCGCGTGCAAAAACAGACAGCAATGTGGCCAGGTGAGTACACAGAAACATGGAAGATAACAGGAGTCGGGACCTGCATGGATACAGAACCGCAGGTGCAGGAGACTGGGACACAGCAGAAACGCAGCAATGCCCGTGAGGACCGTGGCATGAAGCAAGACAGCAGCAAACACGTGTGGGACCAGGGGCATAGCATAGATATGGGTATGTCTGCGGTCCAAGACAGGGCCCACATCTTGAACCGTTACTATATATATATATATATATATATATATATATATATATATATATATATATATATATATAATATATTATATATATATATATATAAATTAAAAAGCACTAACAAAAAATTTTTTCCCACTTATACTGTATACAAAATATATAAAAAAAATTAACATAATTGGAATTATCGCATCCCTAAAATTGCAATACAATATCATATTATTTACTCTGCATGGTGAACATCTTAAGAAATAAATTTAAAAAAAGAGTAGTTTATTTTGGGTCATCCTGCATCCTGACTTCCTGGAAAAAAAAAAAGGAATTAAAGTCGTATACATTCCAAAGTGGTACATATGAAATCTAGACCTTGCAGATCTAGCATAGAAAAAAATAAAAAAGTTACTGGTTTCAGAAACTGCCGATGGGAAGCAAATAGAAAAATAAATCAAAAACTATATCAATTTAATATTGCTGGAATTGTAGAGATAACTTGATTTTTATTTAACTTAACTCCCTATTTTTTCCAATTGCACCCCACAAAGAATTTTTTTTTGGCTCTCACATATATTATTTTGAAATATAAGAAAAAAAACAGTTCTGAACATATAAGTGCTGCCAGAGAGTTGTGATAGTGGCTTTCTCTAATCTCCCTACTGAGAACACATAGACACTCAGCCGAGCCTAGCGTGCATCTTAATGGTAGTTAAAGATGGGCGAATGTCTCAAAAATTCGATTCGGTCACTTCGCCGAATTTCCCGATAAAATTAAATTCGGTCCGAATTACTTCGGGACGAATCACGTTAAAAAACAGCTATTTCCAGGCTGCACAGAGCCTGCAGGGTGCTGTAGAACGTTGTGCCATGCTTAAATATGCAGAGGGAGCTTGGTTTGGTCTTCATACAATGTTGTGTTTTAGTATGACACGCACATGACTGCCGCCGCTCTTAGAATCGCTTCACTATAAAATTCGCTGGGCACTTAAGAGGGCAAACCTGACCAAAAAACTCAAGCGGGAATGTGAGTGGGGAGGTGACGGCGGCAGCCCCAGCAGCATGAGGTCAGAGAGTGGCACAATGACATTCTGGAGGTGGCAAAAACAGGAGTAGGCCACAGAGTGGCACAATGACACAGTGTGGAGGTTACGGCAGCTGCCACAGCAGCAGCATGAGGTCAGACAGTGGCACTATGACATTCTGGAGGTGGCAAAAACAGGAATAGGCCACAGAGTGGCACAATGACACAGTGTGGAGGTCACGGCAGCAGCAGCATGAGGTCAGACAGTGGCACAATGACATTCTGGAGGTGGCAAAACAGTAGTAGGCCACAGAGTGGCACAATGACATTCTGGAGGTGGCAAAAACAGGAGTAGGCCACAGAGTGGCACAATGACACAGTGTGGAGGTCACGGCAGCAGCAGCATGAGGTCAGACAGTGGCACAATGACATTCTGGAGGTGGCAAAAACTGGAGTAGGCCACAGAGTGGCACAATGACACAGTGTGGAGGTCACGGCAGCAGCAGAATGAGGTCAGGCAGTGGCACAATGACATTCTGGAGGTGGCAAAAACTGGAGGAGGCCACAGAGTGGCACAATGACAGAGAGTGAAGGTGTCGGCGGTAGGAGCAACAGCATGAGGTCAGAGAGTCGCACAATGACACAGTGTGGATGTCACGGCACCAGCAGCAGCAGCATGAGGTCATAGAGTGGCACAATGACAGAGTGTGGAGGTGGGTGGCAATACCAGTCCCGGGTAAAGATGGTTGGTGGCAGATGGAGAAACTGTCAGCAGATGTGTGGCATCAGGCGGGTGGCGGCATCAGAATAGTGGCTGAGGCAGGTAGTTTGAACCCAGACTAATTTCTCACAGTTTGGTTGGGGCGTCATGGCTGATGTAGTCTGACGCCTAAGGCATTGGTGTGTGGAAATCCTGGCCGATCCACGCCTGATTCATCTTGACAAAGGTCAGTAGTTCCACATTTCCCGTGGACAAGCGGGTTCTCCTTGGGGTAACGATGGCCCCCGCCGCACTGAACACCCACTCTGATGCCACACTACTTGCCGGGCAGGACAGCTTCTCCACTGCAAACTCGGCAAGTTGCGGCCACACATCCAGTTTGGCTGCCCAGTAGTCCAGCGGATCTTCTAACTGGGGTGGCAGAGAGTTGTCCAAGTAGGCCACCACTTGTTGGTTCAGGGTCTGCTCGTGGTTGTGCTGCTGCTTCTGGTGGCGACTACCGTCCTCACTAGGCGGGTGAAGGAAGCTGCTCATCAGTGACTCCAGACTTAGGTTGCTGCTGATGGAGCTGGTACTGTTCCTACCCCCCACCTTCCCCCATAGAGGCGCAGTCATGCGGGCAGTAGTACGTGAGCGCTGTAAGAAGAACCCACGGTCAGACCTGTGTCAGAGGAGGACGATGCCGCAACTACGGAGGATTTCATATAGTATTTGAGTTTGTCCTCCCTCTCAATCGCTGGGAAAAGGCTCCATTTTGGTACCGGGTAGCGGAGGAGTCCAATAGAGAGTGGAGTACAACCTAGAACGTCATGCCCTCATGCCGGATGCCTGACTCTATTCGGCTTGTCACTAGTCAGGCAAATCGGCATGCTGCGGGCCATCTGCACATTGTGATCTCCGAGGGGCTCCCATGCCTCATCTCCTCTGTATACTCGTCTTCTCATCTCCATCTACCTCTCATCCAGCTGCTCTGCTCCTCCTCTCTTTGTCACATGGGTAGAAAACCATCATTTCACAGATCAATGCTTCTGTGCTCCAATGTCCTGCCTTCCTCCTCTTCTCCAATCTCAGTCCCCACTGGACTCTCATTGTGGCCGCGAGATGTAGTCGCCTCTCCCGCCCTCCCCCCACCCCCCCCCCCCCCCCCCCCCCCCCCCCCAGTCTCAGCCCCCCGCCCAGACAGATTTTTTTTCAAGTATCTATTCCAGGACATGAGCAGTTGGAATGACGTTAGTTCATGTCCCGTAGTCTGGAGATTACATAAATAACGTGGCCTCCTCGAATTGGCCCCAACAAACGGCAGGGTGTCACGCTCATGATGCTGCCACTGGCTGATCATCATAGTTACACAGAGGGGAGTACTCCTGTCCGCCTGGATATCAAAAAAATCGTTAATGGCCTTTCTCTGTCATACAGTCGGTCAAACATGTGCGGCTGGAATTCCACGGGTGGAAAACATCGATATCAGAGTGTGTTGAGGGAGGCCGTTCTGCGGTCCTGCAACTCGAGGAGGGTGTTCCGCGGCTTTGTAGAATTGGTATGAAGTGCAGATGCACAGTTTCATGGCATTTTCAGAATTCTTCTCAGTATCGTGTGACAGACTTCAGGAAACCGCTTTTCACGCACCAGATTGAACACATGCCTGCCATGCAGGGCGCATGGAACATCCTCTCCTCGGTTGCGCAGATGAGGCGGGAAACCATGTTACTTCCATTGTCCGTCACTCTTGTGATTCCGATTTGCAGTTGGCGCGGAGAGAGTCCACAATCGTTCTTGCTGCATGACGCGGAGAGCAGTTCCTCCGCCCTGTGTGACTTCGTATCGCCGAGGCAAGCCAGGGGTAGAACTGCGTGACACCGCTGTGCCCTACACCAATGTGGTATGATGTAGCAGTACTTGTGGGGCTGATGATGGTGGTGGTGGTGGAGGAGGAGGAGACAGACTATTGGCGCTCAGGAGCCGCAGTTTGGAGGAGGAGAAAGTGGGTCTCCATGTCCAGTTGTTGTGTGCCTGGGCAGGAAGCACATTCACCGAATGGGCCGTAAAGGAATGTAACTGGCCCTGAACAGTAGTAAGTTACAGCTCACAGACGTTTCCGCGCTGCCGTGCGCTTGGAACATACCTATAAGATATCAATGGACTGCCCATTTCCTGTTCTACATATTTATGGAAGTGCTGGGCTTACTGCCTTTTTGGAAATAGAAATTACGGCTTGGAACTCTCCCATCTCGGACTCTTGCACAAGCCATTTGTTCTACTGAATGGGTGCAGGATGATGGAGTCCACCATTTGGAAAGGGTGGGTGACGTGAGTACCAAACAACTTGGACAGGAGCTGGTCAGCTGCGCCTGCACCTTAGGATGGTTGGACGCATACTGTTTGTCTCTTTGCAATCGCGTCCTCGCTGAACGACTGCTGGCGCCCATGGAGTAGCGAGGAAGGCGCGCAGGAGGATCTAGGACCGGGAGTTTGATGGCAAAGAGAAACAGCCCCCTTCTGCGAGGTGGTGGAGCCTTGGACTGCTGCAATGGCATGTGTGCACTGGCCGCTGCTGCGGCGGCAGGATGGGACACTCCACCATCTGAGCCATGTTTCTCCAGGCGCCAACCGTATGGTGACCTTGCATGTGTTGATTGATTTTATTTTACCCGCCAAACGCTCTGCACTGATTTGACTACTACCGCCGTGCCACTCGCTGAGCCCCTGTTAGCCGTACTTTCCTTGTGTATACCTGCGAGCAGGGGTTTTCTACGCCCTATGCTGCTTGGCTCCGACTTGCTTCACCGGCTCCAAGTGCGGTCGGCTACATCATCATCATTTGGTGTTTCATCATCACTGCTGACCTCATCACCGGCCTTACTATGAGAGGCTGACCCTCACAGACAGACACTCCCATGCCACTCTCCACATCGATACTTTGCCGCTACTGCCAGAAGACAGGGGGATATTGGCCCCATTCTGCACGGCTCTGCCCAGAGTAGCTGCTGACTGCCCTCCTCAAATTGTTCATCCTCGCCATATTCAGTGCGCTGAGCCAGACGCACCATAGTTAGGATCTCTGGCTGATGGAACCGGGATGGGGACAGAGGCGGGTTTGAGGGACAGGTGAGGGCCGCTGACCCGCTCTCCCGGCCATGCCAATTAAGGGTTGTGTTTGACGATCCCACCGACTCTTGGTTGGGGTTGTCAGATGTTCATTCTGGAAGGAGAAGGAAGTGGATGACCTAGTCAACCAATCAAGAACCCTTGGGTTGTGGTCAATCACGACGGCCGCTAGATGACAGAGGCAGTTGTGGCCTCACCGAGTGACCCCTAGCTGCGGACGTACCCTTGCTGTTGCTGTGACTGGGGCCTCGCTCCAGAATGTTTGTGCGCACTGCCACTCGCTTGTGAAGAGCCTGCCATCCTCTCTGTCTGACTACTGTTTGTTCTAATGTACAGACACTATTTGATGAAGATAATGTTTATGATAAATACACACCCTGTATTTGACTCCAAATTGAAGCCCACTAAGAAGCTTGGGTAACCCTTGGATATAAATTGCAATCGTCACAATTATGGGCAGGAAAAAATTTACTTGTACGTCCAGTTTAAAATCTCTGTGTATTTTACTGGAAATAAAAGCACAAACAGGCTTAATTAACCTTCGGATATGAATTATGCTACAGAATTTCTTCTTGTGGCGGTTGGAATACAAAGTTTCTTTTACTGATTACAACTGCAGAAATACTTAGTTAACCTTGGATTGTAACTTGCGCAAAGAATTGAGCAAACCAAAAAACTACAGCTTTGTAGCGCGTTAACAATATGGCGTGCCATTTTACGCTACAAAACAAGAGAAAAAATTGTTAATTAACTCAGTTATGTAATTATGCTAAGGAAAAATGTATTTTTTGGGCGTGTTTGAAAAAGGTCGGTTTCTTTTTTTAGTCACCACAACAGCAGAACAAGCTTAATTAACACCCTGGTTGTAAATTGCGCAAAGAATTGAGCAGCCTCAAAAAAACTACCAGCTTTGTAGCGTGTTACAATGACGTGTTATTTTACGTCTACTACGCCAACAACCGAGAAATACTTGTAATTAACTAGCCAGTTATGAATTTTGCCTTACAGGAAGAAAAGAATTGTATTTTTTGGCAGTGAAAAGACGGTATTCTTTTTAGTCACCAACAACAAGCAGAAGACGAACGTTTAAGTTAACCCTTGGAGTAAATTGCGACAAAAGAATTGAGCAGCCAAAAACTACCCAGCTTCTTGTAGCGTGTTACATATGGCTGTATTTTACACTACACAACAAGAGAAAAAAACTTGTAATTAACCTTTCGGTTTATGAATTATGCTACAGGAAATATGTCTTTTTAGGGGGGCGGTGGAAAAAGACGGTTTCTTTTTAGTGACTCCAGCGCAGCAAGCAGAACAACGGCTTTAATTAATCCCCCTGGATTGTAAATTGCGCAAAGAAGTGAGCAACAAAAACTACCAGCTTTGTAGCGTGTTACGCATTTGGCGGTATTTTACTCACTCACACAAGAGATCAAAACTTGTAATTACTCTAATCGGTTATGAAATTTATTGCTACAGGGAAGAAAGAATGTCTTTTTTGGTTCCGTTTTTTTATGGTGTGAACAAAGACGGTTTGTTTTTAGTCACCACAACTCGAGCTAGTAACGCAACGCTTAATTAAATCCTGGATGTATAAATTTGGTGACAAAAGTAATTGAGGGGGCAGGCAAAAAGAATGGAAGTTTTAGGTTATTTCTAGTATTGTTAAAAATTCGAGTTTCTTTAAAATGATAGTACAAACAGAGCGAACAGGCTTGATAACCTTGGATATTTCAATGTGCTGTGAGCATTAAATAGTATTGCAGCTGCACTGGACTGAAACACTGGATTCATATCCCAATACACCCCACAAAATCAGAAAAATAGAACAGTTAAGAGAAGCAGTCTCTGAGACTAAGCTGCCCCCCCCAAATTTGACACCTCCGCCAGAAATAAATCTGTGTGTATGAAAAATATGTAGATCTGTTATTTCTATGTAAGAGATGTTATCATTAGAGCCGTTTATGGTTCTAGCAACTCTTCTCTCTAAATCTAGTACTCGTGTTCAGAGAGACTGTATGATGTCTTCCCAGCTGTCGCGACCCGGTTGCCTCTTTATTATAGTGCAGTGTACTGTCAGACAGATATCCCTGCCTCGTGTCTCCGTATTGGCTTTCTATCTCGCTGCTACGATCAATGTCAATGGAATTGGCGTATGCTCTGCTTTCTTCCTCCAGGGTTCTTGCTCGCTCCATGGAAACAGCCATGTGCTTTCTGCAGCCATTTTATCTTATCAAAAAAAAAAAAGGGCCACACTTCGTTACGCATTGCGAAGTACCCGCCGCGAACTTCAGGTACTGTCGTTCCGAAACCGCGAAGTTTTCGTCTGATAATTCTCTAAAAAAGAAAAATACGAATTCCATCTCGTTAGAATCAGATGTGACGTCCATTCTTTAATGGTAGTTAGTCAGCAGAAGAGAATAGCTGTCCTTGGAAGTGAATACTCGCTGCACGCCTTAGTGGTTAAAATAGTCTTAAAAGGGGTTGTCTCGCGCTACTATTGAGTTGGTGTTTTATTTAGAGGAAGAAAGAGATCTTTTAAAAAAAACAAAGCGCTTTGCAATATATTGTTTCATTTACGAAAGTGGTCTCTGCCTACTGGATTTGGATCGTTATTGTCCTCTGGGTTAGGTAGGGGAGTGCATCAGCTCGCTCACAAGATCAACTATAGCCAGGGCCGACTTGTTGATTGTTTGTCTCTCACTGGCTGTGCAGGTGCTGGGTTGTGAGGTCAGCAGGGCTGTGTACTCAGAATGCAGGTGTCTGAGAGCACAGAGACCCTCTCTGCACAGTTATGAGGCACTTGTTGATGCTTTCTGATAGTGGAGAGGTAGGGGGTCCGGCTCTACGTTCTGGCTTTGCTGGTGGTCTGTGTAGCGCGTGGTGTGCTGCGTGGATTAACCTATTGTGAGTGCGTCTGCTCCTCGCCATCTGCCTCTACACAGATTGAGTGGAGAGCAGGGTGAGGCTTGATCTGTAGTCGCGAGGTCGGTGGGGACAGCAGTGAGAAGTGTTTGTTACTGATAGAGACTCATGATCTGGTATTGTGGAGCTTGTGGGGCTTATACTAATAGAACAGACTCAGTGGGAATGGCTGAAGCGGTTCATTATCCCGATCGCTTGTGCATTGCTGACTGTATTAGTGACACTCATCATGAGATATTAGTTAAACATACAGTTCACAGCCTGCCCTGTGCGTGTACGCGTGGTTGCTGAATGGCTGTTTTGGAGGACCAGCACAGGAACAGGGTTTGTTGTTGCATTGAGAATGTGCTCCGGGAGATTTTGTTAAGAAGATAGACACTTTCAATCCCAGAGCCTGCTTCTGCTGTTTTTGTATATTTAGGCATACAAAAGCTCACAGACTGTTTTCGTGCACTAGGTGGCAGCTGATGCAGCAGATAAGCAGTCAGATATCTAGGCTCAGGCGCACACCACAGGGGGTGTAACCATCTTGGCGCAGCAGGAAACACCCGCGCGACACGGCCCCAGACCCCCCCTGCTGTACTAGAAGTTGACTGAATTGTGGAGTGAGGAGAGACTGTCTGTGTGATGTCTGACTGACTCTGGGAGTTTTCATGATCTAGGACGGGCACAGTAGAATGGTTTAGATTATCTCTTTGCTGTCCACGCTTTAGGTTGAGTGGAGGTGGTTATACAACTTTCATAGGGGAGGCATAGGGCGCTCAGTAACTCTCATGTGAGTTTTGAATAGAATAATGATCGGCCGCTAATGCACTAAGTCTGAATGACAGAGTTTAGAATCGTGAGGCGCAGAGCACCTAGGGTTTTATGACGTAGGTGCAGGAAGGGGGGTTTGAGAAGGGGAGGGGAGAGAGAGGCAGTACAGGGAGAATGCAACGCCTCTTTGAATTTAAAAAATCCTAATGGGCCAGAGCCACACATGAGGTAGGCTGAAAACCTATAGTGAGACATTACCCCTTCTAAGGGATAGAAGAGCATTGAAATCATACCGGTCAATTTATAAAAGACTGTTGCTATAAGTGACCAAGATCCAGAGAAGAGAGGCATAATGTCTGCCGATGTTAGAATAAATTTGGCATGGTGCGTGATATACCTCGGATAAAAACATTTGTGCCACTTGCGATGGATGGTATAATAATTATTCAAAATTCATTATACCGCCGTACATCCGATGTTACAAGCCAATTATATACGAGAAAATCGGAGTAGTATAAGTGTTAAGGGGAATCAATTAAAAAGGTTTTCGATTTGTAACCAAGGTGTGGGGATTGTGCTTAGTACGCGCACAGCATGAATGTAGAAATAGTTAAAGATAACAATCCAGATAGCTATGGACCACATTTTCTTTATTGGGTTTTGTGTATCGCACTATGTGTTTCAGGTTCCTGTAAGGTGTTCTAGGATTTGTAGCTGATCTATTTGTCTCCATGGAGGAGTGGGAGTACATAGAAGGACACATGGATCAGTACAAGGACATCATAATGGAGGACCACCAGACTATCACATCACCGGGTAATGGGAAACCGTCCCTGTCTTAGCTGCAAAACTTGCACCCTGTTTCTTTCCTCGTTGTGAAAGCCTTGGGAAGTAGGACCAAATGGGTGTGGTTTTAAAGGTTGCCCTGAAAAAAATCACATCCTTTCCTCACCTTGTCTCCTGGGCTGGATACAGAGCTACTTCCCATGTGCGGAGACAGCAAACTACTAGGCTTCCTGTTATCTGATGTACAATTGCAGAAAACCCACAAACAATGTAATAAAAGAACTTTGGAAGACATGTATGAAAACTGACTTGGTCTAAGACTTTCTTTGTTGCCCATAGTGACCAATTACAGGTCCCCTGTCATTTCATATAGTGCGCGACGAAAAATGAAAAGCGAGCATCGATTGCTTACTATGGGCAACAAAGACAGACTTAGACCTAGACAGTTTTCATACATGGGGCCCCTTGTCTTTTTATTTTTCTGTTTGTTTAGGCATATGGAGTTTGCTTTCTGTGGGATAATTTGCCACGTACCGCCAGTTTTTAAGTCTTTTTCATTTTCTGGTTTAATTCTTGGAGAGATGGGAAAAATGTCAATGCTACCAACTTTTATAGTTGTTATTGGAGGGATCTTTTTTTTTTGTCCTCTAGGTAACTTTAAGCTATGGTTTTATTGTTCAGAGAAGTATTTCGGAGAAACTGCCGCAATTTATTGCTATGGAGATCTAAGACGGACTGTAGAATCTGGCCTCGCTTTTTAAGTATGTAGGTCTTGGTGTATTAATCGCACACATTGCGTGTAATTTTTTGTCACCCAGTCACAATCCAGAAGGCCATACTATTATGTTCTATTATGACAAGCGTTTTGGTGAGATGATAAATTTAGGAATTGTTTTTTGAATTAGGGTTTATTTGTAGAGGAAGAAAAATTTTACCTTTTCGCTTAGGCCTTGCTCGCCAGATTTCTTCATTAGGAGAAGATATTACGAGCGAGAAAACGCTACTTCCTCGATAATTTCTTTAGAATAGCTTTACATTAGTTTGTAAGGCCGAAATTGCCTCAGGACGTCCATCCCAGTTCTCTGCTCATGTTGTGCTAAAGTGTTCGAGTCGCCAGAGGAAGGCATAAAAACCGCAGAGTGTTAGAAGCGCCAAATTGGTTGCGCATATTGTTAGGGATAAGAGAATTAATTCGCTTCGTGACTCCAATCTTTGCGGCAATCGGTAAGAAAATCCATGATCAACGGACTCCTCCCCTTCATGAATCTCCTAGATACACTTATAACATTGTTATATTATTGTAGATTGTGCTCCAGAAATGCATTCCTCAAGCGCTTCTTGACTTCGCTGTTAGTGAATTCGACTATGTGACACGCGCAATTTCGCTACTGCCAGAGAGTTTGACTCGCTCAGTCTCACTGTTCTAACAGTAAGATGAAGCCTTTTCTAAGGCTTTATGTTAGAACTTTGCTTTCTCAAGACATAGATGGGACGCCCCTCTTGTTTCATGTTGTAAACTGAGAAAAAAATAAGGGTGGGTTTATCTAATGTGTACTCAGTTTCTCTATGTATATTTTACAGATGAATTCTCGCTGTAAGGATAAGAGAGACAGAGAGGAGGTGTCTTCTGTTATTACTAGGGTACATCCCAGGAAATCTGAATTATCCTAACGCCAGGATTCAATATGAGGTAGGGATGGAAATTACTATAGTGCGTGTCCCAACGATAAATCTGGGCTATGAATTAGCATTATCGATTCTCATTTATGTATGAGCGAGAGAGATATATTAGGCGTTTATCTCTAGACTATGGTGCGACAATGGTTGCGTGGCTGCAGAAAGGCATTCGTTTTCTAGCGCCTATAATTATAGTGTATTTAATATTGTGTGGTCTATTGTAGGAATTGTGTACTATGTGTAATTATAATTCCTTATGTGGTGAATTAGGTTACAATCCTGAGTGATACAAAAGTTGAAGACGTTACAGAAGAAGGAGAGAAAGTACGCTTACTCTTGTGAGTGTACGCGAGGCTGCTATGAGGAGGATGGTAAGATACCTGACAGATATTATCGCCATGAGTGTGAGTTTGATAACCTTTAAATACGCCAGAGAGAATATGCACTTATTCCTGTGAGTTCGCTAGTCCGTGATAGTAATGTTTGTATTCTGTATATTCCTTTTCAAATGTTTGTATGTCTCTACTAAAGATGTAATAGTCTTCCCATTGGAGGCCATTGGAAGCTTCTTAGTTAACTTCCTGCTTGGTTATCTCACATCACGTGTTCCATTTGAAGTATTTTACTTTACCATATGTCTGTTAATAATAGCCAGTTTAAATGGGAAGTCCAGAATTAGAGAAAGATAATAATGGCTGGCTTTTATCTAGGGGAGAAGCTGTAGTGGCTAGTGAGCACGCTCTGAACACGCATAGGTTGTATGTTGTATTGCAGCTCAGCTCGTTTTGAAAATATAAAAAAATGCATAAAAATTGTGGCTAGAAAAGTCTTGGCCTTAGAGAGACTTGATAGGTGGTCGTATACTCATTCTACTAAATGTATTCATTTGTATGTCTAGAGAATGGTAAATAATGATGCGGCCTGTTGCTCTGTCACTTCCTGTGTATGTCTCATGCTGTCTGTAATTAGCATATAGTGGCTCTGTGTTTTCAGAATTCTCTGTTTTGTGTGCTTAGATTAATTAATTACATTCGTCTGTGGGGTATGGAGATAAGTTTCGCGCTTGTCGAGTCATTTTGGATACGCTGTTTATTGACTGTCTTATGTGTCGGAAAGATAGACTAACACAAGCAGAGGCTCTCTCACTGCGCAAGTACCATGAAGCTGATTGTGAGTGGACTTCATTACTCCCTGGCTATGATGCAGATAGAACGCAGAGTAGCAACGGGAAAGATGGGAGAGTACACAGGTTCGCGTATCACTGGGATAAAACTAGAAAGGAGAGAAAGCCTGGATCAGGAATGGTGATAAGAAATCGAACTTTGTAGCTCCTTAACAAAAAGAAAAGAATGAACAATGGCCAATTATAGTATATTGAGAAAAACTTGTCATTCTATTTTGTGTTCCCTACGATTTTTGTTAAGCTAATGTCTTGTGTAAGTGAGACAACCCCGTAGAGGTTGCACGAGAGAATCCTCAGAAAGACAAGAATAATATATAGCTGAGCCCTTCTACTTTCTCACTAATTGCTACATACCTCTTGTCAATCCAGACAAATTATTGTCACAACTGTAGGGAGAATTAGAATGATCTTCCATAGAATCTTCATACTCAGTGAGAATTATTTTAATGTGCAAGTATTGTCATAGTGTATTTTGCTATCCAAGAAGAAATAAGCAGAAGAGTTTGTGTTCTTTAAAAATAGACACATAAACAGATAAGATTTAGAGCACTCTTAACTTATTTCTGGACTGTCGATTAAGAAATAATTTTAAAGGGGTTTGTTATCTCGATCTAATCTGTTGAACGTGGGATGTCTCCAGAAAAGAAAATGGGTATGTTTAATGCTCTATTCTGTATAAGATAATGATGTCAGATTTAAAGAAAAAAGGGGAAGCTGTGAGAGAACTAAGACAAGACTCGACTAAGATGCCCTTAGTTTCCTTGACAGTCTTACTTAGGACACTGACCCAGCGGAACACTGACAGGGAGCTGAATCTGGCCGCTCGCGTGCTGGTGAGTGGTGAACTTAATCTGATTGGCAGGGAATACGCGCGATGAAGGAGGTTTTCGTAGTCGAGCTGAGGGAAAATAGTCGGTATTCCTGTGATAGATGAATCATTGGTTGTGATAATGTAAGATGTTATAAGAGTAAAGAGTTTGCGACGGCTCCCTTGGCTCAGCTACTTGCTATCGCTCACCCCACACTGCAGGCTTGTTAGATGGGGACTGTGGGAAAAAGGTTTCCTGTGTGTCCGTGTATAGAGGAATCCATATCTTGGTTGTAATGTGTAATTATCTGAGTACAAAAAGTACAGGCGCGCTCCCCGTGGGCTCTATCTGCTCTTAGCGCACCTTTCTTTCTCCTCGGAGGTGTTCTAGCAGTTTTGTGTGAAGGAGATGAAAGAGATACTCTAGCTGCGCCTGGAGCTAGATCTTCTCTCCTGGAAGCGCAGAGTAATGGTGTGGGAGAGAGAGAAACGAGAAGATCTCATGTAACTTGTTGCACTCATAGTTTTTACGCTCTATGTGAGTTATTTATCGAGCGCGAGCACAAAGAAAGACTCGTAAACTAGATATTGCGCTCTCTAGTGCTAGACAGAGATTAGAAGCCTGGAACTCGTGTTCATGAGGAGGGTGGTTGCTATGGTACACTAAATTCGAACAGAGGAGTGGAATGGTTACTTGTGGTGTTTTTAAGAGACTACATGATAAACAGCAGGTGCGTACCTCTTGTTGTAATGGCTCAAGTTCGGCCTGTTAGGCTGGGGATGGAGAAGATTGGAAATCGGATAGGTCGCTTCGATTGGCAGAAAGAGTGACCCTTTAATGTTGAGTAAACATGTGATTACAATGAGTGTATCCTGTGGGTGAAAGGGTTGGAGAGTAAGGTTAGGTTTAGCTTGTTTTATGAGAAAGGTGTTATCATGTTTAAAAGAAGAAAGAGAAAGAGTCTTCTAAGTAACAGATATCCCAAATCGCATTGAGGGCTATTGTTTTTAATTGTGAGATTCTTTTTGTGGACAGTTTGGGCGCTCTTCGCGCAGGTTTTGACGATCATAAACTGTGGACTCCGCACACTCCTACAGGGTAAGACGAGCGCTCTGTGTACAGGCGCGAGAGTAGATTTTTATGAACAATAAGGTGTTTGGTCTTTTTTTCTAGGTTGAAGGCCTTTGTATGATACGCGCAACTAGTTTGGTCCTGTTGTCCCCGCAGACTTGATCTGTTGTAATTTCATTGAAAGTAGTAAGAGAACGGAGTGGTTAGTGCCACAGAGACTGAGGTTAAGAAAATCCTGAGGCTTCTGTTTTTATCAGGATCAAAAGGAAATAGTCTTTTAAGAGTGGGTTTGTGTTGTACTCGCACTTACAAGGATGCTTTTTTATATGTGAAAATAAGTCTTGTAAGAATCTGAGAGAAGAATCAGATCATTGCTGAAATTTGCCCGCATTAAGAGGGGGCTGGTTCACACTGGCTTATCTTCGACAGAGGTATATTGGGTCGCGCCGTTGTAATGCAAGCCGCGGATTTGCGCCTGCCAGTACGGCGCCAATCCGTCGCTCAGTAATTATGGTAATCTTCAGTTCTCCATAGGAGAACAGGTGGAATTCGCCGAGCTCGCTCTCGTCCGCCGAATTCGGCGAGTATGCTGGCCCTAGTCGTGGCGGGGAGGAAAGTCACTTGCACATTATCCAGGCGCAATACGCGCCGTGGATAATGCAAGTCTATGGGGCCGGCGGGCAGCTCCCCCGCCGCGCCCCCACACCCGCCCCTTATTCAAGCGAGAATTGCGAGCGCAATCCGGCTCGCAATTACGGCTTGAATAAGCCGTGTGAACACGGCCTAACAGTGTCCTACCTATTCCTAGATATCCCCTCTTGTATGGGCTGCATCAGCTCCTCAGACCTGTTCAATCTCTTCTGATAGGCTGCAAGCACTGGTAGCTTTAGCTACAGACCTGGTGTCCCCAGGAGCTTGTGACTGTAGGCCAGTAGTAGTCAGTAAACATGGCCCTGAATTCAAAAATGAAACTGAGAAAACAGGACTGAGGTAAGATGAATCGATGTAGTGCGACAATCCCTCTAAACACAGTAAGTCTTGTTGCTTGACTGCAGACATGAAAGGCTACATGCAGTACCGGAAAAGCACAAATTAGTATAGAAAAGGTGGACTCATGTGAGAGTTCAATTTTTAATTATTTTTTAGGTGTTTTTGTAGCTTGCAGAACAACTCCCTTAACATATTGCTTTGATTTTTAAGTGTGCCATGGTGTAAAAGAAAAAATGTTCCTCGTTTCTCTTCAACCCTGCTTTTCCAGTGAGTCTTGACGATTTATCTATGAAACCGTGATATGACAGGAAGCTCTTTAGGATAGCGGACATTGTAGATCACAATTCGACTACATATACTTCCATTCAAGGTTCTACAAGACGATTCTCGCATTTTCGGACGCTACCGCATTCCGCGAAATAGTATGTTCCTGTATTCGTATCTGTCAGAATTGTCCATTTTGATCGTAGATCAGTACTGTGGCTGTCTGTAGTCGAAAGTTCACTTGTGCCCAGTTCTAGATTTGTATTGACATGTTAAACTTTCTAAGCATGCAAACTGGGTTTAATATCCCAAATTTACTCTATGTTATTGAACCCCTGTCCGGAAGAGCTTCCTAGTCACTCTTACATGGGAAAATGGGAGAGTCATCTGGGCAGGCAGCTATCGGAAGAAGAATGGAGATTGGTGTGGCAGAGAGCGGGCCAGACATCTCAATGTAACCTTTATAAAGAGAACCAGTATAAAATTCTTATGTGGTGGTATCACACACCAGCTTTGCTCCACAAAATGAACCCGGGAATACCAGACATATGCTGGAGGTGTGGGACGCCAGGGGCAGATGTATTACATATCTTTTGGGACTGCGCGCGAATAGGGAACTTCTGGAGTGGGGTAAGAGATTTGGTGGAAGATATAACTGGAATTAAGCTACCTATGAATCCATTATGCTGTCTCTTAAATATTCATATTCCTAAAGTTAGAAAAGCTACTCTATGTCTAATCATACATATTCTAACAGCAGCAAGATGCCTGATTTCCACGTTTTGGAAACGTACAAACGCTCCCACCGTAGATGATTTGCTCCATAGACTTCAAGATATTAGGCTAATGGAACAAATCACTGCCTCTTTGAATGGCAGCCTTGATAAATTTGAAGAAACATGGGCCCTTTGGGAGTTGTACATGGCCGCCTCTAGGACATGATGTAACGGTAAGGTGTTAGGAGAGCTGACCTGAGAGGTGGAATGCCCCTTAGCTTGATTATACATGCCTGTTAGAGAAAACCTCACTTTCCCCATCCCACTGTGTCGTGTCTAACGTCTATTCGTGGTTATTATGTTTTTTCCTTGTTCTCTGTGGATGTTTCACAAAATTTTATATAATGTTCATTGACAATAGCAATCTGAGATTATTGGTTCATGATATAGATTACAACTGATGTGCGAGACTTGGTATTGTAAATTATCTTCATCCTCCTCCAATATATGATTGTAATGATGTTTTCTGTAACAATTTAATTAGTATTGATGACTATTGTTGTACACTGTTATCATAACACCTTTAAAAATTTTTAATAAAAACACAGTTAGAAAAAAAAAAAAAAAGAAAAAATGTTGTTCTGTTTTCTTATATATTTTTTTCATTGTATGGTAAGCTTCATGCAAGAACATTTTAAAAATAATCTACTTTGTGTTGCCAGATTATGAAGTAAAATGTAACAATATCACAGAAGATGAATCTGGAGAACATTCCACAAAGCCTCCTAACACAGATATACCATCAGACCTTCAGAGAGGAGGTCTGTCTACTGATCCCACCAATCACAAGGAATTTTCAGATGATCAATCACAATTTATGCAAAATACAGAAGAAACTGTATATAATCTTTATTCATGTTCTGAATGTGGGTTACATTTTAAAAAGAAATCTAATCTTTCTGTGCACAGAAGAATTCACAATTATGAAAATTCATGTTTGGAATGTGGGAAACATTTCAAAAATAAATATAATCTTTCAATGCATGAAAAAATTCACCGAGATGAGAGGCCATTTTCATGTTCAGAATGTGGAAAAAGTTTTCGCCAGAAATCGGTTCTTTTTAGACATCAAAGAAGGCACGGAGGGAAGGAGCTATTTTCATGTCCAGAATGTAAAAAAGGTTTTCATCAGAAATCCGATCTTATTGTACATCAAAGAACTCACACAGGAGAGAAGCCATATTCATGTTCAGAATGTGGAAAATGTTTTATGCAGAAGTCATGTCTTGTTATGCATCAGAAAATTCACACAGGGGAGAAGCCTTATTTATGTTCTGAATGCGGGAAATGTTTCCGACAGAAATCAGATCTCCTTGTTCATCAGAGAAGGCACACTAAGGAGGAACGATTTTCGTGTTCAGAATGCGAAAAAGGTTTTCAACAGAAATCAGATCTCATTGTACATCAACGAACTCACACGGGGGAGAAGCCATATTCTTGTTCAGAATGTAAGAAATGTTTTACTCAGATATCAGCCCTTCTGGCACATCAGCGAACTCACACTGGGGAGAAGCCATATCTGTGTTCTGAATGTGGGAAACGTTTTGCTACGAAATTGTGTCTTATTGAACATCAAAGAACTCACACAGGGGAAAAGCCATATATGTGTTTAGAATGTGGGAAATGCTTTAGCCACAAGTCCAGTCTTGTAAAACATCGGGAAATCCATACAGGACAGAAGCCAATCTCATGTTCAGAATGTGGGAAGTGTTTTTTAACGAAAGCCAGTCTTGTCAGACATCAGAAGTGTCACACAGGGGAAAAGCCATTTTCATGTTCTGAGTGTGGGAAATGTTTCACAAGGAAATCAAGTGTAACTGAACATCAGAGAACTCACACAGTAGAAAAGCCATTTTCATGTCCAGAATGTGGGAAATGTTTTAGCCAGAAGTCTGATCTGGTGAAACATCAGAGAACTCACACAAAGGAGAAGCCATACTCCTGCTCAGAATGTGGGAAATGTTTTAGCCAGAAGTCTAATGTTGTTAAACATCAGGTCATCCATACAGGAGAGAAGCAGTTTCCTTGTTCAGAAGGTGGGAAATGTTATAACCGTAGATCAACTCTTGCTCAGCACATGCAGCAATGTCATTTTAATGTCCAGACTGTATCAAATGTTTTACCTCACATCTAGTGCTCCATGAAAATAAAGCCAAAATCTTTTTATCACCATTTGTTTATTCCTATTTTGATATTATGTACTCAAAATTTCTCACGGGATTATATTTTATCTAGTGTCTGTGTTATTTACTTTAAAATTAAACAAGGCAAACAGAGCGGTCAAAAAGAACTCTGCATTCTTCACAGCTCCGGATGCCATTGCACATAACCTTGTAAAGTTAGGGCCATATATATATTTGGACGCTGATGCAAATTTTGTGCTTTGTACCTGTTTACTGAAACATATTCAAATTATAGTTATATAATGGACATGAAGTCCAGACTTTCAGCTTTCATTTGAGGGGATCCACATTAAAATTGGATCAAGGGTTTAGGAGTGTCAGCTCCTTAACATGTGGCCCCCTGTTTTTAAAGAGACTAGAAGTCATCGGACAAATTCAATAACTGTAATTAAAATGTTAATTTCTAATACTTGGTTGAAAACCCATTGTTGGCAATGACTGCCTGAAGTCTTGAGCTCATGGACATCACCAGACACTGTTTTTTCTCCTTCTTAAAGTGCATGTGTCATCAAAAATGACTTACTGTTTAACTCACATTTTTATGTTCAACACATTTTTTAAGAATTTTTGGTTATATTTTTTTTAATTTTCCATATCACGTTCAATATTTTTTAACAATTTTTAAGTCCTGCAGTTTTCACTTTGGCCACTAAGCCTAATAATATTCTGACACTTCCTGTTCTGTACAGAAAAATTCTCAGTTGTCTACTTATTATCAGTACAAAGCGGGTCAAACTGAAAGGAGACATCAGTGTGAATAGATAACACAGAATCCACCACTCACAAGAGGAGATAGTCACGGTTCACCCTTTTACCTCCCTGCACACTGATTTCTTCCTATAGAAGTGAATGGGACTGAGTCAGTCTTAAGTCTCCTATGTGCATGAAGCTACTGTAAAGCATCTCTCTGACTGCTGTTAAAGCAGTGCAAACAAGGCCTAGTGTCCAAAGTGAAAACTGCAAGACTTAAGAATTATTAAAAAATATTGAAAGTGATATGAAAAATTAAAAAAAAAAAAATCCTAAAAAATGTGTTTAACATAAAAATGGGACTCAAACAATGACTCATTTTTTGATGACACATTCCCTTTAATGCTCTCCCAGGCCATTACTGCAGCGGTTCTCAGTTGCTGTTTGTTTTTGGGCCTTTCTGTCTGAAGTTTAGTCTTTAAAGGTAATCTGTCGCCCTTTTTTTTTTCCAAGCCCCTGATCCACATTCTTTTCCTCTCAGCCGTTTTTATTTGCTGATTGTAGTTTTCTCTATTCGGCCATCTATATATGATTGTGGGGAGGACATTCTTGCTTGCACTGCTTTAACAGCAGTCAGAGAGATACTTTACAGCTGCTTCATGCACATAGGATTTTTAAGACAGTTTCTATCCCATAGATGTCTATAGGAGAGTTTTCACTGTGAAGAGGGAAGAGGGGGAGCTGTGACATCTCCTCTTGTGACTGGTGAATTCTGTGTTATCTGTACACAATGGTGTCTCCTTTCAATTTGACCCTGCTTTTACTGATAATGAGCACACTGCTGATAAGCTCTCTAAACAAGTGTCAGACGATTATTAGGCTTAGTGGCCAAAGTGAAAACTGCAGGACTTAAGAATTATTAAAAAAATACTGAAAGTGATTTGGAAAATTAAAAAAAAATAACCAAAAATTCCTAAAAATGTGTAACATAAAAATGTGAGTTAAACAATAAGTCATTTTTCGATGACACATTCCCTTTAACAAGTGAAATGCATGCTCAGTTGGGTTGAGATCAGGTGACTGACTTGGCCATTCAAGAACATTTCACTTCTTTGCTTTAATAAATTCTTGGGTTGCTTTGGTTTTATGTTTAGAGTCATAGCCCACCTGTATTATAAAATTCCGACTAATTGGTTTAGCTGCATTTGAGCACCCAGTATGTTTCTGTATGCTCTCCAGGATGTAGGCGTATCAATATCCAAATCTACCATAAAGAAAAGACTGCATGAAAGTAAATACAGAGGGTTCACTACATGGTGCAAGCCACTCATAAGCCTCAAGAATAAAAAGGCTAGATTGGATTTTGCAAAAAAAAAAAATCTAAAAAAGCCAGTACAGTTCTGGAAGAACATTCTTTGAAAAGATGAAGCCAAGATCAACCTCTACCAGAATGATTGAAAGAAAAATGTATGGTGAAGGCGTAGAGTTCCTGACCCAAAGCATACATCATCATCTGTAAAACATAGCAGAGGCAGTGTGATGGCTTGGGCATGCATGGCCGTCAGTGGCATTGGGTCACTAGTGTTTATTAATGATGTAACACAGGACAAAAGCAGCCGGGTGAATTGTGAGGTTTTCGGAGACTTACTGCGTGCTCAAATCCAGCCAAATGCAGCCAAACTGGTCAATGTTTCATAACACAGATGGATATTTACCCAAAACATAAAGCCAAAGCAACCCAGGAGTTTATTAAAGCAAAGAAGTGGAATATTCGTGAATGGCAAAGTCAGTCACCTGATCTCAACCCAATTGAGCAGAACGTCACTTGTTAAAGACTAAACTTCAGACAGAAAGGCCACGACCAAACAGCAACTGAAAACCGCTGCAGTAAAGGCCTGGCAAAGTATTAAAAAGGAGGAAACGCAGCGTCTGGTTCAAGACTTCCAGCAGTCATTGTCAATAAAGGGTTTATAACCAAGTATTAGAAATTAACATTTTATTTGCAGTTATTTAATTTGTCTGATAACTTTTGGTCCCTTTAAAAACAGGGAGGCACATGTACTGAAACTCCTAAACCCTTGATCCAATTTTAATGTGGATGCCCACAAATGAAAGCTGAAAGTCTGACATTATGTCCATGATATAACTATAACTTGAATATGTTTCAGTAAACAGGTCCAAAAAACTAAATTTGTGTCAGTGTCCAAATATATATGGACCTAACTGTATCTGCAGGAAATCTATCGCCTTTCTGTGAGGTGATGGTGATACAGAAACTGCCAAACCTCCTTTTTGTCTTTCTATCCTTGCAGTCATCAAAGCCCTGCAAACACACAGGCCCACTGCGGAGCATATTCCACTTCGAAAGATTCAAAGCCAGCTTGGATAACAGTGTCTTATCTGATCTCTCCATGGTTTAACTCCATAATATGTTTTCTTGTTTAGAGGGTGCTTAGATTTTCTAGGCAATATTTCACAGCTGAGATTTCTAAACTTTCAGGCAAACATTAAAACCCCAGAAAAATGTAATAAATTAACTAAAGTATACTTACCGTATATACTCGGGTATAAGCCGAGTTTTTCAGCACAAAAAAAATGTCCTTTAAAAGCCTTCCTCGGTGCAAGGAGAAGTCCAAGTGCCGCTACAATGTCTACTACCCAATAATTTTAAAATAAAAATATTTTATTAAACATCCAGATATGGTAAAAAAGTACAAAATTACACGTACCCATGCATGGAAGAGCAAAAAGTAAGACCTGCGTCTACAGGAGACTTCCTCGGCTTATACTTGAGTCACTGTTGGTGCCATAGTGATCCCTTCAGCTGTGTGCGACTCCTTTGGGAGCGCATACAGCTGAATCTCGAGTTACCCATCAGTGTCCGGACACTGCCATGGCCCGGGTGCCAGCAAAGATCTCTCTAGCTGTATGCGACTGGAAGAGCATACAGCTGAAGATACTATTGCGGAGCAGAGCGAGCGCTCCCTGCTCAGCAATAGGACTCCGAAAGTATCCGGCACAGGCAGCATGCCATGTCATCATGCTGCCTGCGTGGCCTGATGACATTACATCGCCTGTGCCAGGAAGAACACAGAGCACAGGGAGAGCCTCAGAGCAGGTGAGTACTTTTTTTTATTTATTTTTTTAAACCCTGCAAAATTCTGGCAAAATTAGGTGCCTTGGCTTATACTCAAATATATGCGGTACCTCTCACCTTGCTCAACAATCCAGTGTAGAAGCTTTAATGGGAGCCCCCCTACATTCTCTGATTACAGTGCTCATGGACTGGCCGTGAGTGATGAACCGCCTTAGCAATCATTTTCAATACTATTGGCATCATAGTTCAATGATCGGAATCATGATGACAGTAGTATGGCACTTGACTGCTGAGATCAGGCTCGGACTGGCCCACATGGGAGCAAGGAAAATCCCTGGTGGGCCGCTGGTTATGGTGGTTCCCTGGGCATGACAAGCATGAGGCTATTACTTTTAAGGGAAATAGGAAATGTTTTTGGGTTGACACATTCGTTTTTTTGTCCTCGCCTTCCAAGAGTCATAACTTTTTTATTTTTCCATCTATATAGACATATGAGGGCTTTTATTTTGTGGGACGAGATGTACTTTCTACTGGTGTCATTCCCCATACCATAAAATACACTGGGAAACCGTAAAAAAATTCAAAATGGCTGAAAATGTTAAAAAAGCGTACTTGCGCCATGTTTGCAAGGTTGTTTTTTACGGCTTTCACACTCCAGTATAAATGATGTGTTCTCTGTATTATGCAGGTTGATACGATTCTGGCAATACCAAATATGTAGGGTTTGCGATATGTTATTTTTACCGTAAAAAAAAATCCAAACATTTTATACTTTTGAAATTTGCACCACAGTGGCACTTTCTAAGGCAAATAACTTTTTTAGTGAGGGTGCATTTCTTGCGACCTGAAGTGTACTTTTTCTTGGAACCGTTTTGGGATAGATGCCACTTTTGTGATCACGTTTATTCCACTTTTAAGGGACCTGAAATGACCAAAAAACTCGCAATGTTGTCATTTGGAGTTTTTTTTCTTCTACGGCGCTCGGCGTACAGAATAAATT
This sequence comes from Phyllomedusa bahiana, assembly GCA_025379985.1. Classification (NCBI taxonomy): domain Eukaryota; kingdom Metazoa; phylum Chordata; class Amphibia; order Anura; family Hylidae; genus Phyllomedusa; species Phyllomedusa bahiana. Next base: position 65,613 of record JAODAL010000419.1, read on the forward strand.
ATGTATTTTCTGTATATTATTATGTATATTTTAATAGATTGGACTTTTTCGGACGCGGCAATACCAATTCTGTGTAACTTTTTTGTAATTCATTTTGATTTGTAAAATCGTAAAAGTTTTTTTTTGAACTTTTAATATATTTTTTTAAACTTTTAAACTTATTTTTCACTTTAACATTGAGACCCTGATATCTCGCTGCGGAGGCCTCGATTGGGGCACAGCACCATTTCTCATTCCTTTAGACGCCATGGTCATGATCACGGCGGGAGCCAACTGCAGCCAGTGCCTGCTGTCTGTGTATTGAAATCGCTCAGCTATCCCGCTACAAAGCCCCCTTACCAATACTGGGACGTAAGTTTACGTCAATTGTCGTTAAGGGGTTAAACGGTTTTTAACACCAAGATTAACTGGATCATTAGGGTCTTTTAAATTACGGGTACTGTTAGCAATTTTTAGAGATTTTGTAAACATTGCATACACTGCACTAGAAATTGAGTCTCACCATTAACAAAACCATTGATTTTATGGTCATTATTTTGTCTTCAATAACAAAAAAGGAAAAATGTGCTTCTTGTGCAAATTATCATTTAAACTAAATCGGTTAAAATGTGAGCAATATTACTCACCTTAGACCATTGCACAATAGGAGGCAGAACTCTCAGCAGGTTTTTTTTAATATTGTGAGCAGATATCTCAAATACGAAGCACCTCCCAGGAAATTCCTCAAAGAATTCCTCAAATAGTAACATAAATTAAAAACATACTCAAAGGTCAGAAGTTAGACCTATGTGGCGCTCATTTCGAATATGGAAGGAAGACTCAGAATAATAATAATCACGTGAGTCCATTTATTAAAAAAATAAAAGCCGTCCATTTTGCACAAATGAAACGAGTGCTTCATCAGGCTCTGGAAGTTAATGGAGCACCGTTTTATTTGTGCAAAAGCGTTGCTTTTATTTTTTGTTTAATAACAAGACTCATGTTAATATTATTTTAAGCCTTCCTGATGGAAGATGAATATTATATAAGTCTAATTTTTTTACCTTTTTTGCTTTGTTTTTAATTTACCATCACATCTTGTGGTTCAGTAATTTGACATATTTACAGCACATACATTCTTCATCTCCCTCACTATACATAGTAACAAAAGTAGGACACATGATATTGCACTTTTCTGATTTATAACCATTAACAACACTGGAAAATGTTTGCTTCCTTGAAATTTTTGGTAATTGGGATAGAGCCATTTGAGTGGAACACAATTCTAGTTTCTGATTGTATGTATTATCTAACACGCAGCATTAGTTCAGTTGAGCTCCAAGTGTTTAGCTGCTGTTTTTTTGTGCAGGTGTCTTGGTGAAACCATTCGTCACTATCAGCAAATCCAGCCGCTTTACTGTTGGAACAGGTAGAGCACTGTAAAAGTGGTTTACCTGAGTCAGAATTGTCGCTCTGTAGCTAGAAAGCACTAAATCTATGACCCTCAGTAGAACAGGTTCATAGATTCAGGTGCATTCTATGCTACTAATGCGCGCAAAAAAAATGACACCTGGGTGCCAAAAATCATACCTGTCACCTATAGTGTCTTCCCTCCCAGGGCTTGATTTTGTTTGGATGTCTCCAGTTCCTTTTGACGGTTGTGGAGTAATTCAGGGGCAAGAGATACATGTAACTGCTGCTTATGGCGGATATGCCTCAATGTATTTAAATCCATCCCCTCAGGGACCCGTCCCATACTCCTTGTATAATATGTGTCCTCTGGTTGATCTAACAGTGTCTGAACTGGTTGATTTACCATAGCAGGGACAGGAGTGTATAAAATATGAACTGATGGTTTCTGGGGTTGATAGCAGCATTCATTAACCCCACAAAAGTAAAATAACCATTTTTGCCTTTCTGCTCTCTTTACTGTAAACGGGAAAGTGCTTCTTGATTTGTCTCATTGGTTTATCTACCATGTTATATACATATTTTCCTTCATGAACCTCTTCCCAAAAACTCTAGTAGTTACAAATTTTGTCACTTTATACCATTGTTGTGCCTGTTTCAACAAGTCATTGTCCTTCAACCAGCCTGTAAGCAGTTGATTGATTGGCGGTCAAAGAAATAATTACAATGAAGCAGAATATACAGTGCCTTGCGAAAGTATACGGCCCCCTTGAACATTTCAACCTTTTGCCACATTCAGGCTTCAACCATAAAGGATATAAAATATGAATTATGTTGTGAAAATCAACAACAATTGGAAGAATTGTGAAGTGGAACGAAATTTTTTTGGATTTTTATTCTTTAGTAATAAACGAGAAAAATGGGGCGTGCAAAGTATTACTGCCACCTTAAGTTAATACTTTGTAGCGCCACCTTTTGCTGCGATTACAGCTGCAAGTCGCTTGGGGTATGTCTATCAGTTTTGCACATCGAGAGACTGAAATTCTTGCCCATTCTTCCTTGGAAAACAGCTGGAGCTCAGTGAGGTTGGATGGAGAGCGTTTGTGAACAGCTGGAGCTCAGTGAGGTTGGATGGAGAGCGTTTGTGAACAGCTGGAGCTCAGTGAGGTTGGATGGAGAGCGTTTGTGAACGGCTGGAGCTCAGTGAGGTTGGAAGGAGAGCGTTTGTGAACGGCTGGAGCTCAGTGAGGTTGGATGGAGAGCATTTGTGAACAGCTGGAGCTCAGTGAGTTTGGATGGAGAGCATTTGTGAGCAGCTGGAGCTCAGTGAGGTTGGATGGAGAGCGTTTGTGAACAGCTGGAGCTCGGTGAGGTTGGATGGAGAGCGTTTGTGAGCAGCAGTTTTCAGCTCTTTCCACAGGTTCTCGATTGGATTCAGCTCTGGACTGTGACTTGGCCATTCTAACATCTGGAGACGATTATTTGGGAACCTTCCATTGTAGATTTTGCTTTATGTTTGGGATCATTGTCTTGTTGGAGGATAAATCTCCGTCCCAGTCTCAGGTCTTTTGCAGACTCCAACAGGTTTTCTTCCAGGATCGTCCTGTATTTGGCCCCATCCATCTTCCCATCAATTTTAACCATCTTCCCTGTCCCTGCTGAAGAAAAGCAGGCCCAAAACCATGATGCTGCCACCACCATGTGTGACAGTGAGGATGGTGTATTCAGGGTGATGAGCTGTATTGCTTTTTTATGCTAAACATATCGTTTTGCATTGTGGCCAAAAAGTTGGATTTTGGTTCCATCTGAGCAGAGCCCCTTCTTCCACATGTTCGGTGTCTCCCAGGTGGCTTGTGCCAAACTTTAAACGAGACTTTTTTATGGATATCTTTGAGAAATGGCTTCTTCTTACCACTCTTCCATAAAGGCCAGATTTGTGCAGTGTACGACTGATTGTTGTCTTATGGACAGACTCTCCCACCTCAGCTGTAGCTCTCTGCAGTTAATTCATGGGTGTTTTTGCTTCATCTCTGATCAGTCTTCTCATTGTTTGAGATGAAAGTTTAGAGGGACGGCCGGGTCTTGGTAGATTTTCAGTGGTCTGATACTCCTTCCATTTCCATATGATCGCTTGCACACTGCTCCTTGGGATGTTTAAAGTTTGGGAAATCCTTTTGTATCTAAATCCGGCTTTAAAATTCTCCACACCAGTATCACGGACCTGCCTGGTATGTTCCTTGGTCATCATGATGCTCTCTGCGCTTTAAACAAAACCCTGAGACTATCACAGAGCAGGTGCATTTATACGGAGACTTGATTACACACAGGTGGATTATATTTATCATCATCAGTCATTTAGGACAACATTGGATCATTCAGAGATCCTCACTGAACTTCTGGAGTGTTTGCTGCACTGAAAGTAAAGGGGTCGGATAATATTGCACGCCCCACTTTTCAGGTTTTTATTTTTTACAAAAGTTTAAAATATCCAATAAATTTCATTCCACTTCACAATTGTGCCCCACTTGTTGATTCTTCACAAAAAAATTCAAATTTTATATCTTTGTTTGAAGCCTGAAGTGTGGCAAAAGGTTGAAAAGTTCAAGGGGGCCGAATATTTTCGCAAGGTACTGTATAAAAAATTAAAGGTTTAATACATAAATAAGGAAATACAATGATACTTAGCTGCAGTTACAGATGTTACAGATGTATAGTTCATGTACAGTGAAATGGTGAGCCCCTCTGTACCTCATGTACACCTATCTCGTCCGATGACCACAGCAGGGATGCTGGGCGCAAGAATGGCCCAGACGAAGCTAGCTAGCAGTGTCGAAAGCCAGGCTTGTTATGCTAGTCCGAGCTGCATCAGAATAACCAAACATAGTTTTCCCTCCATTCTAAGCTGTATTACAAGAGACTTATCTGTGGCTATCCATACATGGGAGGGGTCCTAAGAATAGTATAATATCAGCGCTGAGTATTGTGGGGGTAGCAGAACACTAAGCAGCAAAGCAAGGATCACAAAAGGTTAAACAGAAATAGACCAATAGTGACACATAATATGACAGATGCCCTCACACTGAGATATACTACAGTTAAGAGTCACAAGACATGAATCTCTATATCACATCAATAAGACACAATAATCATATCCTTTCCATCCTATTGCACAGCCTCTCCTCTCGTCCAAAACCTTTCTCCACAACTCTTCTACTCTACGTTCTGGAACCATGTGTATCTTTCTCAGCCATCTCCTAATACTTTCTACACCATTTTTTCCTTTTCTCATCACTACAACCTGTGATGCAGTTAGCTTCTGAATCCCATTCTCTTGGGTCACTGACTTGCCGTGTAAATGTCCCATGTCTGCAAGACTGTAAATTCCTATGCTTATTCTCCCTCGGGCAGCAAAAAACAAACTTTTTTTTTTTTTTTTTAACCACAAAAGACAGAAACAATAAAACAACACTCTGCCCTTCTGATTTACAATTAATACACCCCACTTTTTGAGATGTCCTCCAAAGTGGTATTTTAGACCTCCTCAGAGCTGAAGTATAACAATATAACAATGGGATTTCCCTTTACACTACCACAGTCAGGTCATCACAGGTCGCTTTTTTCCCCCACCTGGATCTGGATCTGTCCACTTCAGTTGACCACATAGGCTTGATTTAGCATATACCAACACAAGGAAGTTTTCAGATTCTTATCTCAAAACAGATCTGCTGCGCTCATTAATAAAATTAATGAAACTTTTTAATCACAGAGACGTCACTCAAATTTGACATCACACAGCTATGAAACGAAAGGCAATAAGCTCACCTTGTTTGCTGCAGCTCAATCGTTCATTTCATATCTGCGCAGATCCCTAAGTGTTTGAATATATCTCTGTCACTTAGCAGCAGTCCAATCCGCGTTGTGCACCAAAATTGTTTCGGAGATAAAAATATGTTTTCCTAGCCTCGTTCTGCAGTATCCAAATTAAAATTAACCCAGGAATGTATGTACATACATCGTTGAAAGAATGAAAGACATTTTCAAAATGTCTGTACAGTCTTTCTTGTTTATTAAAAAGTTGTGCATGAGTTTTTATAACCTTTGTTTGTAGGAGTATCATATGCAAAATAGATAGAATATCCTTATTGGACAAGACAATATAATCTACATTCAAGCAACACCTTTTCATTATTGTTCATTATTATAACAATCTCCTCATTAACAATCACATTTTGATTGGTCAGTTATTAATAAGAGCACACCTTTTATTATTCTTAAGTTTTTGTTAGTACTTCACATGACAGACCTTTTACCTAGATTCTACTGTTTACTGCCTAAAACGTTCAGAATATGGTCTTGTAAAGCTAAAAAAAACAAGTAGCAATGTTTATACTTATGAAGACACCAACTCTGCGCAAAGCTGGGTTTTACAATAATAGCACAATGGCACAGAAGAACAGACATGGAAAATAAAGCTTGAAGGAAGGTGATAAGTTGGAATGGAAAAGAACTGCATACAGAAAGCCATCTTGCCTGTTCCTTTAACCCCTTCTCACATTGGACGTATGCATACGCCCTAGCGGGAAGTGTCTTCCCGCAAATGGACGTATGCATACGTCCAGGCAAGCCGGCACGATCGCGACATGGAACCAGCGGGAAATTACCGCTGGCTTCATGCCACATCACCCCCGGCCGAAGTGAGCTCCGGCCGCGGGTGATTAAAGCTTTATTATCGCAACCTGTCATGGTCACGATAATAAAGCCGCAAGCAAGAAGAGTGGAGATCACCCTGGTACAATTGGCGGCAGTTATGGCGCTCTGCGCGTCTGGTCCGCTTACAGACTCCCGGATGCTGTCTGAATGCATCCAGGTTTAGTCTAGGTGACGTCACCATACCACCAATGCATTGTGGGTTGATGCATTGGCAGGTACCATGGCGACCTGTACACCGCAGTAAGGCTGTGTACAGGTCTACCATGCTAACAGCAATCTGACGATTGCTGTTGCAGATCCCCTCTGGGGAAAATTGAAAAAATGTTGAAAAGTAAAAAAAAAAGTAAAACACAAAAAATAAAATAAAAAAACACGTACATCGCCCCCTTCCCCTTTACGAAGCCAGGTCGCCACCAAAAAAGATAAAAAATATAATAAAGTACCCATTATTATGGTATCGTTGTGTGCGTAATGTCCACCCTTATAAATCTGTCATGTAATTAACCGTTGGTGAACGTCAGTAAAAAAAAAAAAAAACAGTTAAAGAATTGCGATTTTTTGTTCATTACCCACAGCACATAAAATGGAAAATAAAAAGCGTATCTAAAACTCAAATGCAAAGTTGTACCAATTAAACATCAGTTCATCTGGCAAAAAAAACGTCACTTACACATTAGCTCTGTATACGGAAAAATAAAAAAAATTATGGCTCTCAGAAGACAGCGATGCATAATATTGTTTTTAAACAATAAAACACTTTTAAAAAAAGTGCTGCCAAAATAAAAAACTATAAAAAATGGGTATCCTCAGTAACGTACGGACCCAGAGAGTTAAAACAAATTGTTAATGGATAATGCAACGGTTGAGCACTTTTAAAAATAAAACACAATAAAAAAACACATACTAGGATGGCAGTATTTTCTTCCCCCTGTTTCCAAAAAACGGATTTAAAAATGTCAAATGGTTTGTCCCCCATAATGATTACAATAAAAAATTTCAAATCATCCCGCAAAAAACAAGCACCTACAATCTCGGTACACAGAAAAATAAAAAAAGTTTATTACTGCGCGATGCAAAAACGTGTTTTCCTTTTTGAATTAAAGTGTTTTTATTGTGTAAAAGACAGTAATCCATCAAAAACATATACAAATTGGGTATCGCTGTAATCGTATCGACCTGCTGGTATATTAGCATGTAATTTATACCGGCACGGTGAGCGCTGGTAAAAAAATAAAAATAAAAAAACACTGCTGTAATTTTGTTCAAATATGCCTCACAAAATCTTAATAAATAAGGATCAAGCGGTCATATGCACACCATAATGGTAATAATAAAAAAGTAAACTTTATCCGCAAATAGAAGACCATAATCAGCCTAGTACACAGAAAAAATGAAAAAAGTTATGGCTGTAGAAATAGGACAACAAAAAGCGAAATTTTTTATCAGATCTATTTCTATTGTGTAAAAGTAAATTAAAAACATTAAAAAAATCTAATATAAAATTTATATCATTGCAATAAGGCCCATAGGGAAATGTTATCCTGGTCTTTTACCAAATGCACGGCGAACCTCTGTTTAAAATGAAGCCCAAAAAACCAATGGCAGAATGTGTTCCCAGGCCCCTTTTTCATGGCCCAATGCTTAAAAAAAAAAGTATAGAAACACCTGTGCGCCAAAATGCCATCAGTACACCCCTAGATGAGATCCCTGATGGGTGATGAATCCAAAATGGGCAACTTCTGAGAAGGTTTCCACCTGTTCTGGTACTTTGGGGGCTTTGCAAATGCGACATGGACCCCACTAAATTTCTGCATTCCAAAAGCCAAAATAACACTCCCTCCTATATGTCCTGACATGCGCCCAAACAGCAGTTTACACCCACATGTATGGTATTGCCGAAACTTGGATGAAATTGCTTTTTTTTACCAGGATACCTTGTAAATATTAAGCAATTTCAGATAAAACTCAAGATTGTTGGAAAAAAAAATATTTTTTCATTTTCACAGCCTAACACCCCTGGATATATTTTTTAAGAGTGTAGTTTCCAATATGGCATCTTTTTAGGGGTGTTTACTAAGTTTTAGCTACCCAGAGGTGTCTGCAAACACTGGAAATGGCGCCTAAATTAAAATCGTAATGAAAATGAGACCCCCAGAGGTCGGTAGGTGCTCTCCTATTACTGAGGTTTGGGGTTGAGCCAAATAGTGCACATAGGCCAAATATGGGATATCTCTGAAAAATGGCAGGATCTGGGGAAATCAAATATTAAGTTGCAGTTCCCAGATCACATTTAACGTATTCTTTGTGAATTAATGGATAAAAATGAAAATTCTACAAACAAAGTGAACATTTTGAAATATCACTACACTTTGCTTTAATTCATGTGAAAACACTAATGGGGTTAATTAAACTTCCTAAATGATGTTTTGAATACTTTAAGGGGTGTAAGTTTCTTAGATGAAAGTTCTTTAGGGGAGGTACAATCAAAATCAGTTGAACTGGACTGGTACCTAAAAATGTGAAACTGACAATTTTCTTGAAAAATTATACTAAATTTCTAAGCCACCTACTATCATAAAAAAATAGTCATTAAAAAAATGATGCCATCCTACAGTAGACTTTTGGTATATGCTAGTTATAAACTATTTTGAGTTGGGATAACTATCTGTTTACACGCAGGAATTTTTGAAGTTGAATTGGTTAACATTTTTCAATTTTCTTCAGATACATTTGATATTTTTCACATTTAAACAAGCATTTTTGGACCAAATTTTCTTACTATCTTAAAGCACAATGTGTCACGAGAACAGTCTCTCGAATCGCATGGATAGGTTAAAGTGTCAAAAAGTTATTCTCACATAAAGTGACAGATGCTAGATTTAAAAAAATGGGGCTCTGTCAGAGAGGCCAAAACTGGCTCCGGTGGTAAGGGGTTAAAAACTACAAACTTGTTATCACCCTTCTATAACTATAGAACTTATGAAAGAATGTTATATCCATATTACACCAGTATGCAGAAATGGCAAAAATGCAAGTAATACTGTGAAGCAATCCCCGATTGCCAGCATTTTAATGGCATATAAATGAGGCTTCTAAGAAGGTGCCAGTTATCTAACAACGTGTGGTGCACCATGCTCACTCACAATCAATATTGCGCCTGTATTATTCAAGTGGGTTATACACCCGACTTCTCAAATGGGCTTGTTGCCTGGCATTTCACAAGTGTCCAACACTTCTGCTGGGAGTTGCTCAATGCACTGCCACTGAGTAAATGTTCCTTTGTATATATTTTTTTTGAAAATTGCTAGTCAAAACTAGTGTAGGGACTCGCAAGACTATGGGGACCTTTGATGTGTGGTTCCTTGGGAAACAGGGTCCAGCGGATTGGGGCGATTTTGCAGAAAAATGCAAAAAATGCTAAGCCCGGGGTGATGATTCCAGCCCAAAACATTTTTTTCCCTAGATGAAAGCGCTCCACAATGAACCCTGATCGTGCCGGAATAGACGCTGGGTGGAAAAGTTGGCAGGTTAATCCATGGAGCCCGGGATTGGGCTGGTTTTGCATAAAAATACCAAAAATTCTAAGTCTGCAGATAGCAATTCCGGTTGAAAAAGAATGTTTTTCAATGGATGGAACGGTGCTTTGAAATTAACCCTTACTTTGCCGGAAGTGAGGCTGGGCAAAAAAGTTGTTGGATAAAGTCAGGGTTCCTTGGGCAACAGGGTCCGTGGTATCGGGCTGGTTTTGCAAAAAAATGCAAATATTCGAAGCCCACTGGTAGTGATATCCAAGATTTATAAACAATGAAAATTATTATTTCAAATGGATGGAAACAGCCACTTTTGAAATTATTACTTAACTTGCCGGAAGCGAGGCTGGGCAAGAAACTTGTCAGATAAAGCTTGGGTTCCTTGGGCAAACGCGGTCCCAATGCCTCGGCTGGTTTTACAGAAAAATGCAAAAAATGGTGGCGATTCCAGGCAAAAATAAATGTATTTCCTCAGATGTAACGGCGCTCTGAGATTAACCCTTACCTTCCTGGAAGTGAGACTTGGTGGAAAAGTTGGGAGATAAAGCCTTAGTCCTTTGGGAAACTGGGTCCGCGAGATTGGGTTGGTTTTGCAGGGAAGTGCAACAATATTGTATTATGCCCAGATTGGTGGCGATTCCCATCTGCAAAACTAATTTTGTCCCCGTACTGAAGCAGGCGTTCTCGAAAATAGTTACCACGGAGTCGATTGCTAGGGTCTATTTAATTGACTTGAAGGACTTAAAACTGGTCTTAACAACGACTGGAGTCCGGGGAGTCGATTCTAACTCTTATCAATGAGCTTGTCTTGAGGCTCCTTAACACCGGATTAACAATATTAGCGGACTTCACAACGCAGTTAATTATGTGTCCCGCAGTGAAGGTAATAGGGTCCCCAGTAAGTTATATGTCATCTAGTAGGCGGTTAATTACTTTATAAGTATCCCGGTAGGTGTGTAGTTTACATGTCCCCCAGCAGTATATAGCAGGTTATGGGTCCCCCAGCAGGTTATATAGGCAGGTTATGGGTCCCCCAGCAGGTATATAGGAAGGTCTTATGGGTCCCCCAGGCAGGTATATAGGCTGGTTATGTGCCCCCAGCAGGTGTAAGGAGGTTATGGGGTCCACCCAGAAGGTTTATGCGGGCAGGTTAATGGGTCCCCCAGCAGGTATGATGGGCAGGTTATGGGTCCCCAGCAGGTATATGGGCCAGGTTATGGATCCCCCAGCATGTATATTGGAAGGTTATGGATACCCAGTAGGCTATATAGGCAGGTTTTTAGGATCCCCCAGCACACATGGTAGGTTATATGTCCCCCAGCAGGTATATAGATAGCTTATAGGTTCCCCAGAAGTATATAGTTGCTTATAGGACTCCACAGCACGTGTTATATTTAAGGTAGCTTTATAGGCCTCACAGCCACATATATAGTAGATTATAGATCCTCCCTGCACGTATTAAAGTAGGGATAATAGCCCACAGTGCACATTAAAAGTCGTTAATTGCCCCGTCACATTATAAAAGTAGATATAGCCCACTGCACATATAAAAGTAGATAATAGTAGTTGGTATGATAATAGCCCCCCGTACACCATATAAAAGTAGATAATAGACCCCCTGCAAATATAACAGTAGATAACTCAGCCCCCCATGCACGTATAAGAAAAGTAGATAATAGCAACATGCACATATAAAAGTAGTTTAGCACCCACACTGCAGTATAAATGTATGATATGCCCCCTGCCTCATATAAAAAGTAGATAATTGACCCCCCTGCATGTATAAAAGTAGATAATAGCCCATGCATGTTTAAATGTAGATTAATAGCCCACCATGCACATATAAAAGTAGATAATAGTAGATATAGCCCCCTCCTGCACGTATAAAAAGTAGATAATAGCCCCCTGCACATATAAAAGTAGAATTATAGCCCACCCCTGCACGTATAAAAGTAGATAATAGCCCCCCGGCACATATAAAAGTAGATAATAGCCCCTGCACATATAAAAGTAGATAATATCCACCCTGCACATATAAAAGTAGATAATAGTAGATATAGCCCTGCACGTATAAAAGTAGAATATAGCCCCCCTGAATGTATAAAAAGTGAGTATAGCCCCCCTGCACGTATATAAGTAGATAATAGCCCCCTCCCTGCACATATATCAGTTGATAATAGCCACCTGCACACGTATTAAAGTAGATAATAGCCACCCCACTGCACGTATAAAAGTAGATTAATAGCCCCCCCATGGACATATATAAAAGTACATAGTAGCCCCCCGGCACATATATAAAAGCACATAGTAGCCCCTGCAATATATAAAGATTTACTAGTAGCCTCCCCCCCTGCACATTTATATTTAGTTTATAGGCACACCACTCATGGTATTAGAGAAACATTAATATGTGAGAAACTGACAGCACTCACTGACCTAGCTCCCTGCCGCTGTCACCTGCTCACCGGTCTTTTTTCTTCAGCGGCGTAACGTTCAACCTAGGTCCGCGTGGGGGCAGCGTGATGACGAGCACACCCGCCCTGCGCTGTGCACTCCAGGTGAGCAGCATCTTGCCTGCGGCCACTGAGTACTTGCGGAGCTCATGCTCCACCAAAGCATCCTAATTGTATGTGGGTACGGCGGTCGTAATACAGTTAGTCCCGCCAACCGCTTGCTCGTAGACCATGGTCCTAAGCCGTTAGCTTAGCGACATGGTAACGGCTTAGGACCCTATCAGTTCGGCGGTGGCGGCGGTTGAGGCAGCGCCGGGGACTACTCTGAAATGAACCCTTACCTTGCCGGAAGTGAGCCTCGGCGGAAATGTTCACACGTATATTATGCCTGGTTCCCTTGCAAAAATAGGGGATCTGGGATCAGGATGCTTTTGAAGAAAAAACGCCTGAAACATTGTGGCCAAGCCAAAATGAACCCTTACCTTGTTAAAAGTGAGACTGGATGGAAAAGATGGAAGATAAAGCCTTTGTTCCTTGGGAAATGGGTCCATGGATCCAGGTTGGTTTTGCAGAAAAATGCTAAACATTCTAAGCTCACAGTTGGCGATTCCAGCTGAAAACTAAATTTATTCCTTATATGGAATGGCGCACTGAAATTAACACTAACCTGGTTCCTTGTAAACGGGGTCCATGGCATCGGCTGGTTTTGCAGTAAAATGCAAGAAATTCTAAGCCTGCAGATGGCAATTCCATCTGAAATTTTTTTCCCCGGATAAAACGGTGCTCTGAAATGAACAAAAGTTGCTGGAAGTGAGGCTGGGTGGAAAAGTTGGCGGGTAAAGCCTTTGTTTCTTGGGAAATGTAGTCTGCGGAATCGGGCTGACTTTGCAGAAAAACTTAAAAAATTCTAAGCACACAGGTGGCTATTACATCCGAAAACAAATTTTTTTCCCTGGATGGAAAAGCACTCCGATATGAACCCTTACCTTGCTGGAAGTGAGACTGGGTGGAAAAGATGGAAGATAAAACCTGTGTTCCTTGGGAAACAGGTCTGCAGGTTCAGAATAGTTTTGCAGAAAAATGCAAAAAATTCTAAGCTCACGGGTGGTGATTCCAACCAGAAACAAAATTTTTCTAATGATGGAACGGTGCTCTGAAATGAACCCTTACCATGCTGGAAGTGAGACTGGGTGGAAAAGATGGAAGATAAAACCTGTGTTCCTTGGGAAATGGGTCCGGAGTCCAGTTTCGGTTGAAAACAATTTTTTGTACTGCAAAATGAACCCTTACCTTGTCAAAGGAGGTGGGTGGGGGAAAATTGTCAGTTTAAAGCCTTTGTTTCTGGGAAAGGTCCAGTATACCCTCTTTCTCGGTTAAGCCACCGAATATTGCGAGGACTTTTTTTGCCCAGGAAAAGGAAAAAATTATGACCGAGTTAAAAACGGCAGGTTATGTCCTCCTTTGGGGGTTAGGCGTTTAATGTCCCCATGGCAGTTAAGGCAGGTAATATGTCCGTATAGGCAGGTACATGTCCCTCATTGGAGGGGATAGGCAGGCATATGTTCCCCTAGGCAGGAATAGGCGGTATTTGTCCCTTATAGGGCAGGTTAAAGCCCTATAAGGGGGGTTTAGGGAGGGTATGTTCCCCTATAGGGGAAAGGGAATGTTTATTGGCAGGTAATGTCCTTTTAGGGGTATTTGTCTTATAGGCAGGTTATGTCTCTATAGCAGGGTATAGGCAGGTAATGTCCCTTTTAAAGGCAGGTATATGCTTATTGGCAGGTATATGTCTATAGGCAGGGGGGTTGGGGTATATGTTTCTATAGGCAGGGTTAGGGAGGTATATGTCTCTTGGCATTACCAAAAGTTTTTTTTTATGTAGAAGATAGCATAAATGTTCTTTAGGGTTTCCAGGCGTGGTATTGGCTTTTTATTGTGTTTATTATTTTTATATATATATTTATTAATTATATATTATTTTATATATTTTTTTTATATAATGTGCCGCAACCCTGCCAGTGGCACCAGGGGGTTTTATATTGTTTTTTCAGAAATGTTTTTTTTTTTTGCAGAAAACCCTTCGTTGTATTTTGGTGTTAAATTTCTTTTTAAATTTTTATGGGGGGAAAGGGTGCCTCGTTTTGGTTTTCGCACTAGCCCCACTTTCAAGGCTGTATAAAAAGGGGCTTGCAGGTTTGGTGTTTTTTTTTTTTTTTCCCCTCTGGATAAAGGAGGTCGGTTGACCAGTGAGAGGCTGGTTTGGCTTTTGAGAGGGAAAGATAGATAGGACGCCGACCTGAGATCCGTTGAAAGCGGGGAAACTTAAGCATTTTTTGATCAAAAAATTGAACGAGAATCTCAAAGTTTTTTCATGTATGATAGGCAGGTAAATTTTTCTTATAGGCAGGGATAGGGAGGTTATGTCTCTTAGGAGGGTTTTTAAAAAAAACAAAACAATACAAACATTTTTCCTCATCCCTCCTTCCCCTCCCCCTTCTATTTGGGGCCAGGCAGTGTGAGGTCTCCAAGCCCCGGGAGGGGGGCATGTGACCACCTGCCTGTGCCGGAAACTCCCGGGCGCCGCAGGTCTGGGTTTCGGCTTTTCCGGGTCCATTGCGGGGAGGGAGCGCCGCTTCTGCTGCAGTGGTATCTTCCTGTTGTGCTCCAAAGAGTCGATACAAGGGAAGAGGTCGCCAACGCAACGGGCCACGGCGTGCCGGACGCTTTCGGCTGTTCCGGCCTTCGTTATTGCGTCCCCGAGGGTCCGCAAATTTAAATGTGTCTTGCGGGGGGCCCCTCGCCGTTCCGAGCGCCAAAGTGACTCTGTATAAACCCGGAGGGATTTTTCAGCACATTTTTTTGTGCTGAAAACTGGCTTTATTGAGATATCGGTATTTGGTTTTTGGTTCTTTGGTTTAAAATTTTTTTTATTTTGTGGTGAAAATTTTTCTGCAAAATTAACCCTTACCTTGTCCGTTAAGGCAATGGCTCCTTGAGAAATGGGGACCCAGTATCAGGCTGGTTTTGCGGAAAAATGATGTGCCGATTCTGGTCAAAAATGACATTTTTTAATGGATGAAATGGCTCTGCAAAATTAATCCTTACCCTACTGGAAGTGAGTCTAGGTGGAAAAGTTGTCAGAACAAGCCTTGATTCCTTGGTAAAATGGGGTACTAGTGTTGGACTGGTTTTGCAGAAAAATGCTAAATATTCTAAGCCCACGGGTGGCGATTCCGTTCAAAACGTATGAAACCGTACAACGATATTAACCATTACCTTGCCAGAAGTGAGGCTGGGCGGAAAAGTTGTCTGATAAAGCATTGTTCCCAGGGAACAGGAGTCCCAGTTGCAGAAAAATAATAAAATATCTAAGCCTGAGAGTGGTTAGTCCGGTAGAAAAAAATTTTTTTTAACAGATGAAATGCTGCTGGAAAACTAACCCTCACTTTGCCGGAAGTGAGAATGGGCAGAAAAGTTGTTGGATAAAGCCTCGATTCCTTGGGAAACGGGGTCCCAGTGTCTGAATAGTTTTGCAGAAAAATGGCAAAAATTCAAAGCCCGTTGGTTGCGACTGGATAAAACCTTGGCTGCTTGGGAAATGTGACCTCAGTATTGGGATCGTTTTGCAGAAAAACAGCAAAAATTCTAAGCCCACGGATGGGGATTCTGCTGGAAAACTATTTTTTTTTAACAGATGAAACTTCACCCAAAAATTAACCCTTGCCGAAAGTGAGGCTGGGTGGAAATGTTGTTGGACCAAGCCTTGGTTCCTTGGGAAATGGGATCTCAATATCGGGTTGGTATTGCTGAAAAATGCCAAAAGTTCTAAGCCCACGGATAGCGATTCTGGTCAAAAATGAATTTTTTTTAATAGATGAAACAGTGCTGAGACATTAACCCTAACATTGTGGAAATTGAGGCTTGGCGGAAAGGTTTTCTGATAAAGCCTTAGTTCCTTTAGAAATGGGGTCCCAGTATTGGGCTTGTTTTGCAGAAAAATCCCAAGTATTTATTATTATATAATATTTATTATTATTATAGTATTAGCCCGCGGGTGGCGACTTCAGTAAAAAATTAAATCTTTTTAACAGTTGAAACAGCGCTGTGATATGGAAATCTAAAATATCCCCCAGCTTTGTTTGTGCGGTGTCCAAATTATAAATAAACTCAAAAGTGTATGTGCACATACATCATCGAAAGAACAAGAGACATTCCCCAAAACGTCAGTGTATCCTTTCTCCTTTTTTGAAAGCTTGGCAAGCAGTTTTATTAACTTTGAGTAATCTATGTAAAACAGATATATTTCTATTCTTTAATACCTTTTGGGCATCTTTGTTAGTAACACCTCTTTTATAATTATTCATGTATTATAACAATCACCTTATTAATAATCATTAATAAGCATTTTTACTGGTCAGTACTAAAATCACCTCTCTAATTATGCTGATTATTTTAAATATTCGTGAACGCTATTTAGCATGTATGTATGAATTTAACCCTTACCCGAAAAGTTGTCGGATCAAGCCTTGGTTCCTTGGGACACAGGTTCTCAGTATTGCGCTGGTTTTGCAGAAAAATGCCAAAAATTCTAAGATTGCGGTTGGCGATTCTGGTCAAATTTTTATTTTATTTTTAAAGGATAAAATGGCGCTGTAAAATTAACCCTTACCTTGCCGGAAGTAAGAATGCCGTGGAAAAGTTGTCAGACAAAGTCTTAGGGCCACATGTATGAAAAATGTCTAGGTCTAAGACTTTCCTTGTTGCCCATAGCAACCAATCAAAGCTCCCCTTTCATTTTTTCAGAGCACTATATAAAATGAAAGGGGAGCACTGATTAATTGCTATGGACAACAAAGAAAGTCTTAGAACCACATGGTTTTTATACATGTGGCCCTTAGTTCCTTTGTAAAGGGGTCCAAGATCAGGCTGGTTTTGCAGAGAAATGCCAAAAATGTTAAGCCCACAGGTGGCGATTCCACTCGAAAACAATTTTTTTAGCAGATGAAATGGTGCTGCGAAATTAACCTTTACCTTGCCAGAAGTGAGGCTGGGCAGAAACGTTATCGGATAAAGTCTTGTTTCCTTGGGAAACAGGGTCCCAGTATGGGGGTGGTTTAGCAGAGAAATGGCAAAAATTCTAGGCCCGCAGTTGGCAATTCCGGTCAAAGACAAAATCTTTTTAACTGATGAAATGGAGCTGCAAAATTAACCCTTAACTTGCCCAAAGTGAAGCCGGGCATTAAAGTTGTCGGATAAAGCCATGAGTCGTTGGGAAATGGGGTTCCAGTTCCGGGCTGGTTTTGCAGAAAAATGCACAAAACATTCTAAGTGCATGGGTGTCGATTCCAGTCAAAAATGAAATTTTTTTAACGAATGAAACAGTGTTGCAAAATTAACCTTACCTTGCTGGAAATGAGAATGGATAGAAAAGTTGTTGGATGAAAACTTGGCTTCTTGGGAAATGTGATCTCAGTATCGGCCTGGTTTTGCAGAAAAGTTCCAAGAATTCTTAGCCCACAGGTGGCGATTCTGCTGGAAAACTAATTTTTTTTTATCGGATCAAACTGCGCTGGAAAAGCTGTTGGATAAAGCCTTGGTTCCTTGGGAAACTGGGTCCCAGCATCGGGAAGTCCGAAGTTGCCGATTCCGGTCGAAAGCAATATTTTTTAATGGATAAAACAGCGCTGCAAAATTAACTCTTAATTTGCCAGAAGTGAGGCAGTGCAAATAAGTTGTCGGATAAAGCCTTGGTTCCTTGGGAAACGGAGTCCCAGTATTGGGATGGTTTAGAAGAAAAATGCTCCAAAAAAAATCTAAGCAGGTGGGTGGCAATTCTGGTGGAAATCTGAATTTTTTTAACGGATGCAATGGTGATGCAAAATTAACCCCCACCCTGCCGGAAGTGAGGCTGGGCAGAAAAGTTGTCGGATAAAGCAGTAGTTCCTTGTTAAATGGGGTCCCAGGATTGGACTGGTTTTGCAGAGAAATGCCAAAACATTCTAAGTCCGAAGGTGGCGATTCAGGTCGAAAGCAGTATTTTTTAATGGATTAAACAGCACTGCAAAATTAACTCTTACCTTACCAGAAGTGAGGCAGGGCAAAAATGTTGTCAGATAAAGTCTTGGTTCCTTGGGAAACGGGGTCCCAGTATTGGGATGGTTTAGAAGAAAAAGGCTCCAAGAAACTCTAAGCAGGTGGGTGGCAATTCTGGTGGAAATCTGAATTTTCTTAACGGATGAAATAGTGCTAGGAATTAATCCCCATCTTGCCGGAAGTGAAACTGAGCGGAAAAGTTGTCGGAAAAAGCACTAGTTCCCTGGAAAAAGTGGTCTCGTGATCGGGCTGGTTTTGCAGAGAAATGCCCCAAAAAATCTAAGTCTGAAAGTGGCAATTCCAGTGAAAACGAAATTTTTTTAAAAGATAGCTAGATTTTATTTTACAATTGGGATTGTCCACTCCGATGCTGTTACCTGCCTTTTTCTGCTACGATTGTAAGGAAACAATGACGTAACAGGAAATCCGGGTATGTCTCGCAAACAGCTGATACCGCAATGAAATCCTCGGCTCGTATTGCAGGGTAGAAACGGAACTTTATTAAGTAAAGTTAAAACAGACACATGGGCAGCAACCTGCTACTGTCAGACTGGCATAGACGCGTTTCGGGCGTTTCTCGCCCTTGCTCACTATGTTATTGGTTCCCATGTTGGGCGCTACATCGATGACCTCCTTATTATTTGGGGTCACGATGTAGTGCTCATACCGTCTTTCCTGGATTACCTTAATAATAATCATTGCAACCTGCAAGTCACTGGTAATTGGGACAAACATGGTGTCCCTTTTTTAGATATCCACTTTAAGGGTGATGCAGAGACTGGTAGAATAATAACTACCCTACATCGTAAAACCAATTCAGGGAATACAATTCTAAAAGCAAACAGTTGTCATGCTAGCAATACTACCAGAGCAATCCCTTATGGGGAATTTATCAGAGCCAAAAGAATTTGTACCCGGGAAGGGGATTATGAGATGGCTCAGAGAGATATTGAGGATAGATTGATGCAAAGAGGTTACCAGAGGAGGGATATAGAGAAAACTAAATTTAGAGTGGCAGATAAAACACAGGAAATTCTTTTGAAAAAGGAAAATGCAGCCAGGAATAAACTTAAGGAGAATGACAAAAAAATAGTATTCTCAACCAAGTACAGTAACAATTTCAATCAAATTAAACATGTTTTTAAAAAAAACATTAACATCTTACGCCAAGATGAAATCTTGGCAACAATTTTGGAACAAGGGACATTAGTTATTCCCAAAAGAGGAAAAACAATAGGTAACATCATCTCTCCTAGCGTATATCAAAGTAAACACAATATAGGCAAAACTTGGCTATCCCAAAAGGGTTTCTTTAGATGTGCAGGGACACGATGTAATGTATGCGAAATGACAGTTTATGAACTGCAATAGCCACCATTGTATATATATTATACATTGCACACAGTGCAATGTTAAATATGTGGGCAGTACCATCAGAAAAGTAAAAACTAGAATTATGGAACATGTTCCAGCATCAAAAAAAATGTAAGTCAAACATCAGGAGCAGCTAAACACTTCTTAGAACATCATCAGGGAGACATTTCCAGTTTCACTTTCTATGCTATAGATCACATACCCTGTCCGTATAGAGGAGGTAATTGGACTAGGATGATTAGGCAAAAGGAAGCCTTTTGGATACTAAATCTAGGCACTAGAAGACCAGAAGGATTGAATTATCGTTCTGACATGTTATATATCTATTGAGATACATAGAAAAAATGTACGTGTTTAATATGGAAACTTTTATGTCTGTAACAGTTTTAGTATCCAATGGAAAGAGATATAAACAATCCTAGTAGTATCCATCAGGCAACCATGTGATCAGGTTAAGCATTTCTATTGGTTTTAGTTTATTTTAAATAGAGAGACAACATGGGAACCAATAACATAGTGAGCAAGGGCGAGAAACGCCCGAAACGCGTCTATGCCAGTCTGACAGTAGCAGGTTGCTGCCCATGTGTCTGTTTTAACTTTACTTAATAAAGTTCCGTTTCTACCCTGCAATACGAGCCGAGGATTTCATTGCGGTATCAGCTGTTTGCGAGACATACCCGGATTTCCTGTTACGTCATTGTTTGCTGCATCCCGCCCGGCCGGCGGTAAGCTCCAAGAAGCAGGTGAACGGACTGTGAATCTAAGCGCGATATTCAAGCAAGCCCGTGGAGGTGAGACTGTTTTTCTTCTTTATACGATTGTAAGGACGTTTCCTCTGGACGTTACACGGGCATGGATGGACCCCAGGCTGACTTATATTTATGGTGAGCTGGCTTTGGACCTTTTTGTATACATTATTGCCACTGAAGCCTTTCATACATGTTGTTACATTTAATTTCCTTAGCCTGATAGTCCAGAAAATTGATACATTCACGGCGTTTTAAGACTACGAACGTCCTTCGATTTTATGGGTGTTGCTCCACTAACACCGGCTGGTTTTTTTTCTGTGAATAGATGAAAAATGGTGTGCCTCAATGAAGTAGTGGAAGTGCAACTCCAAGAGATATAGTGGATCATGGCACGCAACATAGCTGTTGAACTGTGGAACGACTCATTCAGAAAGCTGTGAACCAAAAATTTGCATATCAGACCTTCTGGACCATCAGGCATTTTGCAAGGTTTTAACTACGTGATAGGAAATATTGGTGTGACAGATGTACCAATTCTGGAGATGGAATGGCCAGCTGAAGGGGTGGAGGAGGCTGGATTTTTAACAGCATGTGTGCAGACACTGCAGCCCTACACAGTGTTGGACCAGCCTACCAAAGTATTGGAGGATTCTCCGGTGGGCCCCGCGTCCAACACAGCAGGGCCCACCGTGGCCCGGAGTTCTGAACTTTGCAGCAGCACGATGAAGTGACTTCCTTGCGCCTCTGCTTCTCCTTGGCCACACAGACAAGTCACTCTGCATATATGAGGGGACCTATATATACCTGTGTTACTGACATACGCTACCATTCAAAAGCTTGGGATCACTTAGAAATTTCCTTATTTTTGAAAGAAAAGCAGTTTTTTTCAATGAAGCTGACATTAAATGAATCAGAAATAAACTCTATACATTGTTAACGTGGTAAATGACTATTCTAGCTGCAAACGTCTGGTTGTTAATGCAAAATCTACATAGGTGTATAGCGGCCCATTTCCAACAACCATCACTACAGTGTCCTAAAGGTACATTGTGTTTGCTAAATGTGTAAGAAAGCTAAAGTAAATTATGAAAACCATAGTGCACGTATGTTAGCACAGCTGAAAAAAGTTTTGCTGATAAGAGAAGCTATAAAACTGACCTTCCTTTGAGCTAGTTGACAATCAGGAGCATTACATTTGTTGGTTCAATTAAACTCGCAAAATGGCCAGAAAAAGAGAACTTTCATGTGAAACTCGACAGTCTATTCTTGTGCTGAGAGATTAAGGCTATTCCATGTGAGAAATTGCCAAGAAACTGAAGATTTCCAACAATGGTGTGTACTACTCCCTTCAGAGGAGAGCACAAACAGGCTCTAACCAGAGTAGAAAGAGAAGTGGGAGGCCCCGCTGCACAACTGAGCAACAAGACAAGTATATTAGAGTCTCTAGTTTGAAAAAATGACGCTTCACTGGTCGTCAACTGGCAGCTTCATTAAATAATACCCGCAAAACACCAGTGTCAACGTCTACAGTGAAGAGGCAGAGTAAAAGCCATATCTGAGACTGGCTAATAAAAGGAAAAGATTAATATGGGCTAAAGAGCACAGACATTGGACAGAGAAAAATTGGAAAAAAGTGGTATGGAGACGAATCAAAGTTTGAGGTGTTTGGATCACACAGAAGAACATTTGTGAGATGCAGAACAAATGGAAAGATGCTGGAAGAGGGCCTGACGCCATCTGTCAAGCATGGTGGAGGTCATGTGATGGTCTGGGGTTGCTTTGGTGCTGGTAAAGTGGGAGATTTGTACAAGATAAAAGGGATTTTGAATAAGGAAGGCTATCACTCCATTTTGCATCGCCATGCCTTAACCTATGGACGGCGCTTGATTGGAGCCAGTTTCATCCTGCAACAGGACAATGACCCAAAGCCACCTCCAAATTATGCAAGAACTATTTAGGGAAGAAGCAGATGGCTGGTATTCTATCTGTAATAAAGTGGCCAGCGCAGGCACCAGATCTCAACCCCATTGAGCTGTTGTGGGAGCAGCTTGACCGTATGGCATGCAAAAAGTGCCCATCAAGCCAATCCAACTTGTGGGAGCATAGGGGTGACATTTCTCCAGATTACCTCAGCAAATAAACAGCTAGAATGCCAAAGATCTGCAATGCTGGAATTGCTGCAAAGGGAGCATTTTTTGATGAAAGCAAAGTTTGAAGTAGAAAATTATTATTTCAAATAAAAATCATTATTTCCAACCTTGTCAATGTCTGGACGAGATTTCTATTCATTTTGCAACTCATTTGATAAATAAAGTATGAGTTTTCAGGGAAAACAAAATTGTCTGGGTGACCCCAAACCAATAGTGTATATATAACTGCCTGAGGGGGCCTATATACACCTGCCTTACTGAGGGGAGCTATATGTAACTGCCTGAGAGGGCCTATATATACCTGCCTTACTGAGAGCACCTATATAAACCTGTCTTATTGAGGGGGCTTATATATACCTGCCTTACTGAGGGCACCTATATAAACCTGTCTTATGGAGGGGGCTTATATATAACTGCCCATCAGAGGGGACCTATATATGCCTTCCATACTGAGAGGGCCTATATATGCCTAACTAACGGGACATATATATATATATATATATATATATATACACACACACACACACACACACACTACCATAACTGAGGGAGCCTATATATACCTGCCTAACTGATTGAACCTATATAAACCTGTCTTACTGAGGGAGCCTATTTATACCTGCCTAACTGATTGAACCTATATATACACCTGTCTTACTGAGGGGACCTAGATATAACTGCCTGTGGGGGCCTATATATACCTTCCTTACTGAGGGGATCTATATTTAACTGCCTGATGGGGCCTAAATATACCTGCCTTACTGAGGGTACATATATAGACTTGCTTTACTGAGGGGGCTTATATATACCTGTCTAACTAAGGGGACCTATATATGCCTGCCATACTGAGAGGGCCTATATATGCCTGACGGGACCTATATATACCTGCCTAACTGAGGGGACCTATATATACCTGTCTTACTGAGGAGACCTACATATACCACCCTGAGGGATCCTACATATACCTGCCTAACTGATTGCACCTATATATACCTGCCTAACTGATTGCACCTATATATACCTGTCTTACTGAGGGGACCTACATATTATTGCCTGAGGGGGCTATATATACCTGCCTTACTGAGGGGTCTTATATATACCTGCCTAACTGAGGGGACCTATATATGCCTGACATACTGAGAGGGCCTATATATGGCTGTCTAACTGATGGGACCTATATATACACCGGCCTAACTGAGGGGACCTATATAGTTTCCTATCTGATGGGGCCTACATATATCTGCCTAACTGAGGGGTCCTACATATACTTACTTACCTAACTGATTGCACCTATATATACCTGCCTAACTGAGGGAGCCTATATATACCTGCCTAACTGAGGGGACCTATACATTCCTGCCTAACTAAGGGGACCTATACATGCCTGCCTAACTGAGGGGACCTGCACATTTACCTAACTGAGGGGACCTATATAGCTCCTTATTGGAGGAGACCTATACACCTACCTAACTGAGGGGACCTATATAGTTTCCTATCTGATGATGGGGCTATAGAGCTACCTAACTGAGAGGACTTATATACATATAAGTAAGGAGCTGACCTATAAGTTAGGAGCTCCTGGAAAAGTGAGGATTCTAAGATGTGTGTGTGGTAAATTCTGCAGACGAGTCGTGCCTGGGAGAAGACATCATGATGGTCTGGACCGAAAGGAAAAAACAAGGGGAAGATGATCACTGCTTCCTGCGCTGGTACCTGGTTCAGGCACAGTTGAGTGACATTGGAGCTCTCTTGGTGTTCCTGGAAGAAACATTAACTATGCTAGCAGCAAGATGTCCTGGAGGTCGTCTCAGCCATCCATCTCCCAGGAGCAGGTGAGAGGATAACATTCACTTGTTACACTGTAGTCAGGTGAGGGGACACATAGTATGCTGCTTTAACTCTTTACTTTCCTGTCTGGTTTCCCCTCCTGCAGAACTTTCTGCCCAACTTTTTACATTTACAGAAAGTTTTGCAGGATGTATGGTGTACTCTACCGAAGGGCTACCAACCTAACCTAGCTACCTACCTATGCTAAGTGTGGCCAGAGGCAAGATCTAATGGGGATCACTTAAATGACAATATACTGTAGTACACAAGTATCGGAGTATATTGTACTAGCGATCACTTGTACAAATACCCAGGTGAGACAGGAAGAAAAGAAAAAAGATTTAAACCACATTATTTTTAAATGTTACCGCCATCAAAAAATGCCGGAATTGTGTCGGCCACCTCACTTTTGCTATAAAATTGTAATTAAAGGGGGAAAAGTCATATGCACTCTAAAATGGAAAATGGTACAAATAAACCCCATAACAACTTATCCCTGACAAACTAGTAAAATACATTAAACACTCTTTATAAATCTGGTATCAACAAAATTCTACTGAACCACAAAGTAAAGATAATGTGTCATTCAGGGCCGGGACAAGGCATTTTGGTGCCCTAGGCAAGTACAGCCAATGGCGCCCCCCCCCCTTCCCTCCCCACTCCTCAAAAAATGCCCCCCCCCCACAATAATTCCTCTCACCCCTGCGCCAGGTCCTGTCACTAATTTTCTGCATATTCCACATAGCTCCAGCCCATCTCCTCAGCAGTAAACTGCCCCAAATGAAAATCAGCCCTGACAAATTTGCTTTTTCAAAATCGCTCCCCTCCGTATGACAGTGTAATACCCCTAAATAAGTCACCGAATAAGCAAATCTACCAGACGAATGATTGTTACTAAAAAACACTCCTACAAAACCAAGACCCTAAACTATTACTACTTAAGGATCAAATAATCCTGCCAGACCCTGACCGAACGCAACCTCCACATGTGACATCTGCTGCACACAGACTGATTACATATACCACCGCCATACAGTGACCATATAGTGGTAGATACTAGTTGTATGTAGAGGCTCTGCAGAAATATAAGTGATTACACTGACGTTACATTTAGTGACTCACTGGAGACATCATTTCTGATCAGCGTCGTTCACGTTCCCTTTTCTTCTCCATCCGGTTCACACCTTCCTGCTGATTGCTCCGGCCAAATACTGGAGTTTTGGACACAAATATCTTAGAATCCTCACATTTTCCCGTAACTCCTTAATTATAGGTATATAAGTCCCCTCAGTTAGACAGGTATATAAGATATGCCCTCACAGTCAGGCAGGTATATGGTATATTGTCCCCCTTTGACAGGTAAGGTATATAAAATATAAGGGCACTCAGGCAGGTATATAGATATAGGGTCACTCTCAGGCAGGTATATAGATATAGGGGCACTCAGGCAGGTTATATAGCTATAGGGGCACTCTCAGGCAGGTTATATAGCTATAGGGGCTCAGGCAGGTATATAGGGGCACACAGGCAGGTATATAGCGATAGGGGCTCAGGCAGGTATATAGCTAGGGGCCACAGGCAGGCATATTGGGGCTCAGGCAGGCGTATGGGGGCTCAGGCAGGCGTATGGGGGCCACAGGCAGGCATATTGGGGCGCAGGCAGGCGTTATAGGGGCTCAGCAGGCTATGGGCGTCCCGGCAGGCGTATGGGGGCCACAGGCAGGCGTATGGGGGCTCAGGCAGGCATTTGGGGCCACAGGGAGGCTATGGGGGCCCCAGGCAGCGATTGGGGATCAGGCAGCGTATGGGGCCACAGGCAGGCGTATGGGGGCCACAGGCAGGCATATAGGGCCACAGGCAGGTATGGACCACAGGCAGGCGTATGGGGGCCACAGGCAGGCGTAATGGGGGCCCCAGGCAAGGCGTATGGGGGCTCAGGCAGGCGTAGAGGAGCCACAGGCGTATAGGAGCCACAGGCAGGCATATAGGAGCCACAGGCAGGCATATAGGAGCCACAGGCAGGCGTATGGGGGCCACAGGCAGGCGTATGGGGCTACAGGCAGGTATATAGGGGCTACAGGCAGGTGTCTGGGGCCCAAGGCAGCGTATGGGGGCTACAGGCAGGGCGTATTGGGGGCTACAGGCAGACGTATGGGGGCCACAGGCAGGCGTATGGGGCCACAGGCAGGTGTATGGGTGCTACAGGCAGGTGTATGGGTCTACAGGCAGGCGTATGGGGCCACAGGCAGGCGTATATGGCCAAACTCACGCGTATAGAGTCCAAAGGCAGGAATAGAGGGGCTACAGGCAGGCATATGGGGCCACAGGCAGGCATGGGTATTGGGGCCTCATGCAGGTTTATTGGGGCCACAGGCAGGCGTATGGGGCCACAGGCAGGAATATAGGGGCTACAGGCAGGCAAAAATAACATTTATACTCACCTTACCTGCTTTCCGGCCGCGCGCTCCTCTTTTCCGGCGGCGCGCTCCTCCGGCAGCTCCTCGGGCGCCCTAGGTGAGGCAGCATCGCGATGACATCACTTCATCGCGACGCTACCAGCTGAGCCGCACGGAGCCGTGGCGGGTCTCAGCCTATGAGGACCCGCGGCCCCGCTGTGTCGGCCCTGCAGGGTTACCGGAGGATCCAGCGAATCCTCCGGGGGGAGCGGGTCCGACACTGTTGCGGAGCAGGGAAACGCTCGCTCTCTGCTCCACAGAAGCGGTCAAAGAGGACCGCCCGGGGCTTCAGGCCCCACGGCAGCGGCCCGGAGCCCGGGGAAGTTCGGGGCCCTGCCTGCGCCCCTTAGGGACAGGCAGAGGTAGGCGCCCTAGGCGATCGCTACCTTGCCTACCCGTCGTCCCGCCTCTGGTGTCATTAATATCACATAATAAGTTTCCACAAAAATAAACCCCAAAAATGTTTTTTCTCTGTAACATAGTTCAGCCTGTTGTGCTAAAGTGTTGATCCAGAGGAAGGAAAAAAAAACCCAATGAGGCAGGAGCCAGTTGTCTTCATTTTAGTTAAAAAATTCCTTCCCTACTCCAATCTGGCAATCGGAATAATCCCTGGATCAGCGACCCCTCTCCAGAATCCTAGTCATTATAACTTGTTATATTATTACGCTCCAGAAATGCATCCAAACCCTTTTTGAACTCTGTTATTGAATTCACATTGACAAGTTTCCTGCAGAGAGTTCCACAGTCTCACCCTCTAACAGTTAAAGAATCCCTTTCTATGTTTATGTAGAAACCTTCTTTCCTCAAGATGTAGAGGACGCCCTCTTGTAGATACAGCCCTAGGTATAAATAAATCTTGAGAGAGATCTCTATATTGACCTTTAATATATTTAAACATATTACCCTGTTTCTTCAAAAATAAGACAGTGTCTTATATTAATTTTTGTCCTAAAGCAGCAAGACTTATTTTAGGGGATGTTTTTTTTTCTATGAACAATAATTCACATTTATTGTTGAACAAAACATCAACTGTATCAATATTTTAATCACAAACATCAGCATAAGCAGCCAAACTGTGAATTGCATAAAAAAAATGCACTATGTCTTATTTTCGGGGGATGTCTTATTTTCGGGGAAACAGGGTATGTCCCTCCGAAGTAGTCTTTTCTGTAAACTGTAACCCAATTTGCTAATTTTCGGGGTTTTTGGCAGTCCACCCATTCCTTTTATTATTTTTGTTGCCCCCTTTGTACCTGTTCAAGCTTAAAATTTCTTTCCCTTTTGGGGTGCCCAAAACTTCCAATATTCCATGTGTGGTCAAAACCCATTGACTTTATAAGGGGGAGAATAATGTTCCATCATGTCATCTATGCCCCTTTAATGCACCCATGTTTTATTTGCCGTGACAGCTCTGCTGCCCTGGTCTCAATTAATTTATGTCCCAGGATTCCCCCCCCCATGTACTTTTCCCCCCAAATTTTTTCCATTTAACAGTAGTCGTAATGGTTTTTTTTCCTCCCCAGTTCAAAACCCTTTGATTTATCTGTATTAAACCTCACTCCCAATTCTCTGCCCGGCCTACAAAACCGGAACCCCTTTGTAATAACACATTATCCTCTATGTTTGATTCTTTACAGATTTTTGTATCGCGCAAAGATCGATATTCTACGTGCAATCCCTGTTTAAGCTTAAATAAAAATATTAAAAAGAGGATAGGGACCAAAAATGACCCTGTGGTACCCCGCTATCGGGGGCCCGTCTATTTACCTTAACCCAACCTTTTTTTCTATCTCTGAGCCATTGCTTACCCATTGCAACTTTTTTTCCCCCAGTCCAAGATTTCATTTCTTACCAACCTTTATGGGGCCAGCATCAAATGCTTTAGAAATTTATGTAACCCACTCCGTGCAGCCAAACAAAACTTCTCATAAAAGCTGATGAATTATTTGACAGGACCGACCCTTCAAAAAAACCCATGCGGGAAAGGGGGTTAAAATTTATTTTCAGTGAGATATTCGGATAATTCTGAAAAAAACCCTTTAAAAACTTTTTTACTCACAACAAGATTAAGTTTAAACCCCCCCCCCTATTGTTTCCGGATCACTTTTTTGCCCCCTTTTTAAATATTGGCACCAACTTGTAGGCCCAACCCTTTGGGAAAACCCCCCTTATTAGACAGTCCATAAATATTAAAAATAGGGCCTACATGAAATCACTTAACTCCCTTAGGACACCGGGTGTTGCCATCAGGACCGGGGGTTTGTCTTTTTAATTTTTTAAAGGGAGCGCATTCTTCCCTGGGTTAACAAGAAATTTTTTAAATTTTTACGTTTACCTCATCCCTCTGTAAACAAAGAAAGGCCCATCCTCCTCTTGGGTAAATACGGGGGAGGAAAAATTTAAAAACCCCCTTTCCCGACATAGGACGTATGCATACGGGGCGTCAGGGGGGCTTGGGGGGAGCCGCGCGCGATCTTTTAATTGGGCAAGTGGCAAATTACCGCTGCCCTGCCGTACACCCGCGGCCGGAGTGAGGAGTGATCTTTTTCCTGTTTGCCCCGGGAAGGGAAACCACTTCCCAGGTAATCTTTGAACGTACCTTTTCCCGCAAAGCATTGTGGGATGGGGACAGGGAGTTTTTTCATGGCGACCAGTAACTATAGTATTGTTACTGGCCTGCCTTTTAACAGCAAAGTGATTGCCCTTTTAAAAAAAAAGAAAAAAAAATGTAAAAAATAAAAATAAATGTTTAAGTGAAAAAAGTAAAACCAACAAAAAAAATAAAATAAAAACAGTAAAACCGCCCTTTTCCCCTTTAAAACGGCAATGCCCCAAAAAAAAAAAAAAATAAATAAAGTACCCCCATTTGGATTGCACTGGTAATGACCTGCCTATAAATATGTCACATTAAAAACCCCCTCGTGAACACTGTAAAAAAAAAAAATAAAAAACAGCAAAAATTGCGTTTTTTGTTTACCCGCAGACAAAAAAGGAATAAAAAGCGTCAAAAAATCATATAAACTCCAATTTGTACCAATTTAAAAAGTCCCTTCATCCCGCAAAAACCAAAAAACCCTTTCACAGGCACTTGGGGAAAAAAGGAAAAAATAAAAAAGTTAAAGGCTCTTAGAAGGTACGAAGCAAAAAATATTTTTTTACACAAAAAAAACACTTTTTTTTTTTTTTTTTTGAAAAAAAAAAAAAACTTTTAAAAAATTTGGGGTTTTTGCCGGGGAAAACTTAAACGAAACCCAAAAGAGTAAAATTAACTTTTCCAAAGGTTTCTTGGGGGGCATTGAGCCAAAATTTTTAAAAATAAAAAAAAAAAAAACACTACCGGGGGAAAAGCCCGTAAATTTTTTTTCCCCCCTTCCTTTTCCCAAAAATGGATTAAAAAATGTCAAAAAATTTATGTCCCCCCAAAAAAAAAAACCAAAAAAAATGTTCCCGCTCCCTCCCAAAAAAAACAAGAAACCCCAAAAAAGCTCCGTAAAACCGAAAAAAAAAAAAAGTTATGGCCCCCCAGAACTATTGGGGATTGGGAAAAACATGTTTTTCCCCTTTTTTAAAAAAAATGTTTTTATTGTTTTAAAAAAGCAATTAAAAAACCAAAAAAAAAAACAAATTGGGTTTTCGTTAAATTTTATCACCTCTGAGGGAAACCGCATTTATTAAATTAAAAACCCCACGGGGACCCGCGTAAAAAATAAAAAAACTCTACCGGGAAAAAGCGTTTTTTTTTCAAAATCCCTTTACCAAAAAACCCTTAAATAAACAAACCCCAAATTGGGAAATAAATTTAAAAAAATCAACCCCCCCGCAAAAAACAAGCCCATAATCCCCCCCCCTACAACAGAAAGAAAAAAAAAAGTTATGCTGTCAGAATAGGGACAACAAAAAAACGCAAAAATTTTTTTTTAGACCTATTTCCAAATTTTGTAAAATTAATCAAAAAATAAAAAACCATATAAAAAATTTTTATCATTGCAATTGACCGACCCCCCCATTTAAAAATTTTTCCCGTCATTTATCCCAAACGGGGGAACACTGTAAAAAATGAACCCCAAAAAACTTTAACCCCACTGAAATCCCGGGTTCCAAAAAGGGCCAAAATGGGCGCCCCTCCTTGCCCCCAAACGGGTTTTTTATACCCCATGTAAGGTTTTTGCCGAACTTGGAAAAAAATTGCTTAAAAAAATTTGGAATGTTTTTTTTTAAGGTTTTCCTTGTAAAAATTAAATTTTTTTAAAAACCTAAAATTGCAGATTTTTGGGAAAAGAAAAAATTTTTTTCCCAGCCTAACGCAAAAAAAATTTTGTAAAACACCTGTGGGGGTCAATTTACTCATTGCACCCCGGGTAGATATTCCCTTAAAGGGGTGTATTTCCCCAAAAATTGGGGTCTTTTTAGGGGTTGTTTATTAATTTATTCGGGCCCCCTTTGGGTTTCCGAAAACCTAAAAATGGCCCCTTTAAAAAAAAATTGTAATAAAAATGGGGGACACCCAGATTTTCCGGTAGGGGCTATTTCCTTTTTCTTGGGCTTTTGGATGAGCCCAAAATGGGCGCCCTGGGACCAACATATTGGTTTATCTCTAAAAACAAAAGAAATCTGGGGAATCAAAATTAAGTTGCATTTCCCTGATCACAACAAAGGGAGCCCTTTGTAAAATAAAGGGGCTGAAAATTGAAAATTTTGAAAAAAAAAAAGTGAAATTTTAAATTTCACCCCCCTTTTGTTTTAAAATTTAATTTTAATTCCTGTTAAAACCACCATGGGAAAATAAACTTCCGACTTGCTGTTTTTGAATACTTTAAGGAGTGTAGTTTTTTAGATAGGTCTTTTAAATGGGGGTATCTAACAAAAGGCCAATAAAAAATCACGTTAGAACGGGACTGGCCCAAAAAAAATTTGTATTTTGCAAATTTTTTTTGGAAAATTTTTTAAAAAAATTACTTTTAAATTCTAACCCCCTAATATCAGAATAAAAAAAAAGACTTTTAAAAAAAAAGATGCCAACCTAGAGGGGGGACATTTTGGTAGATGCTAGTTATAAGTTTTTTTTGAGGGGAAATTTAACTATCTGTTTTTACCGCGACATTTTTGAATTTTGGGAAAATTTGGTAAATTCTTCTAATTTTTCACGATACTTTGATATTTTTCAAAAAAAACAAGGACTTTTTGAATCAAAAAATTTTTACTATCTTTAAAACAAAAATTGTCAAAAAAAATTATTCCACATTTCAGGATACAAAGGAGATTTAAAAAATGGGGCTCTTTTCAGAGAAGGCCCAAAACTGGGTCCAGCGGTAAGGGGGTTTAAAAGGTTTTCTTTTTTAATTTATTCCCGGTTTTTTTTTTTTTTGGGGGTTGGGGGGCAGCCTTTCGCCGATTGGGGCCCTGAAATTTTCCCGATGGCGGCCCCGCTGTCAAATACAGGGCGAGGGGCCCCAGCTTGCACACCATGCTTAAAAAGGGGGAAACTTTCACATGTTATTGCTTCCCTTGCTGAGGGGCAGCAAAGCAGTGTCAGGGCCTGGGTGTTTCCAGGCTGTGTCCCTTTTTCTGTAAAAATGCGTTGTTTTAGACTTTTTCCCCCCCAAATTTTTATTTATGAGCAGGTATTTAAACCCCGCCCACCAAAGGCCATCCCCGCCCCCTGACATTATTCACCTTTTTCTACCTATTCAAAGTAATAGGGGTTTTTTAGTTGAGAAAGGGCGGGGGGTAGGCCTTGGGTAGGGGTGGGGTTTGGGAAAAAACCCCGGGCTCTTTTTAATGACTCCTCGGGAAAGACTCTTCTGGGCTTAAAAATTTTGGGAGATTTGAGCACTGAAAAAACAAGAAAAAAATTCCAGCATCTTTCAGAAAAAAGGGAAAAAACCCGGCTGGGAACGCAGGTTTTGACCCCTAGCTTGTGATTGGGCCCCAGCCAAAAAGGGGCCCCTAATCTAATGTGACAGGTTTTATTTTTGAGAGTCAGACCCCCCTGTCCCGGGCACTTTAGAGGGAAAACTTTTTCGCGGGGCCATTAGCGGGCGAATTTCCCCCTCCCCCCTATTCTATTAAGTCTAAGGCCCATGGGCTTAAAATTAAAGAGGGGGGACGGGCCCCCATCAACCCCACAGGGGGGCGCAATTTACATCATATCATCACGTCGCCTGCACTGTGCACATCGGGGAATGGGAAAAGGTGAGTGTATTTTTTTTTTATCTAATGGGGGCCGAGCTGCCTGCCTATCTACAGCCTAACTACCAGGGGCAATCTACCTTTTACCTGGGGCAATCTACCTACCTGGAGGCAATCTACCTACCTATCTGGGGGAAATCTAGCTACCCACCTTGGGGTAAAATACTACCTAAATATCTGGTGCCTAACTGCTGCCTACCTACCTGGGGCCTGTATTTTTGTGTTGTTTCAGTGTATTCTTTACCACTATTTTTCCAATGTTAGTAACAGAGGTGTCTGACAGATATGTCTCTGTTACTAGCTGGGACTTGGGGTCAGACAACTGTGTTTTTTTTTTCGTCACCCCAAGGTTGACACCAAGCCCCAGTGCTAATCATATAGAGACATCTGTCAAACATCTCTATTACTAACACTAGAAATAAATGGTAAAAAATATACTGATACATCACAAAAAAAACACTTTATTTAAATTAAATCTCTCCCCGACACCGGCCTTCATTGACCATTTTATTAAAGAAAAGGATGAAATGCTGGTTCAATAAATCCATCATAGTCCAAGTGGGAAATCTGTAGAAAATACAGAAACTCTACTAAAAGCATGACAATGCTAAACTCCATCCCCTGCATCCCCTGAGGATCATGCATCATGTCTGCGGCTGATCGTCTGGGTGCAGGGGAAGTTCAGACCACACAATCTGAGAATCCAACATGATTCTGAGTGGTGCAGGCAATAGCTGTAGCATAATCTCCAGGAGGTTAGTCCTCTGTTCCTCCTTGGAGACTGTGCCTCTAAGTTGTAGCCTGAACCCGCTCTCGCACCCCTGGAAAGTTTTTACAGAGTTGGGAGAAGGCAAAGAGATGTTGGAAAAGTGAGTATTCTAACATATTTGTGTCCAAATCTGTAGGGACGAGTGTTGGGCCAGAAAGTCGATGAAGATTTTGGGCCCTTGGAAAGATAAGGAAAAATAACGGGCCTTTGGAAAACCCTCACCGGGGACCTAAAGTCCTGAACGGGAATCAATTTTATTTTGTCAAAAATGTAAAGGTTTATATTTATAATGTTTTGGTGGGATTATTGAGTCCTTTTTGGTTGGGGGAATGCTCATGTTGTTATGGTTTTATTAGTCATTTTGTGGTGGTGAATATTGGGCCTGGTGTGTGGGTTTTTTTCAGTCATTATGTGGGGGGGGGGAAAATGTGGTGGAATTTTTCACATTTTGGGTGTAATATGCGGTCATGGGTATTTTTGGGGATTTTTTCAGTCCTACGGTGGTGAATGTGGGGCATGGTGGTTGGGATTATTCAGTATTATGTGGTTTATGTGATCATTTATGTGGCGGTATTGGCCTTTTTGGGGGAATTTTTTTATTTTAGCCTCGATTCTGGTTTTTATGTATGGGGGGTTAAATTTTTGGGAACGACAAACCCTTACTAGTGGGTTTTAAAAGCTCGTACTTTGTTATAGTTTTTTTTTTATATATATATATGTTTATTTATATAAATGTATCATTCAGGGATGTGGACATCTATCTTTAGTCCTTTTATGTTCACCACTGGTGTCCCAAGGAATTAGGTTGGGAGATAAAGCCCCACACCAGATTTTAAAATTAGTGTATGGGTGTCACACATTGGTTATTAAAATTGAAGTAGACCGCAAACCGTACGCCTCAAAATAAGTCCCCGGTGGTCTCTAGGCACCCCATTCCTACACTGCCCCCAATGTATGAGCGTTCCACCCCCATGCATCATGGTTGGGATGGTGTTCTTGGGGTTAAACTCGTCCTTCTTCCTGCTTCCAACACAGCAAATGTCTATTTTGGTCTCATCTGATCACATGACCTTCTCCCATGCCTCTTCTGTATCATCTAGGTCAGTGTTTCTCAACTCCTGTCCTCAAGACCCAACGGTCATGTTTTTAGGAAATCCCACAGAATGCCTGACCATAATTAAAAACGCCCGTGCACCTAATTAAATCACCGTCACTGCTAAAAGGGAAAGCCAAAAACCTGACCCCGTTGGTGGGTCCCAGACGGGTTGAGAACCACGATCATTGGGCATGGAAAACTTCAAAGGGCCGGACATGTGTTGGTGGGGAGCGGGGGACCCTTTGGGAAAACCCTGCGTTTTTTAACCCTGACGGGCAGTTTATTTACAACGGAATCTTTTGGGGCCGTGGTCTCAACTCTATTCAATCACTGACCAGCCCCCCTGTAAGTTTGGACTGATTCCTGACCCTTTTTCCTAATCATCCTTACCCCCACAAGCAAGATCCTTGCATGGAGCCCCGAACGAGGAAGATTTCAGTATCTTAGTTTTTTCATTTTGTAATAATTGTGCCAAAAAGTTGAGCCCTTCACCAAGCCCGCTTGTCTAAAGCCCGTAGCCCCTCCCAGCCTTGTGCAGGGCAAAATTTTCCCGATGTTTTGGGCTTAGCCATGGTGGATAGGGTTAGAGTGGATTGAATGAATGTGTAAAAGGGGGTCCTTTTAAAAGGTTTAAAAACTTCAAAAAGGTGTAAAAAATGCAGGTAATGGGCAGAGTGGGGGCTTTTTAAAAAAACGGTCTTGAGAGCCAAATTCTTTCTGTTTTGGGAGGTGTCAAATACTTATTTCATGCAAAAAAAATGCAAAATTTAAAAAATCCACAATGTGATTTTCTGGATTTTTCTTTTTAGATTTTGTCTCTCACAGTTTTAAGGACCCACACAAAAAAAAACGCCTCTCCATTCTTCGTAGTGGGAAAGCTTCAAAAAATTGCCAGTGTATCAAATACTTATTTTCCCCACTGTACATATTACATTCATACCTTTCACTTAGATTATAATTTGCCATTCTTCTAACATCCAAACAACCAGTTGATCACAGTCTTTTTTTATTCCATCCTTGCCTGCCCTATCTGCCATAATTTTCATAGCCAGTTGGAGACTGCTTCCCGAGCTGTCTCTTCTATCTGAATCTCTCATTATTTAGAATTCTATATTCAATCCCCAGAACTGATTTCGGTGTTGCGGTCCCTGGGACACAGCGCCCGCCCTTTTTTTCCTCCCTTAAATTAGGTGTCTGTTCCCAGAACTGATCTCAGTGTCACGACCCCCGGGACACAATACACTTTTCACTATAAAATTTGATGTTTCCCCCGAAGGAGAGGTGTCGCCCCAAAGGGGTGATTTGAGAAATAGCTTCCTTCACTTCTACTTCTGAGAAGGAATCTTCTAATGTTTTTTTATTCTCACTTGTCTAAGATGGTTTGTTAGTTTACATATAATATGAGATTACCAGTGTCTAGATGCGTTTTAGGATATCTCACCTTTAGGTTTATACAGCCTCATAGCACTAAAAAGTTTTTTTCAATATCGGGGTGACCTCCCTTAAAATAATTTCCTTTTAGGTACAAAGGCCACCTGTTTAGTGTATTAGTTTAGCTGAGGACGGCCCATACATCTTAGGATTCCCGCAATTTTTAACTAATGGGTGTAAGGGTTTTTTTCTTTTATTTAAAGTTTGACTAAGAGCGAAAGTAAGTTTATGGAACATTCCATAAAAGCAATGCATTCCAAAATTCTGACAGATTGGGCCATCTTTTTTTCCCCTTTAAGAATCTATTTAGCTTAAGAAAGATATTTGAATTTTTTACAAATTCGAAATCTCTAATTACTTTTTTTTTTTTAAAAAAGTATTTAAGTCACGAATAGGAAACAAATAAAAATGTAGTATATACAACAAAAAAGCCAAATTTAGTTTTTTTATTTCCCTCATAGAGGTAGCATTGCCAAATGTAAATTAAACTATTTAAAAAAAAAACAGACAGACCCATATTAAATTGAGAGAGCATAAGCAAGTGGGTGCTATTTCACACGAACACCCACTCCATCTCCAAATAATGCATAAAATATCTATAGATATTTACTACGTAATGGTGATAAAAAGAAGCTATTGTAAAGGGTTTTCCATGTAAAGTTAGCCAACTATATAAAAAAATACATAATAATAATTTTTAAATTTATATAGCCCCAAAAAATTTCCGCGCCACTTAAAATGTAGAGGGTATAATTACAGACAACAAAATGAAAGCTGCATTCAAATTATGGGGTTGGGACATCTTGGCGGTCCATTAGCTCACTGGATTGCAGATTTGGGGGGTTCATCTTTTTAAAACTCAACTTAAAAAAAATATATAATTTCACCCCTTTTTCCGGTTAAAAGATTTCAGACAGCTTTGTTTTTGCTACCTTATAAAATAAAAACCTTTCTTGTTAGTGTATGTGCATGCGACATCTTGGATCCATTTTTGCAATATGTAAAACATATTGCGTCAAATGTATCCAAAAAGTCCAAGAGTGTGGTAGTATTTTTACACTTTTTCGGGACTGAGACACGATCCTAGGTTTCTATTGCCTTTTCAATGCGTTAAACAGATCAAGAGTTGACATATCAATTGTTTGAACGCATCTATTTAACGCAATGCAAAAACGTATGTTGAACACGTATTTTACATTAAAAATCAATGTAATCACACTTGAACATTGTTAAATACATATTGGGGTCCTTTTTTCGGTACACAAAACTTACCCAAATACATATTTAACAAACGTGTGTGAACATGTACTTAGGCCATGTCCCCACGGCACGGGTTTTCGGCCGGTTTTTCAGCCGGTTTGCGGTTTTTCAGACCGCCTGAAAAACCGGCCGAAAATGAGCACAATTGTGCTCTTTGGAAAACCCGTGCAGCAGTCCCCACTGTCTCCACTGCACGGATTTTGCCGTCGGACGGTTTTGCCGTCGGCGGTAAAACATTGTAGAAGCACAATCTTCCGTCCATTTCCGGACGGAAGATTGCATCTCAAATGGGAGGGGGCAGGGCTGTTCTCCGCTCATCGCGGAGAAAAGCCGCCCCCCCGTGGGGACGGGGCCAAACCAGGACAACTCCCGGCCGGTATTTGTCCACTGCCGTGTGGATGCGCCCTTAAAGTACGAACAAAATCCTAGGTAATCTGGCCACTACCATCAAGGCACCAGAGATCAGACACATTTGACCATACATGGGGTTGAGATGAGGCATTTTGGTGCCCTAGACATAAAGGGCAAATGGTGCCCCATCCCTCCCAAATATTAAAATGCCTGGTCCTGATCTGACACACATTGCTTGTGGCCAGGGGCGTAACTAGAGTCGCCCTCTGTCAGTGACATCTCCATCATTCGCATAACATTGCATAGTCATAAGAGTCTAGTAAACAAACATACAGTTAGGTCCATATGTATTTGGACACTGACACACATTGCCTGTGGCCGGGGGCGTAACTAGAGAAGCCAGGGCCCCAAAGCAAACTTTTGGATTGGGCCCCCTACCCCGCCCCCCCACCTCGCCCACCGCCCTGACCACGAACATTTACCAGGACATGCTGTTAGATAATGTAGATAATACAAGGGGCAAATAACTCACCATAGTTATCACCATCATACTGCTACCAATCAAATCCCACTATACCAAGACCAACATTACCAATAACGCTATTACATAGGAACCTGATTATACCAAAAGAACATGACCACAAAGTGACTGAATAATACCCCTACACTATTACTGATCAGTACACAAAGACCAATAGTACCCCGCCATATATGGTTTGATAGCAGTGTAACACAGGCTCCGCAGACTGTATATAACCACCATACAGT
This sequence comes from Phyllomedusa bahiana, assembly GCA_025379985.1. NCBI lineage: Eukaryota > Metazoa > Chordata > Amphibia > Anura > Hylidae > Phyllomedusa > Phyllomedusa bahiana. The sequence goes on from JAODAL010000419.1 coordinate 104,208, forward strand.
GACCATATAGTGGTAATACCAGTGACACAGACTCTGCAGACATGTGATTACAGTGTAGTTACATCTTTTGACTCACAGGTGACGTTTCTCTGACGAGTCGTGTGACTTTCCCTTTGTTCTGCATCCGGTCCAGTCCCCCCATCATGACGTCTCCCGACCACTTGTCCCTGGAGATTTAGACACAAATATCTTAGAATCCTGACTTTTCCAGCACCTCACTCCCTGCCCCCCTGGCTATATGGGGTCCATTTAGGCAGGCAGGGTTTAGATAGGCTATATGGGGCCCCAGATAGGCAAGGTTTAGGTAGGCAATAGAGTCCCCATATAGGCAGGCAGGGTTTAGGTAGCTATAGGGGCCATACAGATAGACAGGGGTTAGGTGGGCTATAGGGGCCATATAGGTAGGTAGGCAGGGTTTAGGTAGCTAAAGGGGCCCCATATAAGTAGATAGGCAGGCAAGCTTTAGGGGGGTATAGGGGCTACATAGGCAGACCCCGGTAGTTACGCCCCTGCCTGTGGCTTTGCCGTCCCCGGCAAGATGAAATGGAAAAAAATGTGCCATCTTTTGGAGGTGTGGTATAAATGACATGCTATCTGAGGTCAGTATGATTCCAATACATTTTTTAAAAAAAATCTGCTTTGCATCCATTCTTCCATCCAATCACTTATGTCGGGCTTGCTTTTTGCAGACTGAAGTGTAGTTTTAACCCACAGTTTTGGACCTAGGTATTATTTATGATGTTCCACGTATCGGATGATTAAAGTAATACATTAATAGATCAGACTTTTAAGGATGGAGCGATACCAATTATGCTTGATTTTTATATTGTTTTTTCCTTTGGGTGTTATGAACCTTTAGGGTTTTTTAATGTTTTTTCTTTAACTTCATTATAGTTCCCTTAGGTTACTTGACGACTAGGGGGCAAGATCACTTGTACTCTATTCTGCAATACATATGTATTGCAGAATAGTGTGCAATTGTAGTTCTTTAGTATCAGGCAGAGTGTAATACTGCAGTAAGATGGCAGGCAAGGCCGGGTCTACATTAGGCTCCCAACTGCCATGACTACTAGTCAGCACCCCGCAATTGCATCGCTGAGGAGCTGATCTGGAGATTGAAAGGAGCATGCCCCTTCAGCATAACTGCCTAGATGCTGCGGTCTTACCTACGTAGTAGCATCAACATGCAACTTGTTTCTGTCGTACTGCCATAACACTTAACTCTTAGGTTTGGTAATGGCCCTTTCACCCGATTTCCCACAAGTATAAAGTTGGTATCGACACACCCATAACAATCATAGGAAACTGTTCTTTTTTTCATAATAAATCATTTTTAATTATGAAAAGGGGGGGTTATGTTTTTTCTTCTTTTTTACTAAGCCCTAAATGATATTATACACTAAACATTTTCCCATTCATATCACGTTTTCGCCCTCCGTCAGTGACATCTCCATCATTCGCATAACATTGCATAGTCATAAGAGTCTAGTAAACAAACATACAGTTAGGTCCATATGTATTTGGACACTGACACACATTGCCTGTGGCCGGGGGCGTAACTAGAGAAGCCAGGGCCCCAAAGCAAACTTTTGGATGGGGCCCCCTACCCCGCCCACCGCCCTGACCACGAACATTTACCAGGACATGCCGTTAGATAATGTAGATAATACAAGGGGCAAATACCTCACCATAGATATCACCATCATACTGCTACCAAACACATCCACTATACCAAGACCAACATTACCAATAACGCTATTACATAGGAACCTGATTATACCGACAGAACATGACCACAAAGTGACTGAATAATACCCCTACACTATTACTGATCAGTACACAAAGACCAATAGTACCGCCATATAGTGGTAGATAGCAGTGTACACAGGCTCCGCAGACTGTATATAACCACCATACAGTGACCATATAGTGGTATATACCAGTGTACACAGACTCTGCAAACATATATGATTACAGTGCAGTTACATCTTGTGACTCACAGGTGATGTTTCTCTGACGAGTCGTTGACTTTTCCTCTTGTTCTGCATCCGGTCCAGTCCGCCATCATGACATCTCCCTGCCCCCCTGGCTATATGGGGTCCATTTAGGCAGGCAGGGTTTAGATAGGCCCCAGATAGGCAAGGTTTTTCTTCTTTTTTACTAAGCCCTAAATGATATTATACACTAAACATTTTCCCATTCATATCACGTTTTCGCCCTCTGTCAGTGACATCTCCATCATTCGCATAACATTGAAAAGTCATAAGAGTCTAGTAAACAAACATAGTTAGGTCCATATGTATTTGGACACTGACACAAATTTTGTTTTTTGTACATGTTTACTGAAACATATTCAAGTTATAGTTATATAATGCACATGAACATAAAGTCCAGATCAATATCCAAATCTACCACAAATAGAAGACTGCATGAAAGTAAATACAGAGGGTTCACTACACGATGCAAGCCACTCATAAGCCTCAAGAACAAAAAGGCTAGATTGGACTTTGCTAAAAAAAATAAAAATCTAAAAAAGCCAGCACAGTTCTGGAAGAACTTTCTTTGGACAGATGAAACCAAGATCAACCTCTACCAGAATGATAGAAAAAAAAAAGTATGACAAAGGTGTGGTACAGCTCATGATCCAAAACATTCCACATCTGTAAAATATGGTGGAGGCAGTGTGATGGCATGGGCATGCATGGCTGCCAGTGGCACTGGGTCACTAGTGGTAATTGATGATGTAACACAGGACAGAAGCAGCCAGGTGAATTGTGAGGTATTCAGAGACATACTGTGTGCTCAAATACAGCTAAATGCAGCCAACTGATTGGTCGGCATTTCATAATACAGGTGGACAATGACCCAAAACATAAAGCCAAAGCAACCCAGGGGTTTGTTAAAGCAAATAAGTTGCCAAGCCAATCACCTAATCTCAACCCCATTGAGCAGCATTTCACTTATTAAAGACTAAACTTCAGACAGAAAAGCCACAAACAAACAGCAACTGAAAACTGCTATAGTAAAGGCCTGGCAGAACATTAAAAAGGAGGAAACACAGCGTCTGGTGATGTCCATGAGTTCAAGACTGCAGGCCGTCATTGCCAACAAAGGGTTTTCAACCAAGTATTAGAAATTAACATTTTATTTGCAATTATTTTATTTGTCCGATTACTTATGGTCCCTTTAAAAACAGGGTGGCAATTTTAATGTGGATACCCTTAAATGAATGCTGAAAGTCTGGACTTTATGTCCATGTCCAACATATAGATTTAACTTGAATATGTTTCATTAAACAGGTACAAAAAAATAAAATTTGTGTCAGTATCCAAATATATATGGACCGAACTGTAGCCTCTTTTGGATTATGTTTGCTCTATTTCCCAACTGTTTCCCACGCTTTTATGTCCGGCACATAAAGCATATACAGTCGGGAAATATTGGAAGTGTAGTCCAAAAGAGACTATGTTTGACCCCAATTGCTCTGCCTCAGGCACGCCATAGTAAATATCATAATAACTTTTTCCGGATATTCCAACAGAAACCAACACTGGTGGCTGAAAATGTATATACAGTAAAGTGGTTAAATATAAGACACAATAAACTCCTCCATCCATAGCAATCAGCTGTTCTAATCATGGGAAGCTGTGTCTTGCAACTTTGCAGTAGCCAACGAATGACTCTCTATGTATTGCATGTGAATGTGAAGATCTTGACACCACATGGGACACAGCTCCTTGAACTTCAAACACTTTACTCAAACGATTAAATGAATTTACCCACTGCATTGTGGAAGGCCTTTGGAACAGCCTTAGGAATTTCGAAAGAGATCCCACCTCGTCTGTCTACCACTGTCTATCCTGACCTTAACAGCTCCAAGTATTTTGGAGAGGCCTTATATAGAGGTGGCATCTACACCCTACTAAGTTTATGTAGGCAATGTCCCTTAACTATACTTCCCAACTGTCCTAGAACATCTCAGAGAGTCTTGGAAAAAAGGAAATCCTTCCAGACTCCCTTAAGAATTGTCAAATCTTCAAGACGTGGTGCGGTCTTAGAAGCTGTGCCTGCACTATCTGCAATGGGAACTGGTTGTAATGTACATCCAGGCTCCCAATTCAATGGCCAGCATAAGAGATTGATCCAGTCCTGACTGTTTAATTCAAGATATTGATAGCTTCTGCAGCATCTAGGTGGTTGAGAAATGAATAGGAACACTGTATTTTGGTTATCCAGCCTCACAAAAAAACAGAATGAAAAGAATCAATTGTCATGGTCTGCAAGGTGTCTTGCATCCCTTCGGTCTACATTATATCATTTGATCCTGATGGAATCTGGCTTTTGCACTGATTTCTTTACTATCCAGCAAGACATATGGTTGACCACTTTCTCCAGTACTCTCCCAGCTGTAGCTCATCACATCTCATGCTGAGCTATAAAGCCCAGCTACTACCACCAGTCTGTACCTGAGTATTGGTGTGTGAAGTTTTAGGTGTTCTTCACTAGGCTCAAGCAGGGCCGTCTCTTCCATTGGGCCAGGTAGGCCACTGCCCGGGGGCCCCACAATCTCAGGGGGCCCTCCCTGGCAGCCGCCTACCCTGCCCAGTGGAGCGACAGCCAGGCTCTGCCCGGGGGCAGCCGGGATTCGGGCCGCAGCGCCGGCTCGGGGGTGTCGCCGGGGGAGGCTGGGGTTTCCCCCTGGCGGGCCCCGAGTACCGGCGCCGCTCTGTGGTCCCCCCCTCCTTCCTCGCTGCACGGCCGGGTCACAGGCCCAGCCATGCAGCCATCACGGCCGCCGCCTGCACCGCGCAGTGCAAGCAGCGGCCGAGGCTGAACAGAGCTGGGATCTTCTGATCCTGTCTGTTCAGCTCCCAGGAGGCCGCGGGGCAGGCGCGCGATGTGATGACTTTACTGTGAGCGGCCACCGGCTCCGGACGGACGTGGAGAAGAGGAAGGAAATCAGTTGAGTGACATTTTTATTTATTTATTTTTAAACTACTGGCCCTGCCTAACAATATACTGCCCTGCCTGCTGGCTATATACTGCCCTGCCTGCTGGCTATATACTGCCCTGCTTGCCCATATTCTGCCCTGCCTGCCCATATACTGCCCTGCTTGCCCATATACTGCCCTGCTTGCCCATATTCTGCCCTGCTTGCCCATATACTGCCCTGCCTGCCCATATACTGCCCTGCCTGCCCATATACTGCCCTGCCTGCCCATATACTGCCATGCTTGCCCATATACTGCCCTGCCTACCACCTATATACTGCCCATATACTGCCCTGCCTGCCCATATACTGCCCATATACTGCCCTGCCTGCCCATATACTGCCCTGCCTGGCTATATACTGCCCTGCCTGCCCATATACTGCCCTGCCTGCCCGTATACTGCCCTGCCTGCCCGTATACTGCCCTGCCTGCCCATATACTGCCCTGCCTATCTATATACTGCCCTGCCTGGCTATATACTGCCCTGTCTGGCTATATACTGCCCTGCCTGCCTGCCTGTATACTGCCCTGCCTGGCTATATTCTGCCCTGCCTGGCTATATACTGCCTGCCCATATACTGCCCTGCCTGGCCATATACTGCCCTGCCTGGCTATATACTGCCCTGCCTACTAATATACTGCTCTGCCTGGCTATATACTGCCCTGCCTGGCTATATACTGCCCTGCCTGCCAATATACTGCCCTGCCTCCCTATATACACCCCCGCCTCCCTATATTCACCCCCCTGCCTACCAATTTACTGCCCTGCCTTGTTATATACTGCCCTGCCTTGTTATATACTGCCCTGCCTTGTTATATACTGCCCTGCCTGGCTATATACTGCCCTGCCTGCCCGTATACTGCCCTGCCTGGCTATATACTGCCCTGCCTGGCCATATACTGCCCTGCCTAGCTATATACCGGTCCTGCCTGCCCTAATTCCTGCCCTGCCTGGCTAATTACTGGCTGGCCCTGCCTGCCTAATTACTGGCCCTGCCTGCCTAATTACTGGCCCTGCCTGCCTAATTACTGTCCATATCTATGATGGGATAATACAGGAGGGCCCTACAATCTAGGGGGAGATATTACAGGGGGGCTACAATCTACAGGGGGCTATGAACCTACCTACAGGGGGCAGCATATCTACCTACAGTGGGCCTGTATACTGACCTACTTAATGGTAGGCAGCATTACTACCTACTTACTAAATGTGGGGCGCCCATAACAGAGGTGGGAATCGGTAGCGAAGTGCTGATAAAGTGAGGATTCTAAGATGTTTGTGTGTTACATTCTGCAGGGACGAGTTGTGGCCGGGACAAGTCATCATGGCGGTCTGGACGGAAGGAGAGAAAAAAGGGAAAAAGAACGATTCAGAGAACGACTGATCAGATAGGACGTCTCCGGTGAGTCCCTGGTGTCAGCGGTTATTTTACTTCTATATTTGATCAGAGCTGTGGTCTCTGTCATGTAATGGTGACCGGAGCTGGTAATGTTTCTATTTGTTTCTTTGAGTATTTTTTTTTTTTTTGGGGGGGGCGCCCAGTATACCTCTCTGCCCAGGGGCCCATAGTGCTGTTAAGACGGCTCTGGGCTCAAGCCCTCCATATTCCTTGTATTCCTGTGTTCCTGAGACCCTAGCCCTGAGTTGTTGCCTGCCTGGTTCCTGATCTTTGCCCGTATTGTTTTGTCTCTTCTTCAGCCAGTGGCGTAGCTAGAACTTTTGTAGCTTTGGGGTGGGCCCCTGGAATCAACTCCTCTGGTGGCCCTGGGCAATCCAATCTGACACTACCTCACAGCATCCAGTTGTCTATCTTCTAACTGTTAAGGAGTAGCATAATATACACTCATTGACAAAAAAAATAAAAAATATCACCAAGAAGGAGTTGTTGGAATTGAAAGTTTTACATCTGTGAATGTAATGATGAGGCTCTAGTCCCATGTTGGCCACCTGTTCACAAGATATATTTGGGCATGGAAGCATGCAGGTTCCTTATGCATCCTGTCACACATTTGCTCACAGTTGCTGGGCCTGTAGATGCTGCTTACTCATAAATGTTCAATTGGTGATAAATCTGGTGACCGGACAGTGTTGCAATCTGTTGCAGACATTCTTGGGAAACCCCTGCAGCATGTGGGTGAGCATTAACCTGCAGAAAAATGCCTGCTGGAAGCTTTGCCATGAGAGACGAAACTTGTGGCTGCAAGAAAGTCCTGCATGTATCATGAGTGGTTAGTGTCCTTCATGTCTCTACTGTCATATGAGATGGCAGACCATAACACCAGTTGGGGCAGAGTGACACTCCACAGCAAAAGCAGCATTGAAAAGCTCACCATGAGGCCTCTATACTGAAACCCAACCACCGTCAGATTCCAGACAGAACTTAGATTTATTGCTAAAGACTATACAGTTCTAATTGTAGCAGTCTAGGTTTCTTGTTCACACCATACAAATGGAGGCAATGTTAGCTGGCTAGCTATGGCAAGCAACATAATTGGTGCCATGACACAACATTTTCTTCTGCTAAGCATCTGGGAATGGTCCAGGCCGAGCTATGGGTGTGTAATGAAGGTGGCACTTGTGTATGGAAGGTGGACAAGGTAACTGTGGGATCGGCTTGTATTAGTCAGTGAAGCAAATAATCCTCACTACTGGTGGCCTGTTTAGGGCATCCAGAACCTGCTTGCTTTGAGTGTGTGCCCTCACGTAACCACTGCTCCAGATACTTTCTAACAGCTTGGTCAGAAGACATTCATCGAAACAGCCATCCAATGATGTGCTCCCTCTCAAAGTTTTTTTTAACTGGGCAAAATGTTTTCACGTGTGTTGTAGAAGTATGTCCAGAAGTCAACGATCTTTCAACAAGAGTACATAAAGGAAGTCTCTGAGAGCCAGGATTCACTTTTCTGTCCTCTTGTTGGAATATCAAATCACACCTGTAATCATTTACATATTTGCCTGAGATATAAGGGCATGTCAAGTTTTGCAGCAATCCAACATTTGTATCTGGGTGCATAATTATTTTTTGATGGGTGTAACATGATCCCTTTAAAAGGTGCTGACCAGCTGAAATGAATTATTGTCTGGCACGTTTGGGGCTGTTGGTTGCAATAACGATCATCCGTCAAGCTCTGTTATTATATGTGTTTGACACTTTATTCTAAGACTCAATCTCAGAGTGCATCAAAATTGACTGATATCTAGCTGGATTCAAATTGTTGTCAGATGCCAGTAAAATGGATCCAACCCTGGTCTGATGTAGTCCAATGCATCTGATGTAGTCCAAAAGGGAAAACCTATAGAAATAATGAAACACAAACCAGCATTTGGCTGATAGCTATTTAAAATGTATGAGCACTTTTATCCTGACTCACCAATAGGGGTCCTGCTGGCAGGAACATTTTGAAGGAGATTTACTTGGTTTGCCAGAAGTTCAGGAGGCTTTGCAGGAAAAAAAGAAAAAACGGCTCACCATCACCTCATGTATTCCCAACCTCGTAGTTTTATTCCAACACCTGTTGGACTCCAGAGTAAACAATATGATTTTCAGAGAAACGACATAAAATACAATTGACATTTTTAATGAAGGAGCCGTAATGCAAACAAACATGTAATATGTTGCCAATCTCAATTCTCCATGAGACTCAAACCAAATGCCAATAATTAAACAGTCAAATAAACTCAATAGTGTTATGATTGACACCATGTAAAGCGACCGTTGTGAAAGAATTAACCATATTACCTCTCGATATTTAAATCCCACTGTAAATAAATAATGTTAATGATAATAATGAATTTGATCAGGGTATAAAAATGAGGAAACATCCTATTGTCACAATGGAAATTGTATAAGAATACAGAAAAGATTCAGCCATCAGACAAAACAAAACTAATCCTGCATGAATTGTGGAAAAGACCAATGATAAAGTGAAAAAACAAGAGCCCACGAAACTTAAGGGAGCGTTCACACGGCACAGGACAAATACCGGCCGGTTTGCCGGCCGGTATTTGTCCTGTTTCGAGCCCGTCCCCACGGCCGCGGTCACCACGTCCCCCACGATGAGCGGAGAACAGCCCTCCCCCCTCCCATTGAGCAGCACATCTTCCGTCCGGAAACCGGATGGAAGATTGTGCATGTTCAATGTTTTGCCGCCGGACCGCCGGCGACAAAGCCTCGGGCGGAAAACCGTACAGTGGGGACTGCTGCACAGGTTTTCCATAGAGCACAATTGTGCTAATTTTCGGCCGGTTTTTCAGGCAGTCTGAAAAACCGCAAACCGGCTGAAAAACCGGCCGAAAACCCGTGCAGTGGGTACATGCCCTAAGAGGCATGACAAGTAATAGCAGCAATGTGATTAGTAAATAAATTACATAGTTGGTAAGACATCCATCCAGTTCAGCCTATTGAGGAAGGCAAAACCCCATGAGGTAGAAGTCAATTGTCCTCATTTTAGGAAAAGATTCCTTCCCGACTCCAATCTGGCAATCAGAATAAATCCCTGTATCAACGACCCCTCCTCCAAAATCCTGCTCACTATACCTTATATTATTACATCAAGAAATGTATCCAGACCCTTCTCCAGAATCCTGCTCACTATAACTTATATTATTACATCTAGAAATGTATCCAGACCCTTCTCCAGAATCCTGCTCACTATAACTTATATTATTACATCTAGAAATGTATCCAGACCCTTCTCCAGAATCCTGGTCATTATAACTTGTTATATTATTACATCTAGAAATGTATCCAGACCCTTCTCCAGAATCCTGCTCACTATAACTTCTATTATTACATCTAGAAATGTATCCAGACCCTTCTCCAGAATCCTGCTCACTATAACTTCTATTATTACATCTAGAAATGTATCCGGACCCTTCTCCAGAATCTTGCTCACTATAACTTATATTATTACACCTAGAAATGTATCCAGACCCTTCTCCAGAATCCTGGTCATTACAACTTGCTATATTATTACATCTAGAAATGTATCCAGACCCTTCTCCAGAATCCCGGTTACTATAACTTGTTATATTATTACACCTAGAAATGTATCCGACCCATTCTCAGAATCCGGTTACTATAACTTGTTATATTATTACACTAGAAATGTATCCAGACCCTTCTCCAGAATCCGGTCATATAAACTTGTTATTTTTACATCTAGAAATGTATCCAGAACCTTCTCCAGAATCCTGGTCACTATAACTTATATTATTACACCTAGAAATGTATCCAGACCCTTCTCCAGATATCCTGGTCACTTATAACTTGTTATATTTATTACATCTAGAAATGTATCCAGAACCCTTCTCCAGAATTCTGGTCACTATAACTTGTTCTATTATTACATCTAAATGTATCCAGACCCTTCTCCAGAATCCGGTCACTATAACTTGTTATATTATTACAACTAGAAATGTATCCAGACCCTTCTCCAGAATCCTGGTCACTATAACTTGTTATAATTGTACAGCTAGAAATTTATCCAGACCCTTCTCCAGAATCCGGTCACTATAACCTTTTTATTTATTTACATCTAGAAATGTATCCAGACACTTACTCCAGAATCCGGTCACTATAACCTGTTATATTTTTCCACTAGAAATGTATCCAGACCCTTCTCCAGAATCCCGGTCACTAAACTTGTTATATTATTTAGAAACAGAAAAAACCCGCTGGCTGCTAGAGAAATCTTGAGTTTAAAAAGTCCTTTATTTTCATATTCTTTAAAAAGGTGTCCATACATATGGTAAACACAAGACAAGTTAAAGAAATAGTGCCATTGTTAGGTCTAGGTGTCCCTAACGTTAGTTAAAAATTTGCATGGACACGCCCATCTTTTGTGTGTGCCATGCCCCTTCAAAAAGCCACACCCACTCCGCCTAACTGCCCTAATGGTTTGGAAGAAAGCCATGGTGGATGCCCTTATAGCCAGGTAGTAGCCCCCAAACCCGATTTGTGCACCTTACAGGCAGGTAGATGCCCCCTTGTAGCCAAGTAGATGCCCCCCTTTGTTAGCCAGGTAGATGTCCCCATTTGTTAGCCAGGTAGATGTCCCCCTTTGTTAGCCAGGTAGCTGCCCCCTTATTGTAGCCAGGTAGCTGCCCCCTTATTGTAGCCAGGTAGTTGCCCCCTTATTGTAGCCAGTAGTTTTCCCCCTTCATTAGCCAGGTAGTTGCCCCCTTATTGTAGCCCGGTAGTTGCCCCCTTCATTAGCCCGGTAGTTGCCCCCTTATTGTAGCCAGGTAGTTGCCCCCTTCATTAGCCCTGTAGTTGCCCCCTTATTGGTAGCCAGTAGTTGCCCCCTTATTGTAGCCAAGGTAGTTGCCCTTATTAGCCAGGTGTTTGCCCCCTTAAATTTTAGCCAGGTAGTTGCCCCTTCTTTGCCAGGTAGTTGCCCCCTTATTGTAGCCCGGTAGTTGCCCCTTCAGTAGCCAGGAGTTGCCCCCTTCATTAGCCAGGTAGTTGCCCCCTTAAGTAGCCAGGTAGTTGCCCCCTTAAGTAGCCAGGTAGTTGCCCCGTTCAGTACCAGGGTGCCCTTCAGTACCAGTGTTGCCCCCCTTCATTAGCCAGGTAGTTGCCCCCTTATTGTAGCCAGGTAGTTTCCCCTTCATTTGCCAGGTAGTTGCCCCCCACTTAGGGGCCCGTAGTTGCCCCCTTATTGTAGCCAGGTAGTTGCCCCCCTTCAGTAGCCAGGTAGTTGCCCCCTTATTGTAGCCAGGTAGTTGCCCCCTTCATTAGCCAGGTAGTTGCCCCCTTCATTAGCCAGGTAGTTGCCCCCTTCAGTAGCCAGGTAGTGGCCCCCTTAAGTAGCCAGGTAGTGGCCCCCTTATTGTAGCCAGGTAGTGGCCCCCTTATTGTAGCCAGGTAGTTGCCCCCTTCATTAGCCAGGTAGTTGCCCCCTTATTTAGCCAGGTAGTTGCCCCCATTTGTTAGCCAGGTAGTTGCCCCCATTTGTTAGCCAGGTAGTTGCCCTCTTCATTAGCCAGGTAGTTGCCCCCTTCATTAGCCAGGTATTGCCCCCTTCATTAGCCAGGTAGTTGCCCCCCTATAGCTAATGCAAATAAAATAATAAAAGTCACTTACCTCACCAGGCTTCCTGCAGCACGGCCAGCTCCTGACGATCTCCTCAGCGTCGCAGGGGGAGTGAGTGCAGCCGCGCGTCACACCCCCTGCGACGCTGATCTGTATGTACAGCGCACACCGGCGCTGTACATACAGGGGGAGAAGGGAGGAGGAGAACGATCCCTCCTGCCTCCTCCCTGCACAGTGAGCCGCGCGGGTGAGTGGACGCTGCGGCCGCTTCACCCGTCTGTAGCACCGGCCCGGCGGCGCCAGAAGGAATGCAACTCTGCCGGGAGGGCGGGGGGACCCCAATTAGCGGGACCCCCCCGCCAAAAGCAGGAGAGTTGGCATGTATGAGTTTAATGTCACCCATAGGCTGGTAAAGGCAGCTATATGTCCCCCTAGGCAGGCCATAGGCAGGTATAGGTCCTCATAGGCAGGCTATAGGCAGGCTATAGGCAGGTATAGGCTGGTTATAGGCATGTATAGGTCCCAGTAGGCAGGCTATAGGCAGGTAATTGCCCCCATAGGCAGGATATAGGCAGGTAGAGGTCCCCCTAGGCAGGTTATAGGCAGGGTATAGGCAGTACTAGGTAGGTATAGGTCCCCCGAGACAGGCTATAGGCAGGTATAGGTCCCCCCTAGACAGGCTATAGGCAGGTATAGGTCCCCCTAGGCATGATACAGGCAGGTATAGGGAGGCTATAGGCAGTACTAGTCAGGTATAGGCAGGCTATAGGCAGTACTAGGCAGGTATAGGCAGGCTATAGGCAGTACTAGGCAGGTATAGGCAGGCTATGGGCAGTACTAGGCAGGTATAGGCAGGCTAAAGGCAGTACTTGGTAGGTATAGGCAGGCTATAGGCAGTACTAGGCAGGTATAGGGAGACTATAGGCAGTACTAGGCAGGTATAGGCAGGCTATAGGCAGTAACTAGCAGGTATAGGCAGGCTATAAGGCAGTTACTAGGAAGGTAATAAGTGCAGCTATAGGCAGTACTAGGCAGGTATAGGCAGGCTATAGGCAGTACTAGGCAGGTATAGGGAGGCTATAGGCAGTACTAGGCAGGTATAGGGAGGCTATAGGCAGTACTAGGCAGGTATAGGGAGGCTATAGGCAGTACTAGGCAGGTATAGGGAGGCTATAGGCAGTACTAGGCAGGTATAGGCAGTACTAGGCAGGTATAGGCAGGCTATAGGCAGGTATAGGCAGGCTATAGGCAGTAGTAGGCAGGTATAGGCAGTAGTAGGCAGGTATAGGCAGGCTATAGGCAGTACTAGGCAGGCATAGGCAGGGTATAGGCAGGTATAGGGAGGTATAGGCAGTAGTAGGCAGGCTATAGGCAGTAGTAGGTAGGTATAGGCAGGCTATAGGCAGTACTAGGCAGGTATAGGCAGGCTATAGGCAGTACTAGGCAGGTATAGGGAGGCTATAGGCAGTACTAGGCAGGTAGGCAGTACTAGGCGGTAATAGGGAGGCTAAGGCAGTAACTAGGCAGGTATAGGGAGGCTATAGGCAGTACATAGTGCAGTATAAGGGAGGCTATAGGCAGTACTAGGCAGGTATAGGGAGCTATAGGCAGTAATAGGGAGGTATATGGAGGCTATAGGCAGTACTAGCAGTATAGGCAGGACTATAGGCAGTACTAGGCAGGTAATAGCAGCTATGGCAGTAGCTATAGGTAAGGCAGGCTATAGGCAGTACTAGGCAGGTATAGGGAGGCTATAGGCAGTACTAGGCAGGTATAGGCAGGCTCTAGGCAGTACTAGGCAGGTATAGCAAGTACTAGGCATTATAGGCAGGCTATAGGCAGGGTATAGGCAGGTATAGGCAGGCTATAGGCAGTACTAGGCAGGCTATAGGTAGGCTATAGTCAGTATTAGGCAGGTATAGGCAGGCTATAGGCAGGTATAGGCAGGCTATAGGCAGTACTAGGCAGGTATAGGCAGGCTATAGGCAGTACTAGGCAGGTGTATGGAGGCTATTGGCAGTACTAGGCAGGCTATAGGCAGTACTAGGCAGGTATAGGCAGGCTATAGGCAGTAGATAGTGCTAGTCAGGGTATAGGCAGTACTAGGCAGGCTATAGGGAGGCTATAGGCAGTACTAGGCAGGTATAGGCAGGCTATAGGCAGTACTAGGCAGGTATAGGCAGGCTATAGGCAGTACTAGGCAGGGTATAGGCACGCTATAGGCAGTTCTAGGCAGGTATAGGGAGGCTATAGGCAGTACTAGGCAGGCTATAGGCAGTACTAGGCAGGTATAGGCAGGCTATAGGCAGTAGATAGTGCTAGTCAGGGTATAGGCACGCTATAGGGAGTTCTAGGCAGGTATAGGGAGGCTATAGGCAGTACTAGGCAGGTATAGGCAGGCTATAGCAGTAACTAGCAGGTAAAGGCAGCTATAGGCAGTACTAGGCAGGGTATAGGCACGCTAGGCAGTTCTATGGAGGTATAGGCAGGCTATAGGCAGTACTAGGCAGGTATAGGGAGGCTATAGGCAGTACTAGGCAGGCTATAGGCAGTACTAGGCAGGTATAGGCAGGCTATAGGCAGGGTATAGGCAGGTATAGGCAGGCTATAGGCAGTAGTAGGCAGGTATAGGCAGGCTATAGTGCATATACTAGGTAGGTATAGCAGGCTATAGGCAGTACTAGCAGGTATAGGCAGGCTATTGCAGTACTAGCAGGTATAGCACGCTATAGGCAGTTTCTAGCAGGTATAGGAGGCTAATAGGCAGTACTAGGCAGGGTATAGGCAGGCTATAGGCAGTACTAGGCAGGCTATAGGCAGTACTAGGCAGGTATAGGCAGGTATAGGCAAGGTATAGCAGGCTAAGGCAGTAAGTAGCATATAGCAGGCTATAGGCAGTACTAGGCAGGTATAGGCCGGCTATAGGCAGTACTAGGCAGGTATAGGCAGGCTATAGGCAGTACTAGGCAGGTATAGGCAGGCTATAGGCACGGTATAGGCAGGCTATAGGCAGTAGTAGGCAGGCATAGGCAGTACTAGGCAGGTATAGGCAGGCTATAGGCAGGGTATAGGCAGGTATAGGCAGGCTATAGGCAGTAGTAGGCAGGTATAGGCAGGCTATAGGCAGTACTAGGTAGGTATAGGCAGGCTATAGGCAGTACTAGGCAGGTATAGGCAGGCTATAGGCAGTACTAGGCAGGTAATAGGCAGGCTATAGCAGGGTAAAGGCAGTATAGGCAGCTATAGCAGATATAGGCAGTATAGGCAGCTATAGGCAGTACTAGGCAGCTATAGGCAGTACTAGGCAGGTATAGGCAGGCTATAGGCAGTAGTAGGCAGGTATAGGCAGGCTATAGGCAGTACTAGGCAGGTATAGGGAGGCTATAGGCAGTACTAGGCAGGCTATAGGCAGTACTAGGCAGGTATAGGGAGGCTATAGGCAGTACTAGGCAGGTATAGGCAGGCTCTAGGCAGTACTAGGCAGGTATAGGAAGTACTAGGCAGTACTAGGCAGGTATAGGAAGTACTAGGCATTATAGGCAGGCTATAGGCAGGGTATAGGCAGGCTATAGGCAGTACTAGGCAGGCTATAGGGAGGCTATAGGCAGTATTAGGCAGGTATAGGCAGGCTATAGGCAGTACTAGGCAGGCTATAGGGAGGCTATAGGCAGTATTAGGCAGGTATAGGCAGTAATAGGCAGGCTATAGGGAGGCTATAGGCAGTACTAGGCAGGTATAGGCAGGCTATAGGCAGTACTAGGCAGGGTATAGGCACGCTATAGGCAGTTCTAGGCAGGTATAGGGAGGCTATAGGCAGTACTAGGCAGGCTATAGGCAGTACTAGGCAGGTATAGGCAGGTATAGGCAGTAGATAGGCAGTTCTAGGCAGGGTATAGGCACGCTATAGGCAGTTCTAGGCAGGTATAGGGAGGCTATAGGCAGTACTAGGCAGGTATAGGCAGTACTAGGCAGGTATAGGCAGGCTATAGGCAGTACTAGGCAGGTATAGGCAGGCTATAGGCAGTACTAGGCAGGTATAGGCAGGCTATAGGCAGTACTAGGCAGGGTATAGGCACGCTATAGGCAGTACTAGGCAGGGTATAGGCACGCTATAGGCAGTTCTAGGCAGGTATAGGGAGGCTATAGGCAGTACTAGGCAGGTATAGGAGAGCTATATGGCAGTACAGGCAGGTATAGGCAGTAATAGGCAGGTATAAGGCAGGCTATAGGCAGGCTATAGGCAGTAGTAGGCAGTACTAGGTAGTCATAGGCAGCATATGCAGTAACTAGCAGTATCAGGCAGGCTATAGGCAGTACTTGGCAGGTATAGGCAGGATATAGGCAGGCTATAGGCAGTAGTAGGCAGGTATAGGCAGGCTATAGGCAGTACTAGGTAGGTATAGGTAGGCTATAGGCAGTACTAGGCAGGTATAGGCAGGCTATAGGCAGTACTAGGCAGATATAGGGAGGCTATAGGCAGTACTAGGCAGGCTATAGGCAGTACTAGGCAGGTATAGGGAGGCTATAAGCAGTACTAGGCAGGTATATGGAGGCTCTAGGCAGGTATAGGCAGGCTATAGGCAGTACTAGGCAGGTATAGGCAGGCTATAGGCAGTACTAGGCAGGCTATAGGGAGGCTATAGGCAGTACTAGGTAGGTATAGGCAGGCTATAGGCAGGTATAGGCAGGCTATAGTGCATACTAGGCAGTAAGGAGACTATAGCAGGTACTAAGGAATAGGCTGGCTATAGGCAGGCTATAGGCAGTACTAGGCAGGCTATAGGCAGTACTAGGCAGGTAAAGGCAGGCTATAGGCAGTACTAGGCAGGTATAGGCAGGCTATAGGCAGTACTAGGTAGGTATAGGCAGGTATAGGCAGGTCATAGGCAGTACTAGGCAGGGTATAGGCCAGGCTATAGTCAGTACTAGGCAGGCTATAGGCAGTACTAGTTAGGTATAGGCAGGCTATAGGCAGTACTAGGCAGGTATAGGCAGGCTATAGGCAGTACTAGGCAGGTGTAGGGAGGCTATTGGCAGTACTAGCAGCATAGCAGTACTAGCAGGTATAGGCAGGCTATAGGCAGTACTAGGCAGGGTATAGGCACGCTATAGGCAGTTATAGGCAGGTATAGGGAGGCTATAGGCAGTACTAGGCAGGTATAGGGAGGCTATAGGCAGTACTAGGCAGGTATAGCATACAGCAGTATAGCAGGCTATAGGCAGGTATAGGCAGGCTATAGGCAGTACTAGCAGGCTATAGGAGGCTATAGGCAGTATTAGGCAGATAGCAGCTATACAGTACTAGGGAGGCTATAGGCAGGGTATAGGCAGGTATAGGCAGGCTATAGGCAGTAGTAGGCAGGTATAGGCAGGCTATAGGCAGTACTAGGCAGGGTATAGGCACGCTATAGGCAGTTCTAGGCAGGTATAGGGAGGCTATAGGCAGTACTAGGCAGGCTATAGGCAGAACTAGGCAGGTATATGCAGCATAGGCAGTACAGGCAGGTAAAGGCAGCTATAAGCTAACTAGGCAGGGTATAGGCTTGCTATAGGCAGTTCTAGGCAGGTATAGGGAGGCTATAGGCTGTACTAGGCAGGTATAGGGAGGCTATAGGCAGTACTAGCAGTAAGGCAGTACTAGGAGGTAAGGCAGTACTAGGCAGGTTATAGGCAGGTATAGGCAGGCTATAGGCAGTAGTAGGCAGGTATAGGCAGGCTATAGGCAGTACTAGGAAGGTATAGGCAGGCTATAGGCAGTACTAGGCAGGTATAGGCAGGCTATAGGCAGTACTAGGCAGGTATAGGCAGGCTATAGGCAGGGTATAGGCAGGTATAGGCAGATAGTAAGGCAGGTATAGGCAGGCTATCGGCATGACTAGGTAGGGATAGGTAGGCTATAGGCCTTACTAGGCAGGTATAGGCAGGCTATAGGCAGTACTAGGCAGATATAGGGAGGCTATAGGCAGTACTAGGCAGGCTATAGGCAGTACTAGGCAGGTATAGGCAGGCTATAGGCAGTACTAGGCAGGTAAGGAGCCTATAGGCAGTTACTAGGGTGCAGGTATAGGCAGGCTATAGGCAGTACTAGGCAGTATAAGGCAGGCTAATGCAGTACTAGTAGGTATAGGCAGGCTATAGGCAGTACTAGCAGGTATAGGCAGCTATAGCAGAGTACTAGGCAGGTATAGGGAGCCTATAGGCAGTACTAGGCAGGTATAGGCTGGCTATAGGCAGGCTATAGGCAGTACTAGGCAGGCTATAGGCAGTACTAGGCAGGTATAGGCAGGCTATAGGCAGTACTAGGCAGGCTATAGGCAGTACTAGATAGGTATAAGCAGGTATAGGCAGGTCATAGGCAGTACTAGGCAGGGTATGGGCAGGCTATAGGCAGTACTAGGCAGGCTATAGGCAGTACTAGATAGGTATAGGCAGGCTATAGGCAGTACTAGGCAGGTATAGGCAGGCTATAGGCAGTACTAGGCAGGTATAGGCATACTAGGCATGGTTAGGGAGGCTATAGGCAGTACTAGGCAGATATAGGGAGGCTATAGGCAGTACTAGGCAGATATAGGCAGGCTATTGGCAGTACTAGGCAGGCTATAGGCAGTACTAGGCAGGTATAGGCAGGCTATAGGCAGTACTAGGCAGGGTATAGGCACGCTATAGGCAGTTCTAGGCAGGTATAGGGAGGCTATAGGCAGTACTAGGCAGGTATAGGGAGGCTATAGGCAGTACTAGGCAGGTATAGGCAGTACTAGGCAGGTATAGGCAGGCTATAGGCAGGGTATAGGCAGGCTATAGGCAGTAGTAGGCAGGTATAGGCAGGCTATAGGCAGTACTAGGTAGGTATAGGCAGGCTATAGGCAGGTATAGGCAGGTATAGGCTGGCTATAGGCAGGGTATAGGCAGGTATAGGCAGGCTATAGGCAGTAGTAGGCAGGTATAGGGAGGTATAGGCAGTAGTAGGCAGGGTAAGGGAGCTATAGGCATACTAGGCAGGTATAGGGCAGTACTAGGCAGTATCAGGCAGGCTCTAGGCAGTACTAGGCAGTATAGGCAGGCTATAGCAGTACTAGGCACTAGGCTAAGGGAGGCTATAGCAGTACTAAGGCAAGTATAGGTTGGCTATAGGCAGTAAGCAGGATAGGCAGCTATAGCAGTACTAGGCAGGCTATAGGGAGGCTATAGGCAGTACTAGGCAGGTATAGGGAGGCTATAGGCAGTACTAGGCAGGTATAGGCAGTACTAGGCAGGTATAGGTAGGATTTTAAAACAAAAAAACCCCACTTACCTGGCTCCCCACTGCTCCGTCTCCCGGGCGCGCTCCTCGGTCTTCCAGGCACAGGCGTGTGACGTCATCAGGCCGCGCACGTAGCGTGATGTCACACGCTGCCTGTGCCGGAAACGCCGGACAGCTGCGAGTCTGCGGCCGCCCGGAGTCCACTGCGGAGCACGGAGCGCTTGCTCTCTGCTCCGCAGTGGTATGTCTTCACTTGTATGCGCTCCGGAGTCGCATACAGGGGAAGAGATCGCTGACAGCGCCTGAGCCACCGCAGCGCCCGGACACTGTCAGCTAACTCGGGATTCAGTTATATGCGCCCCCTGAGGAGTCGCATATAACTGAAGCGTCCCTGTCGGCGCACGGGCCATTGCAGCGCCCGAGCGCCGACAGTGACTCGAGTATAAGCCGAGGAGGGGACTTTTCAGCACATTTTTTGTGCTGAAAAACTTGGCTTATATTCGAGTATATACGGTATATATTCTGTATATATATATATATATATATAGTATATTCTATATACTATATATATATATATAGTATATTCTATATTACAATATACATATAATATAGTATATTCTATATACTATATAATTATATATATATATACTATACTATATATATATACATATATATATATATATATATATTTTATACTCTATATACATACATATATATATATATAGTATATTCTATATACATACATATATATATATATAGTATATTCTATATACATACATATATATATATATATATATATATATAGTATATTATATATGTATATATATAGTATATTCTATATACATACATATATATAATATATATATATATATAGTAATATTCTATATACATACATATATATATATATATATATAAGTATATTCTATATACATACATATATATATTATATAGATATTCTATATACATACATATATATATATATATAGATATTCTATATGTATATATATAGTATATTCTATATACATACATATATTATATATATATATATATAGTATATTCTATATGTATATATATAGTATATTCTATATACTATATATATATATAATACTATATATATATATATATATATATATATGATAAATAGATATATATATATATAAAATATACTATATATATATATATATATATACCGTATTTTTCGGACTATAAGGCGCACATAAAAGCCTATGATTTTCTCAGAAATCAAAAGTGCGCCTTATAGTCCGATGCGCCTTATTTATGGCGCGTACGCGCCCTAGATAATGACAGTCTATGGGGCCGGGGAGCGGCGCCCCTGCCGCGCTCCGGCCCCACCCCCCTCCCCTTATTCACGCCGGATTTGCGAGCGCAATCCGGCTCACAAATCCGACGTGAATAAGCCGTGTGAACACGGCCTTATATATGAATCAATTCTTCACTTGGGTTTTGTTCAGAACGTATTTACAGCTAATTTAGTGACACTTATTTGTAACGGATTTGTAACTGATTTCCGATCGTAAATACGTTCCGAAATCAGTTACAATTCAGTTGCAAATAAGTGTCACTAAGGCTATGTTCACACGGCTGATTTCAGAACTGATTCACGTCGGATTTCCGACGTAAATACGTTCCGAAATCAGTGGAAAATCAGTTGCAAATCAGTTGCAAATAAGCTTCACTAAGTGTGACACGTATTTTGCGATACGGCACGAAAATATGTACATGTATTGACTTTTGTTACAACTTTACAAGTTGAGAGTAAGGCCTCGTTCACACGGCTTATTTTGCTGCAGATTGGCGCCGTACTGCGCGCCGGATTTGCGCTGCAGTACGGCGCCAATCCGTCGGAGTCATTACGGTAATCCACTGCTCTCATAGAGAACTGTGGATTCCGTCGCTCCTCCCCGCTTGGCGAATCCGCCGCAGGGGGAGAAAGTGACATGCACATTATTTACGGCGCGTACGCGCCGTAAACAATGCATTGTCTATGGGTCGGGGAGCGGCGCACCCGCCGCGCTTCGGCCCCGCCCCCGTCCCGCCCTTTATTCACGGCGGATTTGTGAGCACACAAATCCGTCGAGAATAAGCCGTGTGAACACGGCCTTATTGTGAAAGTGTTGAATGAAGCTTGGCTTGCGGTTTGAGCTTTGTTTCATTTAATGTGCCACACCTTATAATCCAGTGCGCCTTATATATGAACCAAGAAGACTTAACAGGCGCTCATTGATAATGCGCCTTATAATCCGGTGCGCCTTATAGTCCGAAAAATACGGTATATAATATATACATACATACATATACATACATACATATTTAATTAGGTCTCCCTGAAGTCATCTCTTCTCTAAACTAAATAACCCTAATCTTGCTAATCTTTCTGGGTATTGTGGTTCACCCAGTCCTTTTATTATTTCTGTTGCCCGCCTTTGTACCTGTTCAAGCTCTACAATGTATTTCCTGTGCACTGGTGCCCAAAATTGTACACAATATTCCATGTGTGGTCTAACCAGTGACTTGTATAATGGGAGAATAATGTTCTCATCATTGAATCTATACCCTTTTAATACATCCCATGATCCTATTAGCCTTGGCAGCTGCTGCCTGACACTGGCTGCTACAATTAAGTTTACTGTCCACTAGGATTCCCAAGTCCTTCTCCAGTCACTTTTTCCCAGCATCTGGCATCTTTTCAGCCAAATATCAGGCACAGCCCCGTTTGCTACATTTTTAAATCGCCTGCACGCCATTATCAGGCGCATTACATAGTGCCCACGGCACTTTGTAATGCATCTGATTTCGGGGGGGTGCGGGAGACGGGGCGAACTAGAACCGAACTATAAAGCTATCGATTTATAGCTTCTCTACAGAAATTCTAGGCACATTACTGCTGGAACAGGTAGAACACTTTCAAAGTGGTGTACCTGAGCCAGAAATGTCGCCCTAGCACTAGAATATGCCTGATTTATGACCTGCTATAGAGCAGGTTCATAAATCAGGCGCATTCTATGCCATTATTATGCACATGAAATTTGCCATTTAAATGCCAAATTTCTTGCATGTCGAACTAATTTTTATAAAAACGATACAAAAACTGCATGTAAAAGAAAAGCACATGAAGCATAAAAAATGTTGACTTCATAAGACTTCAGACTTGTTGCAGATTGTATCCATGGACTTAAAGGGACACTTCCATCAGAAAAGAGTATTTCTGTATAAAAGCAATATTTCTGGAAAACTATTTCTTTAGAATTTTTTTTTCTTATTTAGACAGTTCTATGCAATTAAAAAAAATGCATATAAAATATTGTCCTTCTCTTTTACCAACAATACAAGGGAAGGAAGATAGGGTAATCTTTTTCTGCACTGGGCAGGGATTTTTTCCACACTTATTAGGTGCTGCTGATAATACTAACTTACCTAAAAGAAATACATAATACATAGCCAGCCTGAAAGAAGGACCTTCAAGCATCCTCTCACTGCTGTGCTATCAGAGCTTACAAAGGAGAGGTCAGAGCGAATAATGTACATAGGGGAACTTTAAAAAAAAATTATGTAAAAGCAAAAAAAAAAAAGAAAACCACCCAATTGAAAAAAAATCCATATATTAGGCACATAGTGCTTGTCAACAAATGAAAAGAAAAATTTTTATGGAAGCGTCCCTTTGAAAGAGTTGTCCACCTCCTTTAACCCCTTCCCGACATTGGACGTATGCATACGTCCATTTGCGGGAAGTCACTTCCCGCTAGGGCGTATGCATACGTCCTGGCGCTCGCGCGGGCTTGCGGGCGAGCTGCGCACAATTGTGACATGGAGCCAGCGGTAAATTACCGCTGGCCACATGCTGTATCACCCCTGGCTGGAGTGAGCTCTGGCCACGGGTGATTAACCCTTCATTACCGCAGCCTGTCACACGGAGTCTTGCGTCCGTGTGAACATTCGCTTTTCTGATGATTCTCTGGGTCCATCTGAACGGAACCAGAGACGCATCTAACCATTAGCAGTGACTTTATAACTGCCGGCAATGACAGCCACGCAGCAGCTTTCACATGAGAGATCACCGCTGTGTGTTTCCCTCCTGCCTGTCGGGTCCGTCTTTCAGATGCGATCAAAGAATTGCATGTCATTTCTTGGATCGCATACGAAAGATGGACCTGACAGGCGCAATGCAAACACGCAGCGGTGATCTCTCATGTGAAAGCTGCTGCGTGGCTGTCATTGCCGGCAGTGCTAATTGTTAGATGCGTCTCTGGTCCATTCTGATGGACCCAGAGACGCATCAGAAAAGCGAATGTTTATACGGAGGCAAGACGCCGTGTTGACAAACCCTTACAATGCTGATGTCTCCTTATGTGTTATCACAGAACGTAGTACTATATAAACCTAAAGAGTTATAGACCAATGTATTAATCACAGAAGGGAATAGAAACTTTTAAAACATAACATTTATTAAATAAATTATAACTGATTTACTCTAACCCCCAATGAGCACCAAGTCTATGATATATAATCCTAAGATATTACTAGAAAATATCCAAATCCATAAGTAGGGTAACACAAATAAATTACCAACCTAATTAGGTAAGGTTATTAATGTTACCTCACAGTTAAAATGACCCAGACCGTCTCCACCATGTGATGCAAACTTTCTTGATAGAACGGTAGAATACAGCGTAGACTCAAATGTAGATGTCCAAGAAAACGTAGGAGCAGTCCTACAATAAATACCTAATAAAAGGCAGAGACAACGACCTGAAAAGGGCGACCCCACCTATCAGTAGCTTACCCTACACTAGTAATTCAAAATATAACAAAAAAAATCACAAAAGTGCATTAAACATATGAAAAAAGATTCGTCCCATTAGATAAATGAGGAAAAGCTAAATGTGTCCCGACGCGTTTCCCCTCTATAGAAATCTAAAACAGAAGTTCATCAGGGGACATGATAGCCTAGGACAGCAAACACACAAGATATTGTGTGGAGAGTGGATATTAAAACAACACAAGAGGTTTGCAGTATACTTCAAATATTACTTAATTTTCAGTTGGTGTATATACACAGACACCTATGGCAATGAAATACAAACTTAGCAAGCTAGACAGCACTTATCTTGATGCGATAAAACACCTATGTTAGGTGAACGTCCATGTGAAGCCAGATAGAGAGGAGCGCAATCTTCCTGCTGCCTGTTGGCAGGGCGACGTTTCGGAAACACAACTTTTCCTTTTTCAAGCATGCGCTCTGTGAACACAAGACTCCTTTTATATCACCACCCATTTCACAGGTGTGTATCAGCTAGATTCAGCTAACTTTGTATCACAAAACATTAACAAACAAAACATACAACATACAATGTTATAACATTATAATGATACATATAGCATTTTTACAAAAAAAACGTAGATTAAAAGATTCATTAAGACCTTTGGGTGCGAGTGTATCTAATTTGGAAATCCAAAATGCTTCCCGTTGCGGGGTTGCGGGTCAGCTGGTTCTTTGTCCCATATGTGGTGGTCCTGCCCAATGACTAGGGGTATTTGGGCAGAAGTTGAGAAACTCATTAGGGATCTCTATCACATTGGTTTCATGTTGACTCAGGAATTGGCCCTGTTAGATATAAATATCTATATATATTCCTCTCTCTCACCAGATCGTTATTCAGCATATCATTATTGCAACCCGTCTTAGCATAGCCTATCATTGGAAGTCTTCTGCTCCTTTGAACATTAAGGAAATCATCAACAGGGTTAACTCCCAGTTTAACTGTGAGATCTCTTTAACCCCTCCTCATCTGATGCCTAAGAGGAAATTCCAGTGGAAAGTCTACGTGGATTCTACTCATATATCCTCCCAATGAGCTGTAAATTGCACGCCTTTCATCTGTAAACTTTTCCTCTGTAAACATTTATTACCTGTTCCAGTTCCAGTGACCATCTCCGTGAGAGATGGAAGGTCCTTATACTCTTTCCCTTAACATCCCTATACCTCGACATATGTTATATGCTATATTGTTTTTATGAGGATATACATGGCAAGTTTTGTTTATTTTGTTTGTTTATTCTGTTGTGATTTATTCATAATCTCTATGCTCTTGATTGATTGGGATCTTGATCCACTTGTTAATTTGCAAAACTTCAATAAAAATTTCTAATGATTAAAAAAAAAAGTTCTTCCCTTTTCATTGTTTTAATCTCTAATCCTAATGTCATCAATTCAGTCTTATTGTACCCACATTTGGAAAAATTCTCAACTATCCTATGCATCTGTTCTTCATAACTCACTTTATGTGAACAAATATGACGTGCTCTTATAAGTTGTCCTTTAGGAACCCCGTAAAAAAATTGTGGAGCATGATAACTGGTTCGATGGAGAATATAATTTCGTTCAGAAGGTTTAGAATAGAGAGAAGTGTGAAGTTGATTACTATGACTCATCTTAGATACTTTAACATCTAAATATTCAATAACGTGGGTTTCCTAACTTAGTGAAAATTCAATTAAAGGATGGCAAGAATTAAGATGAACCATAAACTGGTTAAGATCCTGTTCGGAACCAGTCCATAACAGGAAAACGTCATCGACATAACGCAGCCATAGCTTGATGTAAGAAGCATATTTAGTTTGATGAACGTACTTCTTTTCAAATTCTGACATGAATAGATTAGATACGCTAGGGGCTACAGGAGACCCCATTGACGCCCCTTGTGTCTGTAGGTAATATTTATTACCAAATCTAAAGTAGTTATTTAACAATACGAAGTCTAGTAATGTCATTAAGAATGAAATTTGTGTGTTAGATAAACTAACATCTTAGATAAACACGTAACCTCCCTTTTTACTTTTTTCTGTAAATAATTATCTATGTATACTGCTAACGGTTCTAGGACTGAACCTATTCCTGACACAATCGGTCTGCATGATGGTGTTTGCAGATCTTTATAAATTTTCGGTACAAAATATATTATAGGCGTACGTGAATATGATACACGTAATAGCTCTTTAGTGTTTTAGTCAATCATACCAGACAGAAATGCTTCTTCCAACACTAAATCTATGTGTTTCTTAAAGTTATTAGTGGCATCTTGCGATAGTTTTTTATACACTTTTATATCCTGTAGATGATTAGATGCTTCTTGAATATAATAATTCTTGTCCATGATAACAGTTGCACCCCCTTTATCCGCCTTTTTTATGATTATATCAGGATGTTGAGACAACTCTTTTAAAGGATTGTTTTCAGGGGGGGGAAAGATTATCATGGACAAAAGGGACTTTATCTTGTTTATCAGTGACTTCATTGGTCACCATTTGAGCGAAAGTTTCAAGCACAGAATTTTGAACTACAGGATCAAACTGACTCTTTTTTCCTAGTCTTTGTGATAACTTGTATTTTTCTGTGTTTAATGAGATGTTGTTACTAAAAAACATTCTCAATCTGATAGCATGACAAAGTTTGAAAAAAAATCAACATTAAACTGAAATAGATCACTTTGTTGAACTGGGATATAGTTTAAACCTTTGTCCAATATTCTATGTTGATCATTTGTCAATTGATAGGAGGATATGTTTACTGCTAAAGAATTTATTTCTTCTTTTGCCCCTTGTATGTCCCTTGTGCCAGACGTCGTCTTCCAGTCCGTGTTTGAACCGAACCGCTTGCGTCTGAGTCCTCGTGTGGGCTTGTATCCTCCAAAAAAGGTTGTTGATTTTTCTTAGAGGTACGTGATGTTTTAGTTTGCGTCTTTTCTGATGCAGTACTAGATGCTTCCGAGGCAGTGTCTGTTCGTTGTACATTTCTATGTTGTTGCCTTCTCTGACTTCGTTCTTCTGAGCAGGTGTAAACTCTGTTATACTGGTAGTCCTTTATTTTGTAAAAGTTGGGTCTTGAATTTTTCCATATTTTCTTTTAGTTCGTCATGTGTTTTCTCATATTGCTGTAATTCCATGGACATCTTAAATTCTTCATCACATGTCTCAATCTCTACTTTAATATTATTCAATGCCAATTGTAGGTGTCTTATCGTAAGAAGCATAAGATCGAGAGAGTATCGATATGATATAGCGTACCATTTTGCTCTATATTCCGCATCCTCTTTGAGGAGTATTGGTTGCAGCAAGCTTCTAAGACCTCTCGGGATTCTCAAAGCTTTCACATATTCGGCTATCGTAGACGCGTGCATTGAAAGGCTTGTTTCTTTTTTCATCAGCTGTTCAAGCTTGCATGTGTGATTAACTGAAAGGCCTTCTTTAGTAAGATTTAATGATAAACCAGCAGCTTCAGCCTGCCTGAGGATTGCATCTCTATAGGCTTCTGAAAGTGTGAACATTTGTGCTCAATTCCATGCGAGGTTAGAAATTTCCTCAAAAGACTTTTTTTTTCCCTTTAGTATGAAAATTACGGCCACAAGGAATAATATTCAGTCACTTATTTAGCACAAGTGCCGTATAACATGAGGCTGTCATATAGTAAACCCTTAGGGTTGTACTCTTCCCCACTTATGATTCAAACAACACAAGAGGTTTGCAGTATACTTCAAATATGATTTACTTAATTTCCAGTTGGTGTATATACACAGTCATTAGTGATGACAGACACCTATAGCAATGAAATACAAACTTAGCAAGCTAGACAGCATTTGTCTTGATGCGATAAAGCACCTATGAGCTCATTAAGACCTTTGGGTGCGAGTGTATGTAATTTGGAAATTCAAAATGCTTCCCGTTGTAATAATCTCGTTCTATATTGGTTAGCATCTTGTGCATACACCTGCTCTAAAACGCACCATTGTAGGTCATAAACCATATGATGGTGTTCATTGAAATGTTTCGCCACCATAGTTTCTCCAAATTTTGTATGTTTTTCTCCTACATTTAATACATTTAAAGTTACGTATTGCAGACTATGTAACATTTGCCACATCGCACCGCTTTTGCATTTGCATCTGCATTTGCATCGCACCGCACCGCTGTACCTATCAAAGGATTTTTTTATTGCATGAGTAGCAATGTTATCTATCTTCTTAAGTGCCCATGTGGCAACTGTTCCATAGGTCAAATCAGCAGGTCAGTCAAATTGAGGAGAAATGAGCATAAGTCTGCAATACATAATTTTAAATGTATTAAAGAAGAAGAAAAACATACAAAATTTGGAGAAACTATGGTGGCGAAACATTTCAATGAATACCATCATATGGTTTATGACCTACAATGGTGCGTTTTAGAGCAGGTGTATGCACAAGATGCTAACTAAAATAGAACAAGATTATTACAACGGGAAGCATTTTGGATTTCCAAATTAGATACACTTGCACCTAAAGGTTTTAATGAATCTTTTAATCTACGTTGTTTTTTGTAAAAATGCTATATGTATCGTTATAATTAGAGATGGGCGAATTTCTCAAAAATTCGGTTCGCTCACTTCGCCGAATTTCCAGACAAAAATAACTTCGTTCCGAATTACTTCGGGACGAATCACGTTAAAAAACAGCTATTTCCAGGCTGCACAGAGCCTGCAGGGTGCTGTAGAACGTTGTGCCATGCTTAAATAGGCAGATCTTGGTTTGTTCTTCATACAATGTTGTGTTTTAGTATGACACGCACATGACTGCTGCCGCTCTTAGAATCGCTTCACTATAAAATTCCCTGGGCACCTAAGAGGGCAAAACATGATCAAAAAACTAGCTGGGCAATGATGCCTGATAAAGTCATCCAGCGAAAGCTGGAAAAAACAAGCTGAGGGCTCAGGTGGCACATCAGTGACAGAGTGTGTAGGTGACGGCGCAGCCAGCAGCAGCACGATGTCAGACAGTGGCACAATGACATTCTGGAGGTGGCAAAAACAGGAGTAGGCCACAGAGTGGCACAATGACACAGTGTGGAGGTGACGGTGGCAGCAGCATGAGGTCAGACAGTGCACAATGACATTCTGGAGGTGGCAAAAACAGGAGTAGGCCACAGAGTGGCACACTGACAGAGAGTGGAGGTGACGGCGGCAGGAGCAACAGCATTAGGTCATAGAGTGGCAAAATGACACAGTGTGGATGTCATGGCACCAGCAACAACAGCAGCAGCATGAGGTCAAAGTGGCACAATGACATTCTGGAGGTGGCAAAAACAGGAGTAGGCCACAGAGTGGCACAATGACACAGTGTGGAGGTCACGGCAGCAGCAGCATGAGGTCAGAGAGTGCCACAATGACATTCTGGAGGTGGCAAAAACTGGAGTAGGCCACAGAGTGGCACAATGACACAGTGTGGAGGTCACTGCAGCAGCAGCATGAGGTCAGGCAGTGGCACAATGACATTCTGGAGGTGGCAAAAACTGGAGTAGGCCACAGAGTGGCACAATGACAGAGAGTGGAGGTTACGGTGGCAGGAGCAACAGCATGAGGTCAGAGAGTGGCACAATGACACAGTGTGGATGTCACGGCACCAGCAACAGCAGCATGAGGTCATAAAGTGGCACAATGACAGAGTGTGGAGGTGGGTGGCTATACCAGTCCCTGGTAAAGATGGTTGGTGGCAGATGGAGAAACTGTCAGCAGATGTGTGGCATCAGGCGGGTGGCGGCATCAGAATAGTGGCTGAGGCAGGTAGTTTGAACCCAGACTCATTTCTCACAGTTTGGGTGAGGCATCATGGCTGATGTAGTCTGACGCCTAAGGCATTGGTGTGTGGAAATCCTGGTCGATCCACCCTGATTCATCTTGACAAAGATCAGTCGTTCCACATTTCCCGTGGACAAGCGGGTTCTCCTTGGGGTAACGATGGCCCCCGCCGCACTGAACATCCGCTCTGATGCCACACTACTGGCCGCGCAGGACAGCTTCTCTACTGCAAGTTGCGGCCACACATCCAGTTTGGCTGCCCAGTAAATCCAGCGATCTTCTAACTGTGGTGGCAGAGTGCTGTCCAAGTAGGCCACCACCTGTTGGTTCAGGGTCTGCTCCAGGTCCTGCTGCTGCTGCTGGCGACTGCCCTCCTCACTAGGCGGGTGAAGTAAGCTGCTCATCAGTGACTCCAGACTTAGGTTGCCGCGGCAGTAGTACGTGAGCACTGAAGAACCCCCTGGTCAGACCTGTCAGAGGAGGGATGATGCCGCACATAGGCAGCGGCCAACTGACTACGGAGGATTCCCTATAGTATTGAGATTGTCCTCCCTCTCAATAGCTGGGAAAAAGGCTCCCATTTTGGACCGGTAGCGAGGGTCCAATAGGGTGGAGAGCCAGAAGTCATCCCTCTGCCAGATGCTGACTATTCAGCTGTCACTAGCCAGGCAAATCATCATGCTGTGGGCCATCTGCACACGTGACTCCGAGGGGCTCCCTGCCTCCAATCTCCACTGTATACTGCCACGGTGCTTGCGGGTCATCTGCCTCGTCTTTCCCCTCATCTCCATCTCCCTTTCCCCAGCTCCCTCCGCTCCTCCCCCTTTTGGTCACCGGGGAAAGAAAATCCACCCCCTTTTCACCAGACAATGCTTCTTCCCCAATGTCCCCTCCTCCCCCCCCTTTTTCAGTCCCCACCGGACTCTTTTGGGCCCGCAGATGTATCGCCATGCCCCCATTTCCCCTGCCCAACAAAATTTTTTCACTCTTTCCAGGACATAAAGCATTTGAATGACTTTAATTCACCCTTTCCCGTATCCGGGCGCCTACAAAAAACGGGGCCTCCTCTAATGGCCCAACAAACGGCAGGTGTCCGCATGAGCTCCACTGGCCCTACATCAAAGTTGCACGGGGGAGTATTTCCTGTCCCCCTTTGGAAACAAAAAAAATCTTAATTTGGCCTTTCTCTTTTCATACAGCGGTCCAAAAAGTGCAGGCGGGGATTCCAACGGGTGGAAACACCAATCAGAGTGTTTTTGAGGGGGGCCGTTCTGCCCCCCGGGTCCCACTCGAGGAGGGTTTTTCCTGGTTTTGTGGAATGGATGAAGTGCTGCACAGTTTTCCGGGGCCTTTTTTCAAATCTTTTTTAAAGATCGGTGGAAGACTTCAGGAATTTTTTCACAACCAATTGAACACATGCCCATGCGGGGCGCATGGCCCAAACCCCCTGGGTGCAGCGCGGACACCATTTTCCCCCCAAATTTTTCCGCCACCAGGGGTTTCCGATTTGCATTTTTGGTTTGGGGAAAAAGCCACACTTTGATTTCTTGCTGCATGACCGGAGCAGTTCCTCCCTCTGTGATTTTTTTCGCCGAGGCAAGCCAGTGTAAAAAATGCGTGACACCTGCGTGCCCTACACATGTGTTTAAAAGGAGCGGGTTACTTGGGGGCTGAAAATGGGGGTTTTGGAGGGGGAGGAGGGGGACATTGGGGGCGGGCCCCCGCAGTTTTTTGGTGTCCGGGGCCGGGAAGCACATTCACCCATTTGGGCCCGGGAAAAGGAAGGGACGGGCCCCTGACCGTATTTTACAGCCCAACTTTCCCGCGCCGCCCCTTTGGAAAAAACCCGGATAACTCAAGGACTGCCCACCTTCTGTTCTACTTTTTTTAAAAGAATTGCGGTTTTGCCTTTTTGGAAAAAAAATTTAAAGGCGGGAAAACTCCCATCCGGCTGGGCAAAAGTTCTCTGAAGGGTGCAAGTCCCCCTTTTTGGGAAAAAGGGGGGGGGGAAACTGCAAAACCAACAATTTGGACAGGAGCACGGCGCTTCTGCACCTTAGGATTTTTTGGGACCCAAACGTTTTCCCCTTTGCAATGGGC
Source organism: Phyllomedusa bahiana (assembly GCA_025379985.1). NCBI lineage: Eukaryota > Metazoa > Chordata > Amphibia > Anura > Hylidae > Phyllomedusa > Phyllomedusa bahiana. The sequence goes on from JAODAL010000419.1 coordinate 136,197, forward strand.
CCGCTAAACCCGACGCGGGCGCCTTTGAGTAGCGGGGAAAAGGCAGACCCAACTGGAGGGGGAAAATTTGATGTCAAAGAAAAGCCCCCCTTCTGCAAGGTTTTTGGAGCCTTGATTTGGCTGCAAGGGGAAGGTGCCACTGGGCCCTGCGGGCGGCGGGGGCAGGAGGCCACCCCCTCTGACCCCAAAATTTTCCCCCAGGTCACCCAGATGGTGGCCCGTTTGGGCCATTTTTACACGGGGCCGGGGTCCCAAACCTTAGCTCCCTCCCCCTTCATTTTCCCTGCCCACAATTCTACATATACCCATATTGGGTTTTCCGGGTTTTTTAGAAAAAAACTGCCAAAACCGCCGAGAAACTGTTTTTACCCCCCCAATGGCTCCGCACTGAGGGACTACTTGGGCCCCCGCTGCCCCGCTGGAGGGCCCCCGTACCGCTACTTTTTTTGGACCGGAAGCGGGTTTTTTTTTCCCCATGGCCGCTTGGCCCCGAACCCCCACAAAATGCTGCTACCCCCGCTGACCACGGCCCACAAACCCCCTTGCTGGGTGCGCCGCTGCCCCTTTCCCGGGAAAACGACCCCTCTTCTCCTGAGATATGAAACCCTTTCCTCACCCCCCCCCCCCAAGGCGGTTGGGGTCAAACATCATCTTTTGTGTTTCATCGTCACTGCTTCCTCATCACCGGTCTTTGGGATGGGAGAGGCTGACCCTCCCAACATGACCTCCCATGCCACCCCCACATCTAACTTTGCCGCCTACTGCAGAAGCGGGGATATTGGCCCCATTTCTTCGCTCCCAAGTAGCTGCTGACTGCCTCCTCAAATTTTTCACCCTCGCTATATAGTGGCGCTGACCCCAAACCCACATAGTAAAATCTCTGGCTGAGGGAACGGATGGGACAGAGGCGGGTTGAGGACAGGTGAGGGCCGCTGACCCGCTCCCGGGCCATGCCACTAAGGGTTGTGTCCTGACGTTCCCACCAACTTTGGCTGGGGTTGTCAGATGTCATCTGGAGGAAGTGGATGACCTAGTAACACCAATCAAGAACCCTTGGGTTGCTAGTCAGCACACGCCGCTAGATGACAGGGGCAGTTGTGGCCTCACCGATTTGACCCTGCTGCGACGTCCCCTTGCTGTGCTGCGACCTGGGCCTGGAATGTTTGTGCCTCTGCCACTCGCAGGTGAAGAGCCTGCCACCCCTCTGTCTGACATACTGTTTTTCTAAAATGTACAGACACTGTTTGATGAAGATATCTGTATATGATAATACAAACCCTGTATTTGACTCCAAATTAACCCATAAAAGCTTGGGTAACCCTTGGATATAAATTGCTCTCCACAAATGGCAGGGAAAAAATTTACTTGTATGTGCCGTTTAAAACTCTGTTATTTTACTGAATGTAAAAGCACAAAAAAGGCTTAATTAACCTTCGGATATAAATTATGCTACAGAATTTTCTTCTGTGGCGGTGAAAAAAAAGTTTTTTTTTAGAGTACAACTGCGAAAAAACATTAAATTTCGCCAACAATTGAGCAACCAAAAACTACCATTTGTAGCTTTTACAATGGCGTTTTTTTTTCGCTAAACAACAAAGAAAATTTTTAAATTAAACCTTCGTTTGTGAATTATGCTACGGGAAAAATGTCTTTTTTTGGCTTTAAAAAGACGGTTTTTTAGCCCACCAAGCAGCAAAACAAGCTTAAAAAAACCCCTGGGTAAAATTGCCCCAAAAATTGAGAAAACCAAAAAAAAAGTTTTGTACTTTTAAAGGTGTTTTTTTACGCTACACAAACAAGGAAAAAATTGTAATTAACTTCCTGGTGAATTAATTACAAAAAAAATGGTTTTTTTGGCGGTGAAAAAACGGTTTCTTTTTAGTCACCCAAAAAGCAAAACCGCGCACCTTCCCAAACAGTACGGAGAGGGGTTAGCCCCAGCGTCGCCCCGGACTTATATGTGCGGTGCGTCAAGAATCCCCGGCTCAGGGTTATCCGACAGTCAGCAGGCTAGCCTTCTTTCCCCCAAGGGGCTTTGCCCCCTTACGCCGGGGCTCCAGCCATTTTTTCAATCAAAAGGGACCTTTGTTCCGCAAGTACCCCAAATTTATTGTTCAGAACCAAAATTTTCTGAAAAACAAACGAATTTTCCCCTTCGTTTGAATCAATTTGCCATCTCTGTTATAAGTTATAACATTGATGTTTAGTTTTTTTTGTTTAAAGTTTTGTTTTCAAAGTTACGAATCTACTGATAACACCGTGAAATGGGTGGTGATATAAAAGGAGTCTTGTGTTCACAGAGCGCATGCTTGAAAAAGGAAAAGTTGTATTTCCGATACGTCGCCCTGCCAACAGGCAGCAGGAAGATTGCGCTTCTCTCTATCTGGCTTCACATGGACGTTCCACCTAACATAGGTGTTTTATCGCATCAAGATAAGTGCTGTCTAGCTTGCTAAGTTGGTATTTCATTGCCATAGGTGTCTGTGTCCGTCCCTAACGACTGTATATACAGCAACTGAAAATTAAGTAAATAATATTTGAAGTATACTGCAAACCTCTTGTGTTGTTTGAATCATAAGTGGTGAAGAGTACAAGGAACTCCCCTAGGGGTTTACTATATGACAGCCTCATGTTATATGGCACATGTGCTAAATAAGAGAGTGGATATTACCCTGAAGATGACTGATGCTGCTATCATATCTCCTTATGTGGCAGAAGGACTTTCGGGCCCCCTCAGGCTGCAGGGCCCGGTAGCGACTGCTAACGCTACGCCCCAGTGGTCTACCATACTTTTGTGTCTGATGTATATAGGGCCGTATGTATGAAAACTGTATAGCGGTAAGACTTTCTTTGTTGCCCATAGCAACCAATCAAAGCTCAGCTTTTATTTTAATATAATGCTCTGAAAAAAACTAGACAGTTTTTATACATAAGGCCCATAGTGTATATGTTTGGTAAATAGGGCAAAAGTACTTCAGTTCTGACTACGATTGCCTTATAGAACTCAATGGAGCAGAACAGATTGTCTTTGTTGCCCGTAGCAACTAGTTTTTCTTAAATTTAACATTTTTATAAACGAGGGTCTTTGTTCTCTTCATTTAAAACCTGAAACATTTCCTTCGAATTAAAATGACATAAAACGCAACGCTAGAAAAAAACATATCCCATCTACACACATCGGGAACAAGGACTGGTCACTTCATTGAGCAATATAATGTCCCCAACATGTGGAACAATTCATTCCTCACAGCGGTTAACTCAAGTGTTAAACTCTCCAGAAATCAAAAGGATTTATCCCAATCACATGCACAGGCATTACTGCAGATTGTAATAGAAATTTGGGGACTTAATATCAGTGGAATGTTATTAAACCAATCTGGCTGTGATAATAGGTTTAAACCGTTTAATACCATGGTAACTTTTATAACCAAAAATGCTGCACCTGGCTACTAAATGGAGACCTATTGGAAGGGAGCACCACATAATTCATTAAATCTGAGACATGCACGTCCCACATGGAGAGGCCCTTAGGAATGTGCGCCATTGCTTAGCAGTCTTTATGTGGAAAGAAAGAATGCGGCATCACTTTCTAGAACGTTAACCCATCAGGTGCAGGGAAGATCAATCGTTTCCAAGATCATGGAGATTGGGTTCACGCAATGCATTTAAAAAAAAATTCCTCAAAAGCAGTTTTTACTTAGTTGCTCCAAATTTGAGTTATTTATAAACATGCATTTTTAACCTCTTAATGACCCTGCCTTCGAAAAGGTCTTAGGCTGCGTTCATGCCTTGGTCTTTTTTTTTAACGTTTTTCAACAGCATCAAAGACTCACGAAATTAAAATATGAATAAAAAAAAAAAAAAACACAAAAAACCCCCACAAAACTTGCGTGTTTTTTTTCTAAATTAACCCACATTTCACCTTTGTTTCAAATTAGAGTTAAAGGGTTTGTCCACCTCATAGGAAAATGAATGGACCTCATCTCCTGGACTTCTATTAACATGCCGTCACTTTCGAACAGGGACATCTCTGCTACAGACGCTTTTCAGAAGTGAACAGCTGTGAAGGGTGATGTAAGCAGAGGCATGTGACCACGGCAGCCAATCAGCAGCAGCAGCAGTGGTCACGTGCCCGTTCAGATGTGATGGCATGTGAACAAAAAACCAGGGAGAGGCGATGCTGGAACTGTGCACAGGAGGAAGGGCATATAGTTTGTTTTTTTTATTTTACTGGGGGCCTGGAAACTGCTCCTCATGTTTTCTTATAAGGTGGACAACCCCTTTAACCTCTTCCCAACATCGGTCATGTACATCTTAGGCTAGGTTCACACGGTGTATTTGCAGGGCGTAATTACGCCCCACAATTATGCCGTGTGGCCGGGGGCGGGGCGGGAGCAGGGGCGGGAGCGGGGGACCAGCGCCTCGCCGGCCTATAGACTTTCATTACCAGCAGCACGTATATGCCACTAGTAATTCACATGTCACTTATCTCCTCCAGCGGCGGATTCACCGAGCAAGGAGAGGAGACGTAATCCATAGTCCTCTATGAGAACTGAGAATTACGGTAGTGACTGGGCCGTTTTCAGCCCGGCGTGTAATTACGGACTGAAATACGTCCAGGTTTAAGCCGTGTGAACATGGCCTTAGCGGGAAGTCTTCCTGCAAATGGACGTACAGGTACATCCTGGACATTGTGCGGGCTCACAAGCAGGCCCACACGATCACTACATGGAATCCACTGTATATTACATCTGGCCCCACACTGTGTCACCCACTACTGGAGCTCACTCTGGTCGCAGGCGATTAACTCCTTAGCTGCTGCGATCAAGCGCAATCAAGGCAGCTAAGGGAAAGACAGAGGGATGGAGCTCCCACGGTCTCTATCTGCATCGCCACAATGTGATCAAAGCTTCCATCGGCTTCCTTAGCAACCCGGAAGCCTAACAAAGGCTTCCAGGACACCTGCAACGTCACTATGCCTGACCGTTCCCTCAGGGCTCAGCCGGGCATAGTGATTGAGAGTTACCATGATCAGCAGTACTGCTATGCATGGTAAGGTTATGTTCACACAGGGTCATTTTGGCGCGCACATCGCGTCGTCTTTGCGCTCTAATATGAGCAAGATGCACACTGAAATTACGGTAATCTATAGTACTCACAGAGGACGCGCGGATCAGCCCGACCCCTGAACACCCGGCGTAATTGTGGGGTGTACTGTACGCCCTGCAATTATGCCGTGTGAACATAGCCTAACAGTGCTAGAAAGATCTATGCAGACAAGTATAAAAAAAAAAAAAAAAAAAAAAAAAACACGCATGCCACCCTTTTCCACTCCACAAACGACAATCACCCCCCAAAAGATTTTTAAAAAAGTACACATATTTGGGATCGGTGCGTGATTAACGGCCTAGCCTATAAATCTGTTATGCTATTTAACCATCACCATGGATGCCATAAAAAAAATAAAAAAGTCACAGGACCATGATTGTCGTTCCAGGCTCCATGTATGGGGGAGTTCAGGGTCTGTATATACAGATATATGCACTCACAGTAAAGTCCTCTATGCTGGGCAGTAGAAGGTGAGCTCAGGCTCCAGGTATGGGAGAGCTCAGTCTTTGTATATACAGATATATGCATTCACAGTAATGTCCTCTATGCTAGGCAGTAGAGGACAAGCTCAGGCTCCAGGTATGGGAGAGCTCAGTGTCTGTATACACAGGTATATGCACTCACAGTAATGTCCTCTATGCTGGGCAGTAGAGGACAATCTCAGGCTCCAGGTATGGGAGAGCTCAGTGTCTGTATATACAGATATATGCACTAACGGTAATATCCTCAACATCCATCCAGTAAAACCTATTGCGCTATAGTGTTGATCCAGAGGAAGGCAATAACCCCCATGAATAAATCCCTGGATCAGAAGTGTATACCAAGATGTTGCTCCTATTATGCCAGAAAGTAATAGGAGCAGCAACATTTCCGCTATGGAAGCCTTCATAAGGCTTTTGTTTGCCATGGCCCCCGCAGTCTGTCAGTGTGGGAGGCTAGCATAGGAAGGAACAATGTGCAGAGTCCCTTCTGTTGTTAATCCCTGTTAAAAGCGTGAAAACCTGCTCATTAGCGCTGGACCCTACAAAACGTCAACCTGAAAAAAGAAAACCTAAAGAATGAAAAAAATGACCAAGCAACAGACAAAGCAAGTCTTTACTTATAACCGCTTGCCGACACAGGATGTTTAGGCACGAACTGGTGTCCCTCATGAGCATCTATTAGGTAAATTAGAATCCATTGAGTTAGAAATAAAGGTGTGTAATTAGATTAAAAACTGGCTGCTGGGTCGTACTCAGAGAGTGGTGGTAAATGACTCCTACTCTGAGTGGTCCCCAGTTATAAGTGGTGACCCCAGTTTTGGGTACTCTTTTATTCAATGTATTTATTAATGACATAGTGGAAGCGATCAATAGCACGGTTTTGATTTGATAACAAGCTATGCAGGGTAGTGCAATCCATGGAAGATGCTCATAAATTGCAAGCAGACCTGGACACACTGAGTGTTTTTGCATCCACTTGGCAAATGAGCTTCAATGTGGATAAATGTAAGGTTCTGCATCTGGGGATGAATAATCTGCAGGTATCATATGACCTGGGGGGAGAAAAACTTGGTGATTCGCTTGTTGAGAAGGATCTTGGTATTCTTGAAGAACATAGAATACAGAACAGCATAATGTCACCTCCGAGCCTCCCATACCCCCCCCCCCCCCTCCACCTCACACTCTAGCGAACTCATTTGTGTCACTTCCCACACTTCCCCACTAATCTGCATATAGATGTACGGCCAGGGGGGGGGACAGGGCCCTCCAACGTCTCCATCCAACACCCCCCTATTTATGTGACATGGCTGGACCATTGTAAACCTAGCACTTCTTACCCTTTGTCTTAGCCTTACAACCTAACAGATGGTAAGCTCTTGCGAGCAGGGCCCTCACACACTGTGTATCATCTGTAAGTAGCTTTTCATTGTGTAATGTCTGTCTTTTGTCTGTGCCTACAAATTGTAAAGTGCTGCGGAATATGTTGGCGCCATATAAATAAAGGTTATTATTATTAATGTCAAATCACCTGCCTCTAAGGCAAGCAAGATATCAGCATCTATTAACCCATTAACGACCGCCCACTGACTTTTGGCGTCAGCTGGCGCGGGTCATTCGTCTACAACGACGTCTTTTGCCGTCGCTGTAGACTTCGGGGTTTGCGGTGCCCGGGCGCCACAGCTGTGCTGGGATCGGGGCTGTACTACACACCCCGATCCCAGAGCATGTCCTACGAGCACCGGGGAGCAAAGGAAACCTCCGCAACCCGATGCTTTAACCCTTTGATTGTAGCGGTGCGTTACCACAGCGCAATTAAAGGGTTCCCCTGCTCTGACGAGTAATAGGAACACCCGGTGACCCGTCAGAGCCCGGGGAACGGCTGTACAGTCAGCTCTGGGGACCTAAAGTCCTGTGTGCTGTCCAGATCACTGCCTGTGTCAGACTGACACAGATTATAATGTATTAGCCCTATTGAATATGCTAATAAAATTTACTAAAGTGTAAAAACAAAATAAATAAAAAAATGTAAAACAGTTCTCCCTTCATGGCATTAAAAAAAAAAAGTAAAGAAACTATAAAAAGTGTAAAAAAGAATAAAAAATAAAATAAAATAAAAATAAATATTTAATAAAAAATAATTGTGCATAAATTACACACACAAAAAAACCTACACATATTAGGTATCCATATGGCCGTAATAACCTGTAGAATTAATATAACAAGTCATTACATGTGAAATATGAACGGTGTAAAAAAACTAAAAAAATTTTTTAAAAAGTAAACTTAAACTATTCCCCCATAAAGTACAACTTGTCTCGAATAAAAAAAGACCTCATAAAACTGTGTAATTAGAAAATAAAAAAACTGTTGAAACACAAGAAGGCAAAAACTAAAAAAAGTTCTGGTCATTAACTACTTTTCAGGCCTCGAAGTTAAGGGGTTAACCCTTTACCGCCGCAGCCAGTTTTGATCTTCCTGACAGATTTAAAAAATGGGGCTCTGACATCTCTCTCTTTATGTAAGAATAACTTTTTGACACTTTTACCTATCCATGTGATTCAGAGACTGTTTTCTCGTGACACATTGTGCTTTAAGGTAGTAAGAAATTTTGGTCCAAAAAGTTATTTGTGAAAAATTCTAACATTTTCAAACTTCAAAAATGTCTGCATGTACGACAGATTCCACTCAAAATAGTTTATAACGAGCATCTACCATATGTCTAATGTAGGTTGGCTTTTTGACTTTTGATTTCTTGTTACATTACGGGGCTTAGAAATTTAGTAGTCATTTTTCACATTTTCAACAACATTTGCAACATAGATTTTTTTTAGGAACTAGTCCAGTTCTGACGTGGCTTTGATTGGCCTGTATGTTTGATACCACCATAAATTACTCCATCTAAGAAACTACACCCCTTAAAGTATTTACAACAGTGTTTAGGAAGTTTGTGAACCTTTTAGGTATTTCACAGAAATTAAAGCAAAGTTGGGGAGAAACTTCAAAATGTTTTGTAGATTTTCAGTTTTTAACCACGGTAGATGTGACCAGGTAAATGCAACTTAATATTGATTCCCCAGATTCTGCCATTTTCAGAGATATGTGGCCATATGTGGCCCTAGTGCGCTATTTGGCTCAACCCCAAACCTCAGAATAGGTGGAGCACCTACCCGACTCTGGGGTCTCATTTTCATTACGATTTCATTTAGGCGCCATTTCAGGTTTGCAGACGCTTTAAGGTGCTAAAACTTAATAAACTCCCCTAAAAACACCCCATATTGGAAACTACACCCCTTAAGGAATATATCCAGGGGTGTAGTGAATATATCGACCCCACAGGTGTTTCAAAAAAATTTTTAGTATTAGGTGGTAAGAATGTAAAAAAATGTTTTCCAACATTTTGCAATTTTAGCTGAAAATATTTAATTTTTACAAAGAATCCTGAAAAAAGAACCCCAAATTTTGTTACACAATTTCTTCCAAGTTCGGCAATACCCTATATATGGGTGTAAGCTGCAGTTTGGGCACATGGCAGGGCATGCAAATGAGGGAGCGCTATTTGGCTTTGGGAACGCAGATATTGGTGGGGCCATGTCTTATTTGTAAAGCCTTCAAAGTACCAGAACAGGTGAAACCTTCCATTTTGGATTCAACACCCCTCATGGATCTCATCTAGGAGTATATTGTGCATTTTGGGTGCACAGGTATTCCGTAGTATTTTTAGCATTGGGCCATGAAAATGGGGGAAAAAAAACTTAGTTCTGCCATTGTTTTTTGTGCTTCATTTTTACAGCGTTCGCTGTGTGCTCTAACTGACATGATAACTTTACTATGGGGGTCGGTACAATTACAAAAATATAAATTTTATATAGTTTGTTTTACTACTTTTACACAATAGAAATGCATTTATAAAAAATTGTGTTTTTATTTAGTCATATTCTGACAGCCATAACTTTTTTTATTTTTCTGTATATGGAGCTGATTTATGGACTTTTTTTTTGCAAGATGAGCCGAGGTCTTTATTGGTACCATTATGGAGTGCGTATGATGCTTTGATCACTTTTTATTAAGGTTTTTGTGAGCCATTTTGAACAAAATACAGCAATCCTGGTAGTTTTTTATTTTTTACAGAGTGGTATAAATGACATGCTAGCTTTACTCAGCAGGTCGATACAATTACAATGATACTCAATTTGCATTGCGGGGCATGGTGACATCACAGACAGCTCAGATGCTTTAGTTGGGAAAGGGGTTAAAAGAGGCATAGACTCTCGGGGCAGGAATGTAATATTACCGCTGTATACAGCATTGGTGAGGCCGCATCTGGCATATACTGTTCAGTTCTGGACTCCAGTTTATAGAAAGGATGTAATGGAGCTGAAGAAAGTGCAAAGACGAGCAACCAAACTAATAAGGGAAATGGAGCATCTTTGTTATAAAGAGAGGTTAAATAATATTCAAATGTATGGAACTGTATAAAATATCTGGATCCAGTCTGATGACAACTTTGGGATCTGGGATGAAATCTTCCTTAGGGCAGATTGGTTCTTAGAATTTATATGCCGTGAAAAAGGGTCCTGAGGGTCCCAAAACGCGTCGGCGTTTTAACGCTATCTTGTGGAAGAATGAAATGAAATAAAAAGTTCGTGAAGTACCTTTAGTCCGCTGGAATTTCCTTGGTGAATTTGCTGATTTGCAGATTGGTTCTTACCTTATGGGTTCCAAAGTCGTCTTCAATATCTCCCTCCCTTCATCCACATCTTTCTCTACCCTTGGTTGAACTTGATGGATATAGGTCTTTTTTCAAATGTACTATTAAAATATAAAAATATTTATCCTTTACGATTAACACCGTCTAAGCAAAAAAATTCCAAAACGGATTATTTTTGGGACATTTCACGTCCCAAAAAATTGGAATAAAAAATGAACAAAAAGTTGCATCTATCGCAAAATGCTACCAATAAAAATTTCACTTCATACTGTAAAAAAATGCAACCTCACACTATGGACTATAGTTGGAAGCACAAAAAAAGTTAATGGTTGCAGAAAATGGGACTGCAATGAAAATTTAATAAATTAAAGTACTAAAGCATAAATAAAACCCTACATCTTTGGTATTACCAAAATTGTTTTAACCTTCAGAATAATGATAACACATCATTGATACCAGAGTAAATGCCGTAAAAACAAAACCTACACAAACATACCGCAAGTACCGTATTTTTCGGACTATACGACACACCTAGGTTTTAGAGGGGGAAAATAAGAAAAAAAAAATTGTAACCAAAAAAATTAGAGCTGAAGTGTAGTTTTTATTGGTACCAGTTTGGGATAATTGCGACCTTTTATTCCAATGTTTTCGGGATACGAGATGACCAAAAAAAAACCACAATTCTGGCATTTAGAATGTTTTTTCCTGTATGGTGTTCAGTGTACGGGAAAAAAAGATTTTATATTTTAATAGATTAAAATTTTACGGATGTGGCAATACCAAATATATGTAACTTTTTTATTTTAATTTGTAAAACAGCAAAAGGGGGTGATTTAAACTTTAAGATTTTTTTACTTTTTTTTTTTTTTACTTTGTCCCCCTAGGGTATTTGATCACTAGGGGGAACAATTCCTTGTCTTATATAGAGCAGTACTATAGTACTGCTGTACATAGGATTTTCAATCATTACCTATTACTGCCTTAGGCAGGGTGTAATAGGTGTACATACATGGCAGCTGTGGAAGCCTGTGTGAGGCTTCCTGCTGCCATGGCAACTGATCACCCCCTTCAATTACGTCACAGGGGGGCTTTCAGAGAGAGGATTCAGCTAGACACCAGCAGGAGCTATAGTGTTGAGAGCAGGGATGGAGCCGACCACATCCCTGTGTCTAGCAGCTCCATCCCTGCACCCAGAATGCAGTCGCCGGCTGTACTTTAATGCGGTCACTGACTGTACTTTAATTCGGCCGCCAGCTGTACTGAGCTCCCGCACTGAGTGATCTCAGAGCGGCAGAAGACTGGAGTGCTGCGATGCTGCGGCAAACCGGTGGTGGGGTTCAAGTACAGTCAGTGGCCCGCATTCAAGTATAGTTATATTTGGACTATAAGACGCACCCCTGTTTTCCCCCCAAATTGGGGAAAAAAAGGGTGTTTTATAGTCCGAAAAATACGGTATTTTTTTTTTTTTTACATTTCGACCAACTAATTTTTTTGCAGTTTCCCCGTAAAATCTATGATACAGTCAATGGCATCATTAAAAGGTAATTCTTTTCCTGCAAAATAAAAGCCCTTGTAGATGGCGAAATAAAAAAGTTATGAAGGTTAAGAGGGAAAAAACGAAGAGTCATATTATTAGGACTGGTTGTCAGGAAGGGTTTAAAAGATAAAGGAGGCGCAAACAAACCACTTACTCTCATCCAAGTGCGTATCTTAGATTCTTGTTAGGCTATGTTCACACGGCTTAATTGCGGGGCGTAATTACATCCCGAATTTACGCCGTGGGGGCGGGAGTGGCCCATAGACTATCATTACTAGCGGCGCGTATACGCTGCTAGTAATTGACATGTCACTTATCTCCCCGTTCGGTGGATTCTCCGAGGGGGGAGAGGAGACATAATCCATAGTTCTCTATGAGAACTGTGGATCACCGTAATGACTGGTACGTATTCCAGCCGTAATTTGCGCAGTACGCCGCGAATTACGGACTGAAATGCGTGCCCAAATAAGCCGTGTGAACATAGCCTTACCCATGAATCAGTGCGTTCCTCAATATGAATGCAGTTTCAAGCCATTCTCTTGTTAATGGCTACATGTTTCAATGCGGTAAACATGATGCAGACGTCAACTGTGACTTGTATCTTATTCATAGCTGACAGTCTACTGACCAACCTGCTTACATGACTGAGATCTATAGATGGGTTATGTTGGATAATAGAAGGGTCAGAGATCACTAATATTATTCAACACAAAAAAAAAATATTAAAAAAAGAAGATGCACCTTGGCCCCTCTCTCATGCCCAGTCTGTTTACCGCTGTGGTACAGTTATTGGTTATCCAGGGAATTGGGAATAGGGTATAAGAACTGCCCCACTATTGCCTGTTTGAGAAGGTTTTGTGCTACTGTATACAATAGGCTATGGATTTGAATACAATGTAATTGAATGGTTGAGTGGTCATAATTAGTGCTGCTCTATGAATTTGGTTGCAGATTTAACCTAACCCCAACTTTAGGCAACCTGCAGGAAAATCAGGCAACCAATTGGCAGTCTACCAGTCGTCAGGTTTAAGGAAGCATATAGCCCTACCACTATAAAACCCCACATCCATGTCTGCCCCTCACCTTCTGTCTGAATCTTCCTTCTTTGGAAATTGTAATCCCTCGTGGACAGGGTCCTCTCTCACTTTACTGTTGCCATCATACTTTGTTTGGTCTTATGTTATGTATGTAACCCCAGTCAATTGAACAGCGTCCTGGCATTTTAAAATACATTATATGATATATTTCATTTTTCCTGTTAGGCTTCCACTTCGTTTTCGGATTTCCTGTAGGCTGATGAATGGTTGCTCCAAAACCATAGCCCCAATTAAACATACTGAGCCCTTTACCGACATCATTATGATTTTTGATATCTTAGGATACTCGCTATTTGTTATCCTTGAATGCATAGAGGTAGTGAATGTACTACCACCCTGGACAAAGCAGTGAGACTGTGGTGCCATATACAGGAGTCCATTGAAGTCTAACCAAAACCAAAGTGTAAAATAGCTGAATAAACTAGTAAGAAAATGAAAAAAAAAAAGAAAAAACCCATAAAACACGCAACAAATGAGCAGTTGGGATACAAATATCTCTTTGGTCATTTTTTAAAACATAATACATTTGGTTGATTCAAAGATAAAGGATGACTTTTCAAGTGTAACCAGAATTACAGAGCCATGTTGGTCCTATGACATAATTAGCAGATTTCACGTATACGTTATCATGTACTTTTTTAGCACTCTTATATGGATAAACTATACAGTAATATGAGGCCCAATTGATGCATGAATGAATGGACAAGAGAGGAAAGACATGATCTTCAGGGAGACACACTATACTCGAAGGATTTTGTTCAAGGTAGAGAATTTCATACTAATGTTGCAGAGCCAGTACCATACATTGCAGGATTTCATACACTGTAAATACAGATTGGCACAAAATGAAAAAGTATTTCCACTGTGAACATGCTTTCTGTACACTGCTATGCTTAACATATGTTTGATACACCCACAGTGCCCACTGCACGTTCAATAAACTTCCAAAATAGTTACACATTGACTTTATTATGAGGTACAACGTTCACCTTTTAAAGCCCAAAACGTGAAAGGTACATTAACACCGCATGGATCTGCTGCAGATTTTGTTATGGATTTGTTTGTGAATTTAAGGCAGATTTGTTTAAATGAGAGAAAGAAAATTTGTCTTAGGCTATGTTCACACGGCTTAAAATGGGACGTATTTCAGTCCGTAATTACACGCCGGACTGCGCAAATTACGGCTGGAATACGTCCCAGTATACGCGCCGCTGGTCCTGACTGTCTATGGGCCGGCGAGGTGCCGGACCCTCGCTCTGCCCCCGTCCACACGGTGTAATTGCGGGGTGTAATTACGCCCTGCAAATACACCGTGTGAACATAGCCTAAATGAGAGAAAGCAAAAATCTTCAGATAAACTTTCCTGTGGGTTTAGTTTTCTACCACCTGAAGGGAAGTTCTCACCACAGAATTTGCTAGCATATCGATAGGAACTCTGGAACTCGCAACCATCTCTGGAACAGATGCCCAAAAGTTATGGCTCAGAATGGAGGTCACACTTGCACATGACTCTTCATTCTGATCCATGGAAGTTCTTAGTCCCGCCTCAGAGTATGTTCACACGGTGTAATTGCGGTGCGCATTTCGCAGCGTATTTGCGTTTTATATGTGGCCGCAATTACGGTAATCCATAGTGCTCATAGAGAACTATGGATTACGCCTCCTCCCCCCGCGTGTACAATGCAATTGTATTGTATGAGAGGGGAGATAAGTGACTTCATTTATTTGCAGCACCTTCGCGCCGCGACCAATGAATGCCAATGGGGCTCGTGTGCTGTTGGTCCCTCCCCCCCCCCCCGCACCTTTGGCATACGCGCTGATCATCCCGAAACACATGATGTATTGCGGTGCGTACATCGTGTGAACATACCCTAACACACTGCTCAAATGTACTCGGAACTCCCATAGAAGTTGGCTCTCCATTCTAAGTCATAACATTTGGGGGCCTGTTTATTAAATCAACGCAGGTCCTAGAGGCGGTATCCACACCTATCAGACTTTAGCACCCTTTTAAGTCAATGTGGAAAAAAACTGCAGTCAAATAAATCCAGAACTAATTCACAACGCAATCTGCACCAAAATCGACAGCAGAACCACTCCACATGAATATTCCCAAAAACGGACTAGTTTATTAATCCTAATGTCCAAACCCTCAGAGGATTAAAAACATTGGTTTGCCAATTTTGAAACCAGCATGGAAAACAAAATCTGCATGTAAGCTCCAACACTCTGCACTTCTATGCAAAGTCATTATTTTGTTAAGCCCCGTTCACAGAGGTGGCACCAGATCCGTTAAATGACAAACACCAACAGTCCTCAATCTGGACCCAATTGACTACAATGGGGCCTGTTGGGTTTCGCTCATTACATCCTTTGTTTTACCTGACAAAAATAGTGCTACAAGCTGTGCTATTATTTCCATGATTTTAATGAAATCTGCGATGGAGGCTCCAAATGGAACCTCCAACATAGATGTGAACTGGGTCCAATTCATGGAAAGTATATGTGTGCTTTAATAGTCATCCAGGCCAAATTCACATCCCATTTCTGCTCCTCTTTCATGGTATTCGTCGGGATACCTTTAAAAGTTTATCCCAATGTGTACTTGGGCAGGGCCAGATACAGCAAAACAATCTGAATGTTGGACTGAGTTTGCTCTATCTACTGAATGTATATGATAAACCATGCTTTGGTGTCCAATGCAGAAAGTGTATACATTTGGTAAACAGGGCAAACAAAGTCTATTTGCTCTACAGAACTTTATGGTCCAGTAAGGCTCTAAAAAACAATATTCCACAACACAAAAATAAGAATTCTTATTAAATCAATATTCAAGCCAACAGAAACTAATTCCTTTTCTAAAATATAACTTTTATTAAATAAATCTGTTAAAACCCAAAAGTATCTTACTTATAGTCTATCATACAACCATCTAAATAGGAGAATAAACCTCCTTAACAGTACCTAACCTAGCTGAATTCCCTTAGCGGAGGACCCGACCTGAAAAGGGCGCCCCCGTATGTTCTAATATCTACCCAACCCTACCCTCTTAACTGGAAAAAATACATAACATCACTATGGGCGAACACAAAAATCATCTATGGATAATGCAGTACACCATATACGGATAAATGTTATCTATTGACGCCACTAGATAGTCTTGTAGGATGTTACTAAGATATATGTAAGTAGATAGCACCTAATATATAGCTTCCAGATAATGTACTTAATAGACAATAGATATAATTTAGTAATATCACCAGCATCCCCTTGGGGAAGCTAGATATTAGGTGCTATCTACTTACATATATCTTAGTAACATCCTACAAGACTATCTAGTGGCGTCAATAGATAAGATATTTATCCGTATATGGTGTACTGCGTTATCCATAGACGATTTTTGTGTATGCCCATTGTAGAGTGATGTTATGTATTTTTTCCAGTTAAGAGGATAGGATCGGGTAGATATTAAACCGTGTGGGGCACCCTTTTCAGGGTGGGTCCTCCACTAAGGGAATTCAGCTAGGTTAGGTACTGTAATAATACTTCAATAAAAGTTATATTTTAGAAAAGGAATTTGTTTTTGCTGGCTTGAATCCAGTAAGGATCTGCAGCAGTATCCATCGGGATACATTTTTCACAGTATCCTAATGGTTACTATTATCAGGGAACAGGAACATGATATAAATTGGGCCTTAAAGAGAACCTATCAGCCACTTTTTGTTCATAATTCCCCACCATGTCTTATTTCATAATCTGATAACACTTCTAAACATACTCCTGTGTGACAAAATCCATTCCAGCAAGATAGCAGAAAGAACTTAAAATAAAATGGGTGCTATATGCAAATTACCATAGAATAGTCCGCTATAGTCAGAACATTAGTTTCCGAAACAGGAACAGTTGTGTTGTCAATGCTCTAAACCTGCAGTTCTTGACATCTCCCCCATAGAGTCTGCTGGCGAGGCATGACAGCTGAGGATTTAACACACTGAGGCATGTTTAGAAACATTGTCTGTTCATTTTGGTATTTTAGGGGCAAAAGAAGAGCAATATAGCAATAAAGCAGACTTCGAATTTCAAGTTAAATTATTCCAGGTGTGCAACTTACCACTGGTCGGTTAGCTACCCTAAGTTCTATGCTAGCAGTTTACACTGTGGACTTATATGGATTTATAAACAAATCACGCAGTTTTGTGGTCATACGGTAACAACTTGCCAAGCTTCTAACAGCAAGTATAACCTTATGGAAGAATTTTTCACATTGTGTTTATGCGGTGAATAAAAGATAGGAATAATTTACCTTGAAATTCTAAGTTGGCTTTATTGCTACAGTGCTTTAGACAGGAGTGTGAAGGAGCTCCCTAAGCGGACTCTGGCGGTCATTGTGTGTGTGTCATTTTACTGCTATAGCAAAAGAAGAGCAAACATGCTCCCATTAACAGCTATCAAAAAACGACCCTATGCAATAAATCTCCATATAAAGCTGTGGAAAAAATTGAGACCACTGTAAAATGTTCAGCTCTGATTTTCCTCTTCAATTACATTTTTTTGAGAAAAATGTACATAGTTATTTTATTATATAAACGGACAACATGTCTCCGAAATTAAGAGCAAACTATTTTGTATTTTGTATTTATTTGCAGTAAATGAGAAATCTTCAAAATAATAAAAGAAGCAGCAGTGCTGTCAGACCTCAAATAATGCAAAGAAAACAAGTTCATATTTCTTTAGAAACAATAAGACTAATGTTATAAGTCAGAAAGAGTTCAAATATCATTATTTGGGTGAATGACCATGATTTTTTCATTTAAATTCCTTTTGGCCTATTCCTAGCACATGTTTTGCCATCCAGCTTGTCCTATTGCAAGAGGACTGTGAAGACCACAGCAGTGTTTTTTTTTTACTTTCCTTCATGAAATAATATTTGGTTCAGGTGATCACCTCATCAGAAGCACATTAAGTAGAATGAGGTGGACTTTGGTTGGAATTCAACTGACACTGGAGTGGAATGGCCGTCAGACATGTAGAGAGGCTGATTTCTAGAAAACTGTGCAGTGGTCTTAATTTTTTCCAGAGCTGTATTGTGGCTTCCTGGAGCCACCAAGTACAAGGTGAAAGAGAGAGCAAAATGTTGTAGTTTAAAGGTTTTTATCCCCCAGAAAATTTTTTCTTTAGCTAATACATATAGGTTGAAAAAAAAAATCTTACCTTTAAAATCCACTACCACTATATTGTTAATGGTTCCCTGCTATTTTTTTTTTGTACATAATTGCATAAATAACTTGTCATCTTAACATGTGATCGTGGCAGTCAATAACCGCAGTGGCGACATCAGTGACAGGTCACTATGGAAGCCAGAAAGTGGTGCTGCAGTTATGTGTCAAGATGGTGTTTTATCGTTGAAGTGTAATAAACAAAGGCTAACAGAGGACGAGGAACAGAGCATGAAAAAAATGTGTGAATGGGAAAATGAAAAGGTAATTGCAACAGATTTTGTTATTTTAACTTCTATTTATAATTTAAAAAATGCCTTGAAATACTATAAAATCAGCGTTTTCAGGACTTGATTGTAGGTAAGATTTAAAGAGAAAGAACCACCATCTTCAACAAAGATTTTCATTCTGCGTAAATCTTCACCAAAAAGTGCAGTTTTGCATAGTAATGGAATTTAGTAAGGCACCTCCTGTAGATAAAGCTTGTTTTGCTACATAATATAAATGAATTTTATATCTTAGCCTGAAATGTTCTGGATTCTTTCCTTTTCCTACTTGACATTACACGTTAGGAACAAGTTCTACTGTCAGAATCCTGTACATGCAATTATAAAGGCAGCAGCACGGTGTATTGTAAACCTGTAATGAACATTTTTTTTTTTTTTTTTTAAATAGCGTTATCATTATATCTGAATAATGAATTCATGTATACTGTAGCACATGTAACCGTCACAATACTGTATAAACGGTCATAATGACCAATCTTGGTGGCTTATACACTGGACTAAATCGAGCACATATGTGCTTTAACAATTGTGGGAAATCATTTTCTATGTCACATCTAATTTGCCCCGGCAAAGAGATAAATACCACAATGCAATAAGAAAAGGAAACAGGCATGCCCTAGAGCGGGAACATCTTTACCAGACAATGTGCCCACTTAAGCCATTTACAGTTCATTAAGCTCAAGACTATAAAAATGCTTGTAAGTTAAGAATTATCAAGTGTTTGTCTACTGATTTGCACTTTCATCACTGTGTATTCTGATTCCCGTTTAGTCAGAGTTAAGGCTACGTAAAGAAAACCATGATATGCCAAGTGATCCAGTATTCCATTAAAGCACCACCTATTGTCACCAGAAAAGTGACCAGGTGAGGGCAAGTAGCTTTTTAAATGGCTTAGGTGAAACAGACCCATTTCAGGTCAACACTGACCCTTTTATCAAAGTGACCTTATTTTAGGAAACTGCATTCACCTACCTAGGTCTATCCTTAAGAAACCAATTACCAATCGACTGAGACAAAGCACTGTCTTAAAAGCCTTGGTTTCATTTACCGATCAGAGGTAAATTTAAACTGGAAACCTTCTTCGATGTATGCACTTTCCATACCAAAGTGAATTAGTCCTATTCTTTAAGAGGTTATTCCATCTCGCACATTGATGACCTATCAATACGATATGCCATCAATGTGTAGAAGGGGCAGCTCCCACTCACCGGAGCAGAGCGCTTGGTTGTACTGGGAACTCCCACTGAAATGAATGGGAGTATGTCGACCACCTCTCGCTTCTCAACAGACATTTGGGGGCCCAGACTTTAGAGATGTGGATCCAGAGGTGTAACCCACGATGTACAAGATGGGAACACCCCTTCAATTTTTAGAAAACTCTTAATACATTCCAGATGTCGAAGAGATAGATGGACTAATGTTATTAAGGCAAACTGGTTTTGTTGGTCCTTCAATTCTTATTCAAATTTATAAGGTCCTCTAGGTAGCGTAATTCTTACAAACCCAAATTACACCTGAAATGCTAGCTTGTACCATTTTTCTTTAAAGCAACACTTTTTGTAATGTATCTTTATATACTATAATATAGCTCCTCTACATCTGACACAATATAACTTTGGCCTTGGTCTTTTGTGGTGGAGTCTCTTGATTACAGAAATGAACTATATAAAAATATACAAATAATTTTTTTTATGGCCGATTCCTTAATGCCCTGTACATATAATATAGACTTTAAAAGCTAGGCCACCAACTTCAGAGATGTCCATGAGGAAAAAGTAATCAACTTGTGTCATCTGTGATAAGCCCTCAAAAGTTCTGAACCCCCAGTGCAGAAAGCGATGCTCCTGTATTTACAAGGATCATAAGGCAGCTCGGGGGTGCATAAGATGTCCACGAAAAAACACTGTGATGCGGTCATATCATAGCCATGTTCTCCGATGTGCTGTGAGCATGAGGTGTTGCTGGAGTGCTGGTTCCCGCCTTGTAGCTCTTTGGAGCCCTGCTTGCCTTCAGTAGGACCAGGAAGGTATCAGTAGAGATTGCCCCAAATTCAAAGGCAAAAGTTCCATAGTAAATTAGAACATTTATTATGAAGGTCCATTCACACAGAGCAGCTATATGTTGAAGCACGAAGCCTTCCTGTATAAATAAGACACCACCTGTAATTATTAGAGTTAAGGAAATTTAAAAAGGTACAAAAAGATAACATAGGATTTTACAATAGGTTTCTACAATGTATTAAAACCTTTTATACTCAAAGCAACGTTCAATTTGTTAGTTACAACTGGAAAATAGTAAAATGGAAAAGGTTTGTGTGTGGGTATTCGAAATACAATAAGCAAAAACACACTGTGGCAAGAACCAAGATTAAGAATTACATTAACTATTTCTCAGGACAACCAACGAATACAAGATAATTCATTGTAGCCAGAAATCTGATTAGCCTGTTCCCAGCTCAGTAATCTTTTAGTTATTATTGAGGTTTCCGCTGGGGAGAAAGGAAACATAGCAAATGCATTGTACATTAGAAACTAATCCAAACAGCACAATAAACAATGCAGTTTCAGTAGAAATAAAATTCCATGTAAAAAAAAACAAGTGGCCTACAAAATATTTCACTTACCATAAACTTTCCTTTCCAATTTACTTTCCTTTGTGAACCCTTTTGTCAGATGTTTCACAAAGGTTCCTAAAACATAATAAATGTCATCTATGCTACTATTCTAGTTTTTAAATGGATTAGTCTGAGAGCTGCGAGGTTGTGCGGCCCGGACTATGCTGAATATCACACTTATGTGAAAACGGCTGAAAGAGACTGAGCATTGGACCCCAGGTTATGTTGAAGCACGTGTGTGTATGTTTGAACAAAAGGAATTACAGTGGGGAAAAAAAGTATTTAGTCAGCCATAAATTGTGTGAGTGACCTGCAGAGAGCAACATAACAAAGGCTACCATCAGTAACACACTACACCACCAGAGACTCAGGTCCTGCAGTGCCAGACGTGTCCCCCTGTGCCCCACATGTCCGGGCCCTCCTGAAGTTTGCTAGAGAGCATTTGGATGATCCAGACGAGTATTGGGAGAATGTCATATGGTCAGATGAAACCAAAGTAGAACTGTTTGGTAGAAACACAACTCGTAGTCTTTGGAGGAGAGAGAATGCTGAGTTGTATCCAAAGAACACCAGACCTACTGTGAAGCATGGCGGTGGCAACATCATGCTTTGGGGCTGTTTCTCTGCAAAGGGACCAAGACGACTGATCCGTGTACATGAAAGAATGAATGGGGCCATGTATTGATTACAAACCTCCTTCCATCAGCAAGGGCATTGAAGATGAAACGTGGCTGGGTCTTTCAGCATGACAATGATCCCAAGCACACCACCAGGGCAACAAAGGAGTGGCTTCGTAAGAAGCATCTCAAGGTCTTGGAGTGGCCTAGCCAGTCTCCAGATCTCAACCTTCCTTTGGAGGGAGTTGAAAGTCCATGATGCCCAGCGACAGCCCCAAAACATCAGTGCTCTAGAGGAGATCTGCATGGAGGAATGGGCCAACATACCAGCAACAGTGTGTGCCAACCATGTGAAGACTTACAGAAACGTTTGACCTCTGTCATTGCCAACAAAGGAGATAGAACAAAGTATTGAGATGAACTTTTGGTATTGACCAAATACTTATTTTCCACCATAATTTGCAAATTATTTCCAGATCAGACAATGTGATTTTCTGGATTTGTTTTCTCATTTTGTCTCTCATAGTTGAGGTCTATCTATGATGTCAGTTACAGGCCTCTCATCTTTTTAAGTGGGAGAACTTGCACAATTGGTGGCTGACTAAATACTGTAAATGTCCTTGCTCATATTCTTTTGAAAAAAATGTCAACATTAATAGTGGAAAAAGTAAAAAATGTTTGCATACTGTGAAGTGTTGCCAGCAGTATCGTTTATATATACTATTCTAGTTTTACCATATTTCTTTAAAAAAAAAAAGAAAAAGAAAAAATAAATAAAAGTTGGCCAACAAGCCAGTGCATCTACAGACAGTCAAACAGTGGCTAAGCAGCTCCTTTGGGTGCCAGGCCACAGCTAATACCCCCTTCTCCCAGTAAAATAACTATGCATGTAATGTTGAGGACCTCTCCCACTGTTTATAACATGCTTCTGTTTTTGCCCCATCCTCAGCTGCAAAATTCGGCTTAGCCCCCTCTATACATATAGTTACTATGCATGTTTTGCCAATCTAACTCTGTATAGTGGTTCAACAAGCCTCATAGAAAAAATGGAATATGGAGGCAATGAAAAGGTTTGAACAATGGTAAAAAAGATTCCATACACACAGCTTTACTAAAACCACAGACAGACAAGAGGAGAAAGTAATCTGGGTAGTTAATCACTTGCTTTTTAAACTAACTACTACCGTACAAAATTAACTAACCCAGCAACATTCATTGACTCCATGCTGGAAAATAACAGTTTTTCCACACTTCAATCCCAAGCCAAAGTACACAAGCATCTGTTAAATCTTACCAAAAATAAATAAAATGCTATTGCAATATTTACTAGAAACTATTCCACGTTCAAAGTGGTCTGTCCTTTGTTATTCATAGAAGATGACCACTAAAAGCAGCTCTTGATCAAAAGAATTTATGACCGTCGAGTCCATCATGTGAAGTGGACTAACTAATTATAAGGTCAAAGTATATGGACACCTCTGTGCTGATTTTTTATTATGATTATCTACGGTCCATTTGCTTGTTAAATGCAAAATTAAGCAACTTTCTTAATAGTCTTCATGAAAAAATCCTCACCCATTATGCTGCTGTGGAGCTTGTGCAAATCTTTCTTTTAGCGGTTAGCGCTGCTGCATCTCAAACAAATCTGTTAAAACATTGCTAATGCTTCTGATAGGCAATCTTCTGTCCCTACTCCCAAATGTTAGAGATATCAGTAGGGAGGAGGTTGCACCCAGCAGATCACAGCATGGAGGGCAGCTCAAACAGGCTGTACATAAGGAAGAAAGCACAGACAAGGCAATTTGCAGGGTGATAATTTTTTAAGCTGTGTAGAGAGGAAGCAGAGCACCCATAGCAAACTCTAGGGGCGACCTGTTTGAATTCGAATGCGTTCTTTTTTTTTTTTAACTTGCCGCCGACACCAGAGTTCTAAATAGATATAGGAGTGTGTAGAATACGACAGATTTTTGCCGCATTAAATAGAGGTTAATGCGCCAAACTTAGTATGGGCATAGAGAGTAATGCGTCAAACTTGGCGCACTAAGCTGTATGTAATGCGCCAAAAATCTGTCGTATTCTACACTCTTCTATATCTTTTTAGAACTTTGGCGACGGCGGCAAGTAAAAAAAAAAGTACGGATTCAAACTCATACATGTACCCTCTTAATGTTTAAATGCTCAGATTATGAAATTCTGAGAGTGTAGAATACGACAGATTTTTAGCGCATTACATAGAGCTTAATGCGCCAAGTTTGGCGCACTACACTCTATGCCCATACAAAATTTGGCGCATTAAGCTCTATGTAATGCGCCAAAAATCTTCATACTGTCGTATTCTACACTCTTCTATATCTATTTAGAACTGGAGTGTCGGCGCCAAGTAAAAAAAAAAAAAAGTACGCATTCGAATTCATACATGTCGCCCTAGGTTTCTAAACCCAGAGCTCACATCCAGCAGGCATTCGTTATTATTGAGGTTTCCGCTGGTGATACAACCATGGGACACATCCAGATAAGTAAATCTGAAAATAGTAAACAGGCTGCAAACGGAATATCAGGGGGGCAGAAATGAATGAAGGAATTAAAATTGCAGAATTAAACTTGGTATAACCATTTTACTCAAGGTAGTTTTCATGTCAATGATGTACATTGTCTTCAAAGTGCTTATTACAACAAGTAATAACAGCTTATTTATCATGTTAGGGAATTGATTGGCAACTACCGTAAGCGGCCATGATTGCCCAATGCAGTAACAATTTGCACAGGTATCAGGTTACCTATAATTAAACATTCAGTTGGTATGTCCTCTAGCTGAATAAAGTACAGAAAACAGACTCCAACAGACAAATTGACAAATATTCTGTAAAAAGAGGTCTTCATGCTTAATAATAAACCAAAAAAATTTAAAGAAGTCGACAACCAAAAATGTTTCTTTTATTTTACACCATTACCAGCTGTTCCAGAAAGTAGCTATACTCATCTCACCGGACCCCCACTGATCCCACCCCAGTGTGTTCAATAGTCTCTGCATTTTCTGGTCCTTATGAACACAGACATGAGCCTGATGTAGCCAGATGGATCAGGGACTGGAAGAACCCAAGCAGCACTGGAACAGGAGTGGCAGGGGAGTTGCAAGGTGGTTAGGACCACTTTTTTTTACCTCTAAATATTATGGAGGTTTCTGAAACCATTTAAAACATGACCTGTGATCGTTCCCGTTATATCCGTTTCTGGAGCCTCTTCTCTTATATCTCTGAGTTGTGCTGTTCCTCTATTATTCCTCCTAGAAATGTATTACTGAATCTGTCAGCTGGGTGTTACCAATTGGGGGGTGTCCTGCACAGTCTGACATCAACCAATCGGTGGCGACAGTGTGCACAGTGACACAACCCTTTGAAAACAGTAATGGCAACACTCAGATGATAAGATTCAGTGATACACTTATAGAAGGAATAATAGAAGAACAGCATAGTTATAAGAGAAGATGCTCCAGGATTGACATGTCAGAAAATGTTAAGGGTACTCCTTAATACAATCACTTGAAAGCAGAATGGGGGATGCTTATTGACTAATTTTTCAGTCTACAACTTCTCTTTCTTGCAACTTCTCTTTCTTGCTTAACTACAACATTACTATGATGAGTGAGTACTACTTATTCACAAGGTAGTCTGAGCTACAAATCTTGGGGCAATCTGAAGCCTCTTATCTCATTAATGGCTACTGCTCTTTCCATCCCTCTCAGAGCCTATACTGCAGCTACATGTTCTCAAATTGGCTTCTACCTATAAGCGCAAGGTCAACAGAAATTCAGAGCACATGGAGAATAATTAAAAACTACAGGAAACCAAGTAATCATTGAAAACAAGATAAGGTCATTTACATCCATCCGGAGCCAAATGAGCCCCAATTAGGGGCTGTCAAAGCCCTGTGTCAGGACTAAATGTCAAAGCCGGAGAACTGTAACAAAATAAATAAAAAATTCTTAAAATACCGTAATATCACTAGATATTTGTTCTTGGGTGTTTCTGAAACTCACAGGGTTGAAGAGCGTGTCAGACCTTAAAGCACAAATCCGTCAGCTTACAGAAGATGTGAATTGGCCGGATTCCCTGCTCTATTATCAGACTTGCTGCGTCTTGTAAAGAGAGTGGTTCTGACAGTAGGAATATATTTGACAGCGGTAATTTATGCAGTTTTGTACTATTGTAAATGTATCAAAAGATAAACCTATACTTTTATAATTTGCTACTAGCTCTAACAAGTTTAAGTGTAAACTATGTAGCTCATGTAACAATTATATTTGATTATATAAATCAAGTAGAATAGTTACAGGATTGCAGTAAAGAGTGGCAGCAAATATTTCAATAATCTCGTTCCATATAATTACTAATGGTTTTGCATTCATTGTACTTTTGTAGTACATTCAGCATCTACTATGGGTTAATAGTAGTGTTGATCGAACCATTCGAGAAAAGTTAAGTTCCAGTAAAACCTCTCGAATTTTTAGAACTCAAACCAAACATTTTACTGTTCCTTCGAGTAAAGTTCTAGTTCGACACGCCAGTTTAAGTTTTCAGTAGCTTTCTGCACTTTTGGCAGCTATCCAATCACCTTTCTGTACTTTTGGTGGCCATCCAGTCACCTTTTGCATTTTTGACGGCCAGCTAATCAGTGCAGAGCACAGAGATGTGTTAAAAAACATCTTCGCTGTAGGGCTCTCATTGGCTGCTAATATCACATGACCATGTTATATATATTTCACTGTATTGCCTTGTGAACGCCATTATCAGCTCACTCTCTGTGCTGTACAGACTGCTTTTAGTTAGATAGCATTTACCTCTCCATAGAAAGCAATAGTTAGGGAGTTTGGTATTGCTGGCTGCACCTTTCCCCCACCCCGAAGTTGTTATTTGGAGACATTTGCAGGCTCACATAACGCCTAACTCTCATTTACATGGATATATATTATACAGAGTGCTTGGATTTGCCAAATCATACTCAGTGCCCAAAATGTTCAGTTTTTGCAGTTTTGGGGGTTCCCGTTAATCCCCCCGTAATAAACACACTGTCTCCAAATCTCCTAAAGTGTCCCCAAAGGGGTCTTTGTGTGCCCCCTTTCGCTGCAAAAGAAGGGGGGCCTTGTTGCAGCTGCTACTCCTACAGCTATGGCCCTGCTTGCAAGCTGTCCTCATCTTTTCAGTTAGCCGTTGAAAGGAATGAAGTATTTTAGCCTCTCAATTTTTTCTGTCACTCTTAGAGCCATATTTTCTTCGCCAAGTTGTTCCACGTATCCAGTTTACTGTTATGGATGGTAATTACAGCTCAAAAATTATCCAGGACATCTTTTCCCATAGACTTTAATGGGATTCGAGTTCTAGTTCAAATAGAACCTCGAACCGAACTCCCAGAAGTTCAAGGTTCTAATCGAACTAGAACATTTTACTGCTCGCTCATCTCTAGTTAATAGTCTAAGTACTGACAGTACAGAACATTTACCACCACAGTATCAATATCTATAGTAATCTGTTTAAATTTCTCAATCACATAGAAATATATGGCCTTATTTATCAAAACAGAACAATGAATAATTTTCTGCAGCATACGGTAACAAAATGTCAAAAAGTGTTATGATGAGTGCACACCCTACAGATCAGAACCAAGGTCCGTGGAAATATGGATATTTTTCAAGAGGCTCGAAAAGGGCTTCTGTTGGGTAAATAAACTTCCACGTTCTTTTTTAAAAATTCAATTTCCATTTTTTAATTTCTGTTTTTATTTATTTTAAATAAAATGGACACTGTCTTGAGCTTATGAGTGTACATTAAATATTTTTTCGTCTGATTGCGATCTGAACGCTGAGGACTCTACAGGGCTCCATATCCAACTCTCCCTTTATTGTGCAATATATATATATATATATATATATATATATATATATATATATTATATATATATATATATATTATAATATATATAATATTATATATATTATATATATATATATATATATATATATATATAACCCTATATATCACAGAGCTCAGCTCCTCTCCTATCATTTAACCCAGAGCTCAGCTTCTCTCCTATCATATAGCCCTATACATTACAGAGCTCAGCTCCTCTCCCTCTATCATATAATCCTATATATCACAGAGCTCAGCTTCTCTCCTCTATCATATAACCCTATATATTACAGAGCTCAGCTTCTCTCCTATCATATAGCCCTATATATTACAGAGCTCAGCTCCTCTCCCTCTATCATATAATCCTATATATCACAGAGCTCAGCTTCTCCCCTCTATCATATAACCCTATATATCACAGAGCTCAGCTCCTCTCCTCTATCATATAACCCTATACATCATAGAGCTCAGCTCCCCTCCACTATCATAACCCTATACATCATAGAGCTCAGCTCCCCTCCTCTATCATATAACCCTATATATCACAGAGCTCAGCTTCTCTCCTCTATCATATAGCCCTATATATTACAGAGCTCAGCTTCTCTCCTCTATCATATCCTTCCTTCAGATAAGTTGGCATAAATCACATGACAAGTTTCTTTTAAGTTAAAGCATCTGTACCACATGGTTCTATATGGGTCCAAGCCTCACTTTTGATTTTAAATGAAAGCACAAAAATTCCCCCTCACAGATTCTTCACAATAAATCCTATTGGGAGATATTTTTCCTAGCAACATTACTTCTGGGCAATAGAATAGTTCTAGAATAGAAGCACCGAGCTCTTATGGACTTCATTATAACACAATATCTGAAATTTAGACAAACTTTGAAAATCTCTCAAATACACTTGGATTTTATGACAAAAAACATGCACACCTAGGTCAGGCATTTATGCAGCAATTTTTCTATCGCAAGTTTACGTTTCACATACTATTGCATTCGGTAATGAACATTTCTTACATTTTAAACAAAATCTATACAAAAGCACAATAAAACGAGCTTTTTACACATTCCTTTTTGAGCAGCAAGTTCCTGAACTGCATCAGTACCTCGTCAGTCTGCCCACATGAGATTAAGGCCTTCGAGGGGTTTTAACAAAATCTAAAGTCGCATTGTACACTGAGCCTAAATACATTCAAGACCCTGTTTATCATCTAGTTTTTTTTGAGAAAAGTAGTCGAGTTAAGTAAGAGTCTTTGAGCTGCTAAATCCAAAAGAGATTAGTACAGGCTGGTACTCTGGGTGTTGTGTCTTCCCTATGAAACCACGTGCTGGCCACCTGGCTAAAAACATTTCTGGCAAACCCTAAGCAGTTTGAACTTTGAAAAAACAGAACAAGAAGATACTAAAACTGTACTGACGTGCCACCCTCGCAGCACATAGCGCAGCACTGCTGAATGCCAGTAGCAATCTGGAGCCAAGTTTCTGCTAACAGCAAAGCAACGTTGGGAACGTACATCTTATGTATATCCCAGATTCCAGAGACAAACACGCTACCTATGGAAAGAACAGAAAAAGCTGTTCTATAAACAATGCTAATTCCACCAGAAGCAATGTAGACATTCACCAGACGTGCATGCACACCATGAGAGAGTCATGTTAGGCAGTTAATATCTTTTTGCATTTCCCCAAGGATGTCCTCTAAATAGAACATGAATACTTGGGATCTTACTAGGATATAATACAGGAATAAGCCCAGCGACGTCTTACACTACATGCTTGGATTTATGTAAGAAAATAGCTGGTGAGCATGCAGATATTCTTTATTTTTACTATTTTTCGGAAAATATATATGGTGGTCCCTCAACATACAATATCAATGGATTCTGGGGCAACCACTGTGTATTGAGGCCATAACTGGTAATTGGAAAACTGTTAAAAGTTTCCAAAGCCCCGAAACGTCACCAACATAATGCAACATGAAGAAAATTACACATCACTAACACAGATAAAGCACGTCCATCCATGTGACATCAGAAAGAGTTGCTGGAAATCACTTTCTATATTGAGGTCAGGAGCTTCTTTGGGTCATGTACTTTATATACAACATACCAGAAAATAAGAAAATGGGGCCCTCACCTGGTTCCCAAAGGAGCCGCTCATCCTGTCATATGTAAGAGCTGTACAGGGCATGCAATACTGCACTGTACTGTAGAGAGGTGCTATAGACTGCCAATCACTGCATGCACCTCACTAATACATGTAAGAGCAGTACAGGATATGTAGGACCACACTGTACTGTAGAGAGGTGCTATAGACCGCCAATCACTGCATGCACCTCACTAATACATGTAAAAGCAGCACAGGACATGTAGAACCACACTGTACTGTAGAGAGGTGCTGAAGACCGCCAATCACTGCAGGCACTGCACTAATACATGTAAGAGCAGTACAGGACATGTAGTACTGCACTGTACTGTAGAGAGGCATTATACACCACCAATCACTGTATGCACCTCACTAATACATGTGAAGTAGGAAACCACCTTAATTAAGTTCTACCACACTGTACTGTAGAGAGGTGCTATAGACCCCCAATCACTGCATGCACCTCACTAATACACGTAAGAGCAGTACAGGACGTGTAGTATCACATTGTACTGTAGAAAGGCATCTACTAGACCACCAATCACCAGCACCCCCTCCCCCATCTCTCCTCTCAGCAGATGATTTCGCCACTCACTTCCTAAATAAGATCAATCTCATCAGACAAAGCTTCACCCTGCAGTCCCCTCCGCCTACCTCTATTCTTGCAGTGTCCCCACTACCCACCCCTACACCTGCTCATCACTACTCCCCCCCTAACTTTCCTGTCACTCATGACAAGCTCTCCTCCCTACTGTCCAAATCCAACCTCACCACCTGTAGTCTCGACCCACTGCCATCCCACCTCATCCCTGACCTTAGTGCTGTTATCATCCCAGCCCACACCCATCTCTTCAACTTATCATTAACCTTTGGCATCTTTCCTTCCTCCTTTAAACACGCCACCATCACACCCATCCTCAAAAAAACATCCCTCGATCCCTCCTCTCTGTCCAACTATCGCCCCATCTCACTGCTTCCATTCACATCTCAACTCCTTGAACAGCATGTCCATCTTCAACGGTCCTCTCATCTCTCCACCATCTCTCTCCTTGACCTGCTCCAATCGGGCTTCCGTCCCCACCACTCTACTGAAACCGCCCTAACCCAGGTCACCAACGACCTAGCAACTGTCAAAGCCACATGTCACTACTCGGTCCTTATACTCTTAGACCTGTCCTCTGCCTTTGACACCGACCATTCACTCCTCTTACACATCCTCTCCTCCCTCGGCATCATGGACTTGGCCCTTTCCTGAATCTCCTCATACCTCAATGATCGGACATTCAGCGTCTCCCCCTCACGCACCACCTCTTCCTCTCGCCCGCTCTCTGTTGGCGTCCCCCAGGGGTCTGTCCTGGGCCCACTACTCTTCTCCATCTACAACCTTGGCCTGGGTCAGCTCATAGCTTCACACGGCTTTCATTACCACCTGTATGCTGATGATACCCAACTCTACATCTCAGGCCCAGATATTACCTCTCTTCTCTCCCGGATCCCAAACTGCCTATCGTCTATATCCACCTTCTTCTCCTCCAGCCTCCTAAAACTGAACGTGGAGAAAACGGAACTTATCTTTCCACCGTCCCACTCTATACCTCCACCTGATCACTGTTAACGGCTACACTCTCTCACTAGCTCCACAAGTCCGCTGCCTTGGAATAACATTTGACTCCAACCTGTCCTTCAATCCGCACATTCAAACCCTTACCTCTGCCTGCCGCCTCCACCTGTAAAATATCTCCCGAATCCGCTCATTCCTTAACCTTGAAAGCACAAAAATGCTGGTCCATGCCCTTGTCATCTCACGCCTAGACTATTGCAACACCCTTCTCTGTGGCCTCCCATCTAGCACTCTAGCTCCCCTCCAATCCATCCTCAACTCTGCTGCCCGTCTGATTCACCTCTCTCCTCGCTACTCCTCTGCCGCTCCCCTCTGCCAATCCCTGCACTGGCTACCCATTGCCCAGCGAATCCAGTTTAAGTTAGTAACCTTGACCTACAAAGCTCTCCATAACCTCTCTCCTCCATACATCTCTGCCCTAATCTCTAGATACCTCCCCTCATGCAATCTCCGCTCCTCACAGGACCTTCTTCTCTGCTCTCCTCTTATCAGCTCCTCACATAATCGTCTCCAAGACTTCTCCCGTGCTTCCCCCATACTCTGGAACTCACTGGCTCAACACCTCAGACTCTCACCCACGCTCACTAGCCTCAAAGGTAACCTGAAAACCTATTTCTTCAGGATTGCCTATGACCAAAATTAACCGTGTTGCAGCGCTCCACCCCACAAACACGCCTGACCCTCACCTTCTGTCTCTTCCCACCTTCCTTGTAGACTGTAAGCCCTCGTGGGCAGGGCCCTTTCTCCCTCTGTACCAGTTGTTAGTTACTTATTGTCAATTTGTAATTGTTTGACCAATGTTATGTATGTACCAACCTCCAATGTACAGCGCTCTGGAACCAAGGGCGCTCAAAAATATATAATAATAATAATAAAAATAATGCACCTCACTAACACATGTAAGAGCAGTACAGGACATGTAGTACCGCACTGTACTGTAGAGAGGCGCTACTACACAGCCAATACCTGCATGCTCCTCACTAGTTCATGATGCAATGTCCCAGGAAAGACCATTATATGTTGAAAATATTGTATCCGGAGGCCATTGCATCTTGAAGGACCACTCTACGGGAGTTAACTTTTGTTTTTCACACAAAAACAATGGAAATTACACTATAAATCCATGTTCCTCAAAGAATCAGCACTGGGGTTTGTGAAGTAGGAAACCACCTTAATTAAATTCTGAATATTTCGGTTTTGGATAGAATTTACTTTTGCATAACGTATCCTTTTTAAGTTTAACCCCTTAAGGATGCACCAAATGTGTTTTGCACCAAAAGACATTTTTCAAATCAGATATATGTCCATAAGTTAATTTATGTGGATATAACTTTTTAATACTTTTAACCTATCCATGTGATTAAGAGATTGTCTTCTCGTGACATGTTGTGTTAAGTTAGTAATAAGTTTTGGTCCATACAATCCTTGCTTATTTGTGAAAGATCCCAAAATGTGAAAATTTTTAACAATTTGCCATTTCAAAGTTAAAAAGTTTCTCAGTGTAAGACAGATCGCCATTACTGGTTTGCAAACGACCAATGTTGCTAAAACTTAACACCTTAAGGGCTTGTCCTCGCTGCAAAGAACAAATACCAATTGGATTATCCAAACGGTATTTGTTCTGTTTTGGGGCCGTGTTCACAGCCGCAGAGGGACGACCTTTCTCCATGGTTTGCAGACAAAAGCCCTCCCCTTTCACATAGACCTGTTCATATTCTGCCTGAAAACCAGGCGGAAGAATGAACATGTTCTAAGTTTTCCAGCTGGCGGTGTAAAAAAACCTCCGGTGGAAAATCCATGCAGTGGGGACCGCTGCCCGGATTTTCCATTAAGGTCAATGTTAAAAGTTGTCACCCGGTTTACAGATGGTTTTCAAAACCGAAAACAGTCTGTAAGACTGGGTGAAAAGAAAGACCTCGTTTGGGAAACTACACACCTTAAGGAAAATATCCAGGGGTATAGTGAGTAGATTGACCAGACAGGTGTCTCACGGATTACTTTAGTGTTCGGGTGTGAAAATGGAAAAAAAAAAATTTCCCAAAAATATGCCGTTTTAGCTTCAAAGGTTTTATCTTCCCAAGCAATCCTTTAAAAAAAAAAGGACCCCAAATTTTTTTTACACAATTTCTTCCAAGTTTGGCAATACCCTAGATGTGGGTGTAAACTGCTCTCTGGGCGCCTGGCGGAATGTACAAGAAAGTTATTTGGCTTTTGGAACGCAGATTTTGGTGGGTGCCATGTCACATATGCAAAGTCCCCAAAGTACCAGAACAGATTAAACCTTCCAGAAGTCGCCCCATTTTGGATTCAACAATCCTCAGGAAACTCATTTAGGGGTGTATTGCGCATTTTGAGCGCATAGGTGTTTCAGAGTTTTTTTTTAGCATTGGGTTTAGCATTGGGATTTTGGAAGGCGTGATGAACAAAATACAGCAATCCTAGTACTATGGTATAAATGCCATGTTAACTTTACTCAGCAGGTCGATAAGATGATAGTGATCCCAAATTTATGTTTTACTGCTTTTATACAATAAAAACAATTATTTAAAAGAAAACACTTTTTCATCGTCATAGTCTGAGAGCTATTACTTTTTTATTTTTCTATGTACGGAGCTCTGATTGGGCTTGTTTTTTGCGGGATGACTTGACGTTTTCTTTAGTACCATTTTTGGGGGGAACAGGACTTTTGATTGGCTTTAAGTCCATTTTTTTTAGATAGCAGGATAAAGAAGATACTGCAATCCTGGTAGTGTTTATTATTTGATCTTATTTTTTTACAAAGCTCACCGTGCAGTATGGCACGTTAGTTTTAGTCTATACAATTACGGCGATACCCAATTTACAGCTTTTTTTTATTTTTTTTTATATTGTAGCCGGGGGAAAAAAAAAAAAGGGTTTTATTGTGTAAAACAATGTTCATGCATCCCAGTTCTGAGAAAACCCAGCACTCGTGCAAGAAAAATTCTTCAGTTGTATGAATAGAACACACAAGATTTGTTTCCCATTTAAAAAAAGTTCAAAAAAAACTTCAAAATAAAAACATAAGTTTACGCGTTTCGGGCCTCTCCTGTGGGCTCTTAATCGTAACCAGTTAAAATGTGTTTATTTAACTAGTTAGGATTAAGAGCCCACAGGAGAGGCTCAAAACGCGTAAACTTGTCATCATGTATTTTGATGCTTTTAACATTTTTTTTTTTACAAATTTTGTGCATTTAATTAATACAACTGAAGACTTTTTCTTGCACGAGTGCTGGGTTTTCTCAGAACTTGGATTGGATTTATCTTCAGCCGGATGTTTGTTTCTCTGATGCACCGTGGAATACAAGGATCACCCTAGCCCGGGCCCTCTGGTGAGCTGAATAGATCTGTTTATTTTTTCTACCTTAGGGTATGTTAACACGGCTTATTAAGCCGCGTATTTTGGCACTCATTTCGCCATGTATTGTGCTTAATACGCGGCGAAATGCATGCCGCAATTACGGTAATCCATAGCTCTCATAGAGTGCTATGAATTACGCTTCGTCCCCCCGTGCGTACAATACAATCGTATGTTATATGTGGGGGGGAGAATTGACACGTCACTTGTTAGCGGCGAATACATGCCGCCGACAATGCCCGTCTATGGGACCGGTGCCCGGCCGGCCTTCCCGTGCTTTGGAATTATGTGCTGATCAGCACGTGGTTCAAAAACACCCGGCGTATCGCGGCACGTACTATACGCACCGCAATAAGCCGTGTGAACTTACCCTTCATGTTTATGCATCGTTCTCTTTTGATAGCCACTGTCTATTCTGGATCACTGAGGAGATTCCCGAGTTTGAGAACACTCTCTAAAATGTCTAAATGCTCTAACAGGAAATATTAAAACAAGAATAGATATTAATGGAGAGATTAAGGAAGCAAAATGTGCTAGAATTTGGTCTCCAATTGCGCCATGAAAAACTACTGGTGTACAAAGCCCTCAAGTCTGCTCAAGAACCTATTCCTATTGAGATATTCCTCTTCTGAGGCCACCTGAAGTCAAGCTGTAACTACATAGTTGAACAGAGACTTTGCTCACTTGATGGCTGAGCAGAGACCAAACTTTAGCCTTCTGAAATATAATAATTATAAGATGGTTAACACAGTAACCACTTTCCAGGTGAAAAGCAAATGTATGCTCTGTAACACTTCAGATACGTTTAATTATTGCCTAAATGGCAAGTGGAAAAAATATCTGTGTATATGCAAGTTCTCTCTGGTGGAAGACATTAAGGTTAGTCATGGGGGGGGGGAAGCATTTTATATAATTTTACCGTAAGATGGGACCTTATTTCTGCCTCAACATTAATACAACAGATATGAACAGGGGGTTCAAGGGCAATAAAGCAAATTTACAGAAATGCAATAAAATAATATAAAAAAAATAACTTTTTGTAGATAGCTTCTAAGGACCAGCAGATGAAAAGGATACTGAGCACTAATATGACCAGACCAAAGAACGTCAGAAGGCTGCGCAGGTGACCAGTCCAGCAGTACCAATGGGCATGTGCCATACGGTATGTCAATATAGACTGGAAGAAGATGAACATCATACTAGTTGGAAAGGCAACACCAGCTCCAATGTAGTGCAGAACCTTGGCATGATCCACCTACAAAGACATAAAAACCACAACGTAAGAAGGTTAAAATGAAGGATACATGACTACATAAACTGACCATACACTTCAGATCCATCAGCTACCCCTCCTAATGCTTCCAGATATCTTTGGTAACAGTTGCTCAATCGTTATCCCCCTTGACATCTGAAAGGTAAAGTTAGAAGGCCACAAAACAGATTAGATAGCGGGGCTGCTTCTGCCAGGATCAACAGGTTGGGGCAACATTTATCTAAATGTGCATGACACAAGGCATTATGGGAAAGGAGCCGAGATGCTCAAGCACCCTCTATAGGATAAATATCCTTTTTGCTTTCTCAAGACCCAGTGGGTCAAAAACAAATTGAGGATTTGTTACATCCTATAGAGGGCGCTTGAGCTTCTCAGCTCCTTTCCCATAATACCTTGAAATGTGCAGATGCTTAGTAGAGGACAAAAAGGCAATACATAACTTTACACACCATTTGGTGCTCTCCTCGCCTCAAGCAGAGATGTTCCCCTAATGTGCATGGTCAGCTTAAGACTGTTACATTGTGACTTGTGTGACAGCTGAGCAACAAAAAACTGGTTTCTAGATGACTTTAGTGTAGCTATCTTATTGTAAACATCTTGAATGTCCCATAGTTCAAAGGTACAGATATATATATATACTAATAAAGGAAACAGCACCACTCATAAAAATGTATGCAAAAGTGGTGTGCAAGCCCCTGGAGCCAAACTCTCCATAATTTTTTTACTTTTTTTCTTCGATACATTTATAGCAAAATTTAAATACAAATATACTTTTTTTCTCTTTGAGGTTTAGATCCATTCAACTAAGCCAATACAAAAATTTTAAAAAATCTGTAAAAAAAAAAAAAAGCATTTCAACATAGTAGTTTTTCAGGTGTATTTTTACAAATCCAAATGTTCCACAAAAATGACTCACAAAAATGTAAACTTCCATTTAAACTATACATGGTTATATCCACGACTTGAAGTGTGGCATGCTACGGCTTTAGGGTTGTCAAGTTGTTTTTCTGAGTAAAAAAAAAATTAGATTATACTGGGTAAAAAAAACTTTACTCTGGCTTCCACTCTAGTAATATCTGTTCTCACTGTGCTGTTTAACAGAGCCTGCTCTTCACAACCAGATTCAGGCACCCACTTCCTGTTCAGGCCGTGGGTGGTTCTACATCAGTAATTGATATTTCAACTCTTCTATTCCTAGCTGAACCTGTTAGAGGGGTTTTAACAGGACATATCGCTACAGAGCTCTAAACGGTTCAAGTTGGTCTTAAGAAAGCTGCTGCACTGCTTCTGTCCTCTATCGTATAACCCTATATATCACAGAGCTCAGCTTCTCTCCTCTGTCTTATAGCCCTAGATATCACAGAGCTCAGCTTCTCTTCACCGTCATATAACCCTACATATCACAGAGCTCAGCTTCTCTCCTCTATCATATAACCCTATATATCACAGAGCTTTGCTTCTGTCCTCTATCATATAACCCTATATATCACAGAGCTCAGCTCCTCACCTCTATCAAATAAACCAATATATCACAGAGCTCAGCTCCTCTCCACTATCATATAATCCTATATATCACAGAGCTCAGCTCCTCTCCTCTACCATATAACCCTATATATCACAGAGCTCAGCTCCTCTCCACTATCATATAACCCTATATATCACAGAGCTCAGCTCCTCTCCACTATCATACAATCCTATATATCACAGAGCTCAGCTCTTCTCCTCTATCATATAACCCTATATATCACAGAGCTCAGCTTCTCTCCTCTATCACATAACCCTATATATCACAGAGCTCAGCTTCTCTCCCTCTATCATATAACCCTATATATCACAGAGCTCAGCTTCTCTCCCTCTATCATATAACCCTATATATCACAGAGCTCAGCCTCTCTCCCTCTATCATATAACCCTATATATCACAGAGCTCAGCTCCTCTCCTCTATCATATCCTAACATAGTCTAAGTTGTACTCCAGATGAATAAAAATAGGGGTTCAACCTCAACGGAGGACACTCTTCTCATAGGCTTTATAATGGATGCATGGGTCGCCTCTTTATTAAGTACACCCTTGCATGCAATGCAATCATAAAATAATCAATGCTATATTACAGCAGGCAATGAACTTTTTCTGCAGTAAGTTACAATGAAAGCTACTGTTGAGCAGCGCACAATGAATGTCGGGACTCTGGAATTCAGCACGATTGGACATTGAACTAGATGAATCAGAGACTTCAGTAGCGTCTGTATAATCTACCGTCAAGGACCTGATGTATTACAGTCATGTCAAGATGGAAAGAGCAGCAGTCTCTTTCCAGTTTTCTAAAAGGCTGTGACTTTCCAGGTCTTATTTTTCTGTCTGCAGCAGTAAGAAAACTGCTCCCTCAGCAGTACCCGGCTCGCCACTTAAATCGGAGACAGCTGGTTCTCTCCACTCCTTTGTTTACTTGCCGGGGCCCATTTGACAAATTCCCATTTATTAGCATACGCAAATACTGATCTATTTGGAGAAACTGTTTTTTGCTGACAGTTCTTCCACATCAGGCGGAACAGACATTTTATTTCTTCAAATACTTTCTCCATAAAGTCAATGGGTCAGCAATCTGGGCTCTAGTCCTGCATGGAGGATGCCACGTTGTATGTAATCATTTTTCTGCACTGTTATGTATATCAGACTGTAGCTGTACAGCAAACATGACGGAGATTTTGGTTAAAGGGGTTGTCTCGCTAAAAGGATTGCTGCTTTTTATGTTAAAGATCTTGCAAAAACAACTCACTTTGCAATATGTGTCCATTAATATCTATTCCTAGATATCCCCTCTTGTATGGGCTGCATCAGCTCCTCAGGTCACTATAGCTACAGACCTGTTCATTCCATCATGATAGGCTGCCAGCACTGGTTGCTATAGCTACAGACCTGTTCAATCCAACATGATAGGCTGCCAGCACTGGTTGCTATAGCTACAGACCTGTTCAATCCAACATGATAGGCTGCCAGCACTGGTTGCTATAGCTACAGACCTGTTCAATCCATCCCGATAGGCTGCCAGCACTGGTTGCTATAGCTACAGACCTGTTCAAGCCATCATGATAGGCTGCCAGCACTGGTTGCTATAGCTACAGACCTGTTCAAGCCATCATGATAGGCTGCCAGCACTGGTTGCTATAGCTACAGACCTGTTAAATCCATCCTGATAGGCTACCAGCACTGGTTGCTATAGCTACAGACCTGTTCAAGCCATCATGATAGGCTGCCAGCACTGGTTGCTATAGCTGCAGAAATAGATGCCAGTAAACACGCCCCTGAATTAAAAAATAATCCAAGAAAACAGGACTGAGGTAAGATGATTAAATGTAGTGAGACAACCCCTTTAAAGCAATTATACGCTTGTTACAATTACAAAAAACCCTCTTTGGGCAACCACATTTATGGCCAAATGTATTTCTGATATAGACAAACCTTCTCGGAGCAGGTTTGTTGTAAACAATAGTCTTCAAAGGCTAATGTGGGCTAGAACAACAGGATATAAATGTATGTGGGATGCAAAAAAATAATTAAAAAAAAAGTTTGTTTTGAAAAGTGCAGTCTAAAAAAAACAAAAAACAACAAAAACGGTAAAATGAATGTTCTCTTCCCGACACCTGGCATCTCTTCTCCGCTAGCAACGTTCTTACTTGGGGACAAATCTTGTTTGCGGCGATTACCTTCAAAACTGACCCACAGTGAATGTCCGGAATCCTTGACCTAAGAGGAGACTTCGTTCCTTTTAGAAGTGTAAAAAACTGCTAGCACTGATAATTACTTCTGAACATGGAAATTATTTCACATGCAAATTTTGAGGAACAAATATTTGTAAAATGTAGGTGCTACCTTCTTAAAGGAAATGTGTTATCAAAAAAGGAGTCATTGTTTAAGTCCCATTTTTATGTTAAACATTTTTTAGGAATTTTTTAATTTTTCATATTTTCAATATTTTTTAAATAAGTCTTAAGTCTTGCAGTTTTCACTTGTTTGCACTGCTTTAACAGCAGTCAGAGAGATGCTTTACAGCAGCTTCATGCACATAGGAGACTTAAGACGGACTCCGTCCCATTCACTTCTGTAGGAGAGTTTTCTAGTCATGCTCTGTGACCTGGGAAGAAATCAGTGTGCAGGGAGGGGGAGAGGGCGAGCTGTGACATCTCCTCTTGTGACTGGTGGATCCTGTGTTATCTATTCACACTAGTGTCTCCTTTCAGTTTGACCCTCTTTGTGCTGATAATGAGCAGACAACCGAGAATCTCTCTCTACAGAACAGGACGTGTCAGACAATTATTAGGCTTAGTGGCCAAAGTGAAAACTGCAGGACATAAGAATTACGAAAAAATATTGAAAGTGATATGGAAAATAAAAAAAAAATAACCAAAAATTCCTTAAAAATGTGTTTAACATAAAAATGTGAGTTAAACAATAAGTCATTTTTGATGACACATTCCCTTTAATAGAGCCATACTCACAGCTCAATAGCAGGAAAAAAAAAGACTGTTCCCAGTATGAGGCAATAAAAATAATAAATGAGAAGTTGCAAAGCTGCAGATTACAGATGAACAATCGCTCACACATCTACTATTCATGAAGTGGGCAATTGCTTAGTAAAAAACTGCACATTAAATAAGAACCAGTTCACACCAGTATGCAGAAAAACCACAGTACTGTACAGGGAAGATTGTTCAGGTGCAAAATTACTAATAAACACACACTTATTGTTCATGAGGGGGTGATAGCTAGTATTGCAATAGTATATAAAATAAGGCTTACAAAGGGTGGCAATTATACAGTTACTTGTGGTACACCATGCTGGCTTACAAGCAATTGAGGACGCCCACACTATTCAATTGAATAATCTGGGTAACCCACTCAAAGTGCCCAACACAAATCCAGACACTTCCCGCTCCCCAGTATCACAGCAGCAAAAATACATACTAAAAAAAAAAATCAAAACTTAAGGTATTAGTTGATATTTCGTCCAAAATATGCAAGTTAACAATCTACGTCAAGGGTCCTCGTCGTCTTGTGAGTACTTATACTAACTGTATTAGCAATTCACAAAAAAAGGGACATCATATGTGTGTATTTTGCGTTGGGCGCTTTGAATATGTTGGGCAAAGTGCTCAATCTAATAGTATGGGCTTCATCAATTGGTTGTAACCAAACATGGTGCACCACACACAGCCATATAACTGGCACTCTGTATAAGCATTGAA
Organism: Phyllomedusa bahiana; assembly: GCA_025379985.1. Taxonomy (NCBI): domain Eukaryota; kingdom Metazoa; phylum Chordata; class Amphibia; order Anura; family Hylidae; genus Phyllomedusa; species Phyllomedusa bahiana. The sequence continues at coordinate 177,429 of JAODAL010000419.1, forward strand.
ATACTAGCAATCACCCCACTCATGGACAGCAGGCGTGCGAGTGGTAATCAGCCACAGAAGACGCACCAAGCAAGCCAGTAGAAGGCCGTTATAGAATCTATGTAGTGATGCCTCCATTTTCCCACCAATACAGCAAATATTTTAGCAGCTGATATTTTTGTTTTTCAAGAATCCACAGAAAAGAAAAATCTGAGGCAGATCCTCATTTACTGAGGCTTAGCCATATAAGGCTAGCAACCGTATTCATAACCAACATTTTAATTTTGCTTTTCCTCAAATTTTTAAAATCTGTGTCACAGACAGAACGTGTGCTGCATGAACTACTGCGCAAATTCCCACAAGTCAGTAAGGCTCTGTCTCCCCTGCAGTGGACAAAAAACAACCTGAGTTTTATGTCCCCTCCTGTCAGAAGCTGCTGAAAAAACGGCCAGTTTTTGCAACGATTCGCATTTTTTGGCGCGTTTTTTTACACGCGTTTTTTTGCTCGTCTTCAAGTCGGGTTTTTAATGTATGCATAAATTAAGGCATTGGATTTTACTCCACCCTACAAAATGCACCTCATTGCATTTATATGTCATCTTGTAGTCATTTCACGGATTTTGACGCTAATAAAGTTATATCGCGCTTTTTGCCAAAAATAAGTTGTTTTTTTTTTTAACGGATTTTTGCCCTAAAGTCCATTTTTTTTTTTTTTTTTTTTTTTTTTTTTACAGATTTTGGTGCTAAAATCCGTATTTTTACAAATTATGGCGCTTATAAAGTTGTCTCGCTTTTGTCGCCAAAAATAAGTTTTTATGGATTTTGCCGCTAAAATAAGTTTTTACGGATTTTGGCGCTAACACACTTATTTAGCTTTTGCAGAAAAAAAAATCTGTTTTTAAGGATGTTAGCGCCAAAATCCGTGAAAAAACGGATACTGGCGCAAAATCCGTCAGAAGCAAGATAACTTTATTAGCGCCAAAATCTGTAAAAAAAAAAAAATCTATATATTTTTAGCGAAAATATGAATTGCACAAAAATAGTTAACGACCAAAGCATGATCATTTTATTATGAACGGTACAAACAAGGACACATCAGACACTTGTATGCAGATTTGATAATGTATAACCTTTATTACACCCACTATAGGTGGGACTTGGGTCTCCTGGGAGGGTTTTCATTTAAAAATCGCACCAAAAACGTCCGGCGCTTTCCATAGACTCCTGTAGTAAATTTTCTGCCCGGCTCTGGCGGTTTTTTAGAACATGTTACAAAAGACGACCAGGACGTTCTTACATTAGAAGTCTATGGGAGCTGCTTTCAGTCGTTTTTCCAGCGTTTTTAGAAAACAAAAAACGCTGAAAAAAAATCTACGTTTTTCTGTGCAGTGTAGACAGAGCCTAAGAGGCAGATTTCAGCAACAAAACACATCTGGATTTGTGACTAAATTACTAGCCTTCTATGGAGCACATCTGTGCCAAAAAGCACTCTTTTGGTGTAGAACTGGCTACTCTGTTTTTAGAATTTTTTTTGTGTTACAGTTTACTGTTCTAAGGAATGGTATCATTTATTTTATAATTCACTTTATTTCAACGTAATTGGTTTAACTTAGTTTATGTTTTTGCGCAATACAGTCATACACTGACCTAAAAGAGGCTAAAAGGACAGTCTCAGCCTTTGTTGAACTAATGAGTGATCAAAGTGATCTGAAGCTTATTCAAAACAGTAAAAAGCGTACAAGAAAGTAGGAGTGCAAAACCTTGTGACCTTGGAGCCACACGTGGCCTTCTGCCACCAGAACAAGCCTTGCTTTGCCAGTGCACTAATACTTCAGATTGAAATTCTCCTGATGGCACAGTCATAGTGGCGCGGCATGGCATTACACTGTCACAGTAGAGCTGTACATGTCATTTTATGAAACTTGAAAGAAAAAACCTGGCAAAACTGTTTCTGTGTAAGTGTGTAACACCCAGTACATGACCACCAGTTTTACCCAGACTTTTTCTATAAAGGGGGCATTCCTTTTGACACAGTCATAGGCTAGTAATAAAATATACCATCAGTGTCTGATATGTTTGGGACGCCAGACAAGCAGGAGCGGTGGCCACAGAGGACTGCGGTTCTCCCTGGTGTAGCTTTTGTAAACCGAAAAACTACAATAAAATCATCACACTATCCTTTTTGTGCCTAGCATCTTAGGCACTTATGGCCAATGTACCACAAATGATCTTAAATGGGCAGCACAGCCCTATCGCACCTCTGGGAGTAATCTGGTAATGTGGACCTGTGACCCAAAAAATTAAAAAAAATTATTCATGCCCGTCACTGACATTTGACGTACACGTACATCTTAAAGGGGTTGTCCCATCTCAAAGTTTCATAGGATGCATGAATGAAATAATGCTGCTTTGCTCTGTCACTTCCTGGTCAAGCTGTCTGTAATTAGTGTATGAGCTCTGTGTATTCAGACTTCTGCTAATTAGATTAACTCATAAGCTTCCCTGGTCCTGACAGCATGAGAATTACGTTAACAGCAGTAATTACATTCTTTTGTCTGAAAGATCAGATAACAAACAAGCTCTCACTGACCAAAGTTCTGTGCCGCACTACCTGTGTGATGACATCACTCCCTGCCTGTTCACGGACAGCAATCGGTGGTAATTGCGACGTATTCGTGTGGAGTGCGGACAGCGATCAGAGGTCCTGCAGCAAAGAGATCTTGTGCCGCCCCATGTAAACAAAAACAGATAAAGTATATAGTTTTGTTCTGCAGATCTGTAGATGTCTGAAGTATAATAATCTGCAGGATATATCATTGTGTGTGAGAGAGAGAAAAAAAAAATCACCCATCTCTCTCAGAGTCCTGAATGTCAAATGCCCATTCTAATTACAAAGTATGTAGAGAGAAGGCGAGAAATGTAGATATACACTATGGAGTTACACTTAGCTTTTCACTTCCAATGATTCCTTAGTCTCAGACAGATGAGAGCCTCTACCTCCCAACCCCCCAGAATAAATTCACAAGTGCACACTGTGGGGCGTGTCTGCAGAGTGAAGGTACTCCCTGCTGGAAGGAGAAACACGCCCTCAATTTACACAAGCTCTCCCTTAGCAACCAGTATAAACGGCTGCCAAATGATGATACGATAAAACCCCTTTAAGGACCAAGCAATTTTTCAATATGGTTCATCGCTGCATTAAAAGGTGTAACTTTAATTTTCCAACAAACATAGCTCTATTTTATATTTTGAAGGTTTTTTGGCACTGTTTCAATACATATACCTTAGCTACACTATTATTATTATGACCACTTCCTACTTTCAACATTGGCAGTGCGCAGCTCATGGAGGAAGTCCTGTGTGGTGACCTGGCTTGGTGGTTATATAAAAAGTGTGTGATAAGTTGTCTGCACACACATCTCTTGTGGCAGTTATGGGTAAAAGGGACAATTTACCATAGTTGCTCAAAGGAATGATTATTGCATTTCGGGCCAAGGGTGGCATTATGGTATTATTTCTAAAGCTGTGCAGGTTGTGAAGTGCTCACGTGCTACTGTGGGGAAATTGTGAGGCAACAAATGGCACCAGTGTAAATAAGTGACATGGAAATTGTGCAATGGATATAAAAGATGGTGTTGACTACTAAGGTGCATGAGGGTGGATCAACATGATATAGTGGAGCAACTTACCACCAGAATGAACACAACAGTTCAGTAAACCCTTCTGTGCATAGGGCCCTGGAGCAGAAGGATAGTCTCTGCACCTCTACTAAGTTGCATCGGCAGAAAAAGACTACATTTTCCCCACCAGTATCAAAATTTGATCTCCGTTGATTGGCAAAGGGTTGCTACCTTGATGAGCCAGGTTTTTAGCTTCATCAAATGGATGAATGTTGGCTTAGGTGAGAAACTGTGAACGCCCAGCAACCATTGCTAGAAGAACACAAACTGGTGGTGGCAGAATTATGGGTGGAGAATTGTTTTCATGACATTTTTTGAGCCATTCATGCATGAAAAGTACTCTCAACCAATTTGGGTATGAATTCATCCTTGCTGATGATATACATACATGCCGGTTGTCTTCCCTGGGGCGGATGGGATCATCCAGCAAGACCATGCGACAAGTGTCCGACATTGGTTGGAAGAGCAGGACCAAGACATTAAAGTACTATCCTGGCCTCCTTATTCTCCAGATTGGAACCCAATTTTGCATATATGGGGCAATCTGGATCATTGTGTTCAGTGTATGGGTACTCCCCCACACATACTCCAATAGCTGAGGGATGCAGTCATCTCCAGATACCTACCAGGACCTTATTGAGTCACTCCCAACCCGTCTAGTTGATGTTCATGCTGCACACGGCAGTTACTTTGGGTATCAGTTGGTGGTCATAATACTGTGACTGTGTAATAGACCGTATTACTTATGTAGTGCCTTATGTTATGCCGGTCAGTGTAAGGCTGCCAGGCATCCTACTGTGCCCCATCTCTGACAAGGCCTAAAGAACATACACCAAAGTAAACCCTTGGTGCCTTCATACCATTTAAACCCATCAGCTTCCTGTGAACAGAGTGCAGGGAGTGCCAATGGGGTGACAGAGGGAACCCCCTCCCTCTGAAACCACTTTGTGACCGAGGTCATTATTTAAAGTGTATTTAAAGGGTTAAACCAGTTTCTCCAGTGCCAGCCAGTAGAGCAGGGTCCGCTTCACATAGCACTGGACACCTGTGCCAGGCTACTTCTGTCCCACTGTACTTCTATGCCACTGTGGTTCTTAAAGGGGTGTTTCCATGAAGGAACGTCCGGTAACAGGCCATAACTAGCTATGAGCGGACCGGGTCACAGATTGAGAAATTCAGAACTAGCACCGCCCTCTCCATTCACTTCTGTGGGAGGTCAGAATAAAGCCAAGGGATAGTTTTCAGCCATATTTGGAACACCCATAGAAATGAATGGACAGAGCTGTCCTTTTCAATCTGTAACATAGTCAGCTCGTAGCGAGCTAGGATCTGTAACCGGATGTTCCTTCATGGGAACACCCTTTTAATGGACTAAAGATAGAAACAGGACATTTATGTAGAATTTAATAAATTACCATAATCATACTGATGTGAAGTATAAAGTAAGCATATATAGCATACAGTAAACTTATAAAAATTAAACCCAAAAGACAGATGGAATTATTTTAATCCTTTCCCATTTAATTTTTTAATACATTATATAGTACAGATAAAAAAAAAAAAAAAAAAAATGAAACTCCACCAGCAAAAATCAAGAAAGGGCAGGGATGAGCAACAAACGCCATTGCCAAAAATCTCTGTTGCTAAGGGACTTGTTAGGTTAAAAGGGGTCATCTACAAAAAATGAGGGTATATGTTTATATGATGTGTGTTTAGATCCTTCTAAAGTACAGCAAAAAACCCTGCTCCCCAACTTTAAACAAGCTGCATCGAGAGCTTTCATCCTGGTGCCATATGGTATCAAAAGCAAACGACACTACATTGGTTCCGAATGGCCGCAATAGTACAAAACCACATTGAGGTATTGTGAAAACCCAAGAAGATCTAAAATTAGTGTCAAGACACAACAGGCCGACTCTTAAGGGGAATATTTTTAAAATCAATATCCATATTACAACAGATCCATGCAAAGAGAAAGCTGAAGACAAAGCCATATACAGAAGAAAGTGCACGTTAAAAATTCATGCTTCGGCTTTCTGGGAAAGACTGCGGGTGTATTTATTAGCCTGAACACAGGAGAATCCCACAGAGAGACCAGCGGGAGCATGGAAAGATTTCCCAGATATGCTTATTTTAACCTACAAGAACGCATCACCTCCAAATCATTAAACATACATTAACGTCCCGACGCCACAGTATTTCATCTGTTGAGGCCGTGTTCAGACCTTCAGCTTGTTAGATGCAGTTTTTGAAGTCAAAACCAGAAGCTGATTTAAAACAAAAAGTCTCAGTCTTTCCTTAAAGGGACACCACCATCATATTATTTTTTTACATATGGATATGTAATATGCGACTATTATATGGATATTTTTTTTATTGGGTTTTTTTTTTTTTTTTTTAAAGTCCTCCTGTGTTCATGACTTCTTGATTTGTCTCCCTGACTTCCCTTCTGTGAGCTCTGCTAGCATGACAGTGAGAATTGCTTGACCGTTCTCTTCTGAGAGGTGTAAGTGTTATCAGCAGGACCTAATAAGCGTGATCAAAGCTGGAAACCTCAATGCAGAAATGGATGAATCCATTATCCTTTCATGTATTGCTCTGGTCATTGCCCTTGCAGTCTAGTCTAACCTTTATCTAGGCCTGTACAGAGAACAATACAGCGATCCTCATGTCAGTATCTATTTGTAATGAGACTGCATGGAGATAAGCAGCAGCTGCAGGAAAGTTTTAGTAGAGTAGGGTTTTAGCCATTTACGATCACAGCTAGAAAAAGGACAAGAACATATTTGTAATTTTTAATTGCCAAAATAAAAACTTTAAAAAAATTGGTTTCCAGAATATGTTTTAAAGGGGTTTTGCCACGCAGTCAAATTGACGTGGGAAGCTTGCAAATTAAATAATAAACATTTTCACCATTCATTATTATTAAACATTCTGCACTGTTTTTGTCTTAGCTGCTCCTTTAGTGATCCATTGTTTACAGCTCATCTCCAGGGGATACGACCAGGGCTGTGAACTCCTCAGTCCTGGCCGCACATGCTCAGACATCCTCTCCTCTCAGGCAGCTGCTGAGTGTTCAAACCCCAGGTGCTGTCACTCTACTCCCATCCTCTGTACTCCTTAGTAATTAGTCAAACCAGTGCAAATAAATAAAAAAGAAACCTCAATGAGGTCTGTGCATTGATAAAGAGAAAAAAAAAAATCTACAGGTTTGGTTCCTGCAGGGATTTGAACCAAGGAGGCAAAAACTTCACCTCTGAGCTACATTGCAGCTACTCGCACTCTGTACATAAACAGACCTTTCTTTCACTAGAGAGAGGAAAGGCTTGGTGATGTCGTCCTGCTGGGTCACATGATATGCAATTCAAACAAATCACACACGCCCCCTTCTGAGCACAGAGAGCTCAATAGCAGAATATAGGAGGTATGAAATGAGATTGTGGCAAAACCTCTTTAACATAAATGCCCATTGCTGGTGGAAGTGTCCCTTTAATACATGTCCTACAATTAGGATCCATTACTGGATTTGGCTTCAAAAACTGCATCTAAAAAGCTGAACGTCAGAGCATGTGCCTTAGGTTCTGGATGCCAAGGAGGCATCAACAAGCCACTCTTCTAGGATAAGCTATTTAGATATAGGCCCAGAGCAGTGAAGCGAGCAGCTACAATTAAAAACCAGCACAAATACCTTCTCTTTCCTATGGTCTAATATCTAATTAAACTAAAAACCCACTAAAGGTTGGAGATCCTGCTTTTACAGAGAATGATTTCATCCGAGTGGTGTGTAATCGAGGCAGCTTCCCTACACGACACATAAGGGTGTGTATTCCTGGCTCCTCTTTTTACAAGCAGTCTCAGCATGCAGCCTGACGGACATACTTCCCCCTTTCCTCCTGCGGTTAAAAATCCACATGGCTCTGCTGCGAGCTCACATTGTGAATAATGAGAACCAAACACACAACACGTGCAGCGAGCACAGGCTTTGATGTCTGACAGAAACAACGCCTTCTGCAGTATCCAATGCACGCAGCAAGTGCAGTGATAGGGATACTGGCAGCAACCCCTTGTTACTGCGCCTAGTAGATCCACTGGAACATTATAATGATTGCCACATGTGATCAGCTGTCCAGAATTCTGGTCCTAGAATAATTGGGAAATGGTTTAAAGGGGTTTTGCCACGATGTAATGTTGACGTGGGATCCTCCAAAATGGGTATTTAATCACTTTTCTAAATAGATGTGATTACAAAAAGTGAAGCCTCTGAGAGCTATAGCATTTCTCAGTCCCCCTTAGTTACCTGAAAGTTTGCATTAGACACGACCAGAGGAGCTGACAGGAGCTGATCTGGCCGCGCTTGCGTGAAGCACTTCTTATCTGATGACAGGGAACATGAAGGAGCTTTCAAGGGGCTGTGGAGAAAGTGCAGTGTATGAGCCTGTGTCTTGCTGTATAGATAATCCACTGTTGTAAAGCCATTGAGTTTACTTTTGAGACGCTCCCTTATTCCTCACTCCTTGCTCACCCCCTCCCTCTCACCCTTGCAGCTTTTATGACTCAGCCTGATCTGTTTATATTCTACTCTGTGCCGATAAGGAGGTAAGGAACTCACGTCCTGGCAAAACCCCTTTAAAGCAGAATCATAACAATCAGGTCTTATTGTGAGCACAAATTTAAACCTTTGGTTCCCCTTAAAAGGGTAGTCCTGTTTTGGGGAATTCTTTTCAACAGCCGCTCGCAGCGATCCAGCCCTGCAGCGCCGTCCTTCTCATTCACTTCTATGGGAGTTCCCAGCTAAGTCAAGTGTGTGCGCTCAGTCATATTTGGAACTCCCATAGAAGTGAATGAAGAGCATGGCACTAGCGCCGTCCTCTTCATTCACTTCTATGGGAGTTCCCAGTAAAGTTGAGTGTGTGCGCTCAGCTATACTCGGAACTCCCATAGAAGTGAATGTAGAGCATGGCACTAGCGCCGTCCTCATCATTTACGTGCAGTGTTGAATCGCAGCTAGTACAGAGCGGTCGTTGAAGAGAATTTCCTAAAACGGGACTACCCCTTTAACATTAGAAAGCAGATGTGTAGTCAGTGTCAGGATAACTTTCAGTGGGCCCACCACGGAAAATAATTCTGAAGGGCTCACCATAAGCAAACTAGTCGGAGGGCCCACCCTCTATGTGTACAGGACATGTGCATTGCCACCTTCATGTACTCTCTGGCCATACAGTTTTTAATAGGACATATGGCTCTAGAGTAAGCTCCAAATTAAGGCGTTTCCTGCTAGACCTTTAGGGCCCTGCGATATAAGGTGTATATTACGATGTCAGAGCTTGGGCACACTGGAGGACAATGTGCCAGTCCAACCCTGTCTACAGTTGAAGGCGAACTAAAAACAAGTCACTAGCTATATGTAATGAATACAAGCAACGTATAGATTTTTTTCAGCTCTATTAGGGCACAGTTATAAATAGTCACTACAGTACAGTTACTTCCCTATACACTCTCTATCCCTTCTGTTAGTTCAGATTGTTGCAGTGCACTAGCCAACCACAAGCCCACCAGGACAGCAGTGCATGGAGAATCCTTTTATAGTCGGGATAAAATTATAAAAAGGTTAGAGTTTCAAGTACATTCAGCACATAGATTAAGGTAAATGAATGGGCCCTAGTAAGAGCATCTTTAGGCTAGGTCTCCACAGCACAGAAAAACATCTGGTTTTTCAGCATTTTTTTTTTATAATGCTGTGCATGTCAGCAAAAAAAAAAAAGGGCCCAAAACAGTTGTTTTTTCAGCAGCTTTTGACAGGCAGTGGATAAAAACTCCGTTTTATGAACATTTTTAATATTTGGTTTTCTGGTCGTTTTTTGTTCACTGCAGGGGAGACAGAACTTCTGAAAAAAAAGCGGCTGCTGCTGCAAGAGTTTTTTTCCCTCGCTCTTCCATTCACTACCCATCTGTGCTGTTAGTTCTGGCACTTGATATATTACGGAGCCCTTAGACTATCAACTAGGAAGACTCCACAACTCATTTGTCAACAGGAAGAGAACTAATGTTCAGACCCCACTGTCAATTCAGCAGTGGTGATGGCCCCGTTAAAGGGGTTTTGCCACAATGTAATGTTGACGTGGGATTCTCCAAAATGGGTATTTAATCACTTTTCTAAATATATGTGATTGGGCTTGTGCAGAGCACACTTCTTATCTGATGAAAGGGAGCTGAAGAAGCTTTCAAGGCACCGTGTAGAAATATGTTGTGTTTTGTATACAGAATCCACTAGTTGTAGTGTGATTATCCGAGTAGATCCCTGCTTTATCTGATGACAGAGAACATGAAGAAGCTTTCAAGCTGCCGTGGAGAAAAAGTGTTGTCTTTTGTATACAGAATCCATCAGTTGTAGTTTGATTATTTGAGTGAACATTTCACACGATCCCTTATGCATGGCTCTATGCTCTGGCTGTCTCTCTCGCTCTCTTAGCTCAGCATGGCTTGTTTACATAGATAAGGCACGTCCTGGCAAAATCCCTTTAATAGTTTATCCAATAAGCCTACAGAATGTCAAGGTGGTGGTCAATGGGGCGTTAATCAAGTACTGTCCTACTTGACTATGTTGGGGTTCATTAGTATATCAGGTGCCAGAACTAACAGCACCAAATAGCCAAATTAAAAAATGACAGATGATTAATCCTTGTAGCAGTGGATACGGTCAGTGACATTTTGTAGATGACTTCATAAGTTGCGATGACAGATTTAAATAAATTTGGAAGGAGTTTGAAACTAAAATATTCCCCCTAAACACTATATGATGTATCATCAGCAGGAGCCTGGCTAATGCATGTAGTCCGCCTTATGACAGAACTGCTGAGAATGCAGGTCCTGGCAGATGAACCTCTTAAATGCCATGGTCAATAGTGACAGCAGCACCTAAGCTGCGAGGCTTCAAGAGGGGACCCCTTACCTTGTCATGTGTTCAGGAGGAAGGTGCTAGTGTGCCGTCATTGTGGCCAGGGGTCTGATGAAGGCGAAAAAAGTCTCCCATTTAATACACTTATTAAAGACCCATGTGGGTGTGTGCAACACTCAGAACTCCCATAGAAATTAGTGTAGAGTACTGCACTTGTGTGGCCACCTCTCCATTTTGACAGAGGTTTCCGGGTGCCTGTTCTAAAGATAGGTGCAAGTCCCAAAGACAGAACACCCTATCAGACATTTATGGCATATAATACACCCTATTTCCCCAAAAATAAGACTGTGTCTGATATTAATTGTTGCTCCTAAAGACGAGCTAAGACTTATTTTTAGGGGATTTTTTTTTTCTTTTAACAATAATTCACATTTATGGTTGATGAAAACATCAACCTGCATTAATATACTGTAGTGATTTCATCACAAACATCAGCAGAAGCAGCCAAACTCTGAATTTCATAACTAAAAATGCACTAGGTCTTATTTTTGGGGGATGTCTTATTTTCGGGGAAATAGGGTGTCAATACGCCACAATCCTCTGAAAAGGGAAAACTCCTTTAAAGGGGTTATCTCACTATAAGGATTGATTTTTATGTTAAAAATCTTTGCACTATATGTCCATTAACAGTGTCCTCCCTGTTCTGAGATATCCCCTCTTGTACGGGCTGCATCAGCTCCTCAGGTCACCATAGCTACAGACCTATTCAATCTCATCATAGGCTGCCAGCACTGGTTGCTATAGCTACAGACCTGGCTTCTACTGCTGCCTAGTAGAAGCCAGTAAACACGCCCCTGAATTCAAAGTGAAACCAAGAAAACAGGACTGAGGTCAGATGAAACAATGTAGTGAGACACCCCTTTAAGGGTATGTTCACAGTACGCCGGTGTTTTGGAAGCACACACTGATTAGCGCGTACTTTCAAGGATGGGGAGGGGGGGGGGGGGGGGAGACCAGCCAGCTCCATTCACTTCTATTATCAACGGTGCGTAAGTGCCGTGAAGTGACCTATCACTTCCTTCTCCCGGCGCACAATATGGGAGACGAGACATAATTCATAGTTCTCTATGAGAGCTATGCATTACCATAATTTCACCCGTATTAAAACGCAAATACGCTCCGAAATGCGCCCCGCAATTACACCGTGTGAACATACCCTAAGGGGTCACCAGCTTATTGCTTAAGATGGATGGTTATCCGGATTTACCATGTACTCACTAGGTTTATTTTCAGTTCCTAAGTCTTTATTTTGCATTATAACTCTGAATAATGGAAGGAAGCCAAACTCTTGTACCTAAATATTGGCTCCTCATTAAAAATGCATGTGCACAACTTTTACTACATTTATGTGGGTGAGGTGCTCATAAAATATGGATTTCAAACTATCCCTGGTTATTAGTATGGGAGGTAAAAGCTTCAGAGGTGATGATGGCTTTTCCAATTTTGACTTGGCATGCGTTTGGCAGAAATTCGTGTTTGGTCCTTTAGTTGCAAAAAGACTTTAACAGCAGATTCCTTGCAGACAAGCCAGTGTAGGAGAATACAGGAGAAAACAAACCGAAATTTGACAAGAATTGTTAAATTCCTCTTACCTGAAAACTACCAACCATGGTAAGTCCAGCAGCACAAATCCATCCCAACACAAATGCCACAGTATTGAGCAAGGAGGGACCATAGCGTTCAATCACAAAGGCATATCTTAACAGACCAATGAGCATCACTGCAAGACAAGAATGCAAAGGTTAGCCCAGCCTGGGATATATCTTATGGGGAAAGAGGACGTCAAAACTGGTCTCCGAGCGGTGCACAGTTTTCAGTTACAGAAATCTACCTAAAATTGTTCTTGGCACGGTTCTGACATTTTTCAGTTCTGAGTAACAAAACCATCTTACACATGTTTTATGGAAGTAATGCTGTCTAAGAATAGTTCAAGGCTCTTTGGTTCTACTTGCCACGAAGTAAAATTGACGTGGGAAGTTTGTAAATTAAATAATACAAATTTTCACCATTCATTATTATTAAAAATTCTGCACCGTTTTTTGTTTCAGCTGCTCCTTTAGTGATCCATTTATTACAGCTCATCTCCAGGGGATACGACCAGGGCTGAGAGCTCCTCAGTCCTGGCCGCACATGCTCAGACATCACTTCTCCTCTCAGGAAGCTACTGAGTGTTCAATCCCAGGTGCTGTCATTCTACTCCCGTCCTCTGTACTCCTTAGTAATTAGTCAAAAGTGCAAATAAATAAAAAAAGAAACCTCAATCAGGTATGTGCATTGATAAAGAGAAATAAAATCCACAGGTTTGGTTCCTGCAGGGATTTGAACCGAGGACCCTTGTGCCTGGTGGCAAAAGTTTTAACTCTGAGCTACATTGTAACTGCTCACAGCTCATTGCATAAACAGACCTTTCTTTGACTACAGATAGGAAAGACCTGGTGATGTCATCCTGCTGGGTCACATGATCTGCAATTCAAACAAATCACACACGCCCCCTCCTGAGCACACAGAGCTGAAAAGCTGGATGCAGGAGGTGTGAAATGAGATTGTGGCAAAACCCCTTTAAACATCAGCATAAAAATACTACCGTGCATTTCCAACATTGTAATATTCCACTATAGATCTAGAACATGCTCACAGGCCTCCATGTAAGTACCATGCCCTTACGGCGCCGTTTTGGGGCCGGTTTTTCAGATGGTTTGCGGTTCTGCAAACCGTCTGAAAAACCGGCCGCAAACTTTAAGGGTATTTTCACATGGGCAAATTTAGGCGCGCATTTCGCGTCGTATTTGCACTCTAATACGAGCGGGATGCGCGACAATACTACAGTAATCCACAGTTCTAATAGAGAACAATTGATTACGACTCCTCTCACAGCTCGAATAGTATGCCCTTGGAGATAAGTGACATTCACTTATTCGCGGTGCTTAAAAGTCTATGGGGCCGGTGCCTCCCCTCCCCCCCCGCCGATCAGCGCGACTCCCAAACACCCGACAGATTTGCGGCCATACAATACTCCCCACAATTACGCCGGGTGTTCGGGAGCTCACTTCGATCGGCCCCGTAGACTCATTACTCGCGGCCAATACGTGGTGAAATGCGTCCCAAAATAAGCCGTGTGATCATAGCCTTATATGAGGCTCTATGGAAAACCCGTGCAGCAGTTTTCAGACTGCCGGCTGACCGATAAAACACTCTACGTGTGCGTTTACACGGTAATGGACAAATACCGGTCGGTTTATCACACGGCCACGGAGGGCAGGCTTTTCTCCGCGATGAGCGGAGAAAAGCCCTCCCCCTTCACATTCATTTGCACATAGTCCGGCCCAAAACCGGATGGAAGAATGTGCATATTGAATGATATTCGGGCGGCCCGCGGGTGGAAAAACCGCGGGGCAGAAAACCGTGGGGACTGCTGCACGGGTTTTCCATAGGAGCCCGCTGTGCTCATTTTTAGACTGTTTTTCAGGCGGTCTGCAAAAACGCAAACCGCCTGAGAAACCGCCCGCAAACCCGTGCCGTGGGGACATGCCCTACTTGTTCATTCTTCTGTCCGGTTTTCGGACGGAATATGAACAAGTCAATGTGAAGGGGGAGGGCTAATCGCGGAGAAAAGCCTTCCTCCGGCGGATAAATCAACCGGTATTTGTCCTGTGCCGTGTAAACAGGCCCTAACAGGGTATTTGTGGGATCACCCCCATAAAGTAATAAGAAAAAATGCTCGATATGAGGATTATCTTGTTAAATCTGCGTTGATCACAAGATACAACAAGCACAAAAACATTCAACGTCTAACGACTTGGAAAAATAATCAACAATTAGCATTCGCTACCGAAGCACAAAGATGTGAATAACAATTTATCATGCAAAAAGACCAAAACAATACATCCTTATGCCCCAGGCCACAAGCCTTCCATTGTGCACACAGATTCTGCAGAACATTCACTGTCAACACTCGCACTGGGACATTTGCATCTTTTAATCCTAGAATTGGATTTCCAGAGATTTCAGTCTTTTTCACGTTCATTAAACCGCTACAATAGTTTCTTAAAAATCTCATTTGTTCAGTAGTGTCCCAGGGAGCACCTACAGTCATGGCCAAAAGTTTTGAGAATGATACAAATGTTAATTTTTCCAAAGTCTACTGCATCATGTTTTATAATGGCAATTTGCATATACTCCAGAATGTTATAAAGGGTGATCAGCTTAACAGCAATTAATTGCAAAGTCAATAGTTGCCTAGAAAATTAACTTTTTCCCCAAAAACACATTTCAACTTCATTGCAGGCCTGCCTAAAAGGCCCAGCTAACATCGTTTCAGTGATTGCTCCATTAACACAGGTGTGGGTGTTGAGGGGGACAGAGTGGAAAATCAATCTGTCCTGATTAAGTAAGAATCACACCACTGGACACTTTAAAAGGAGGCTGGTGCTTGGCATCATTGTTTCTCTTCTTTGTTAACCATGGTTATCTCTAAAGAAACACGTACGTCATCATTGCACTGCAAAAAAACTGGCCTAACGGGGAAGAGTATCGCAGATAGAAAGATTGCATCTCAGTCAACAATCAAACGCATCATCAAGGAATTCAAGGAGAGGGGTTTTCCATTTTTGCCAAAAAGGCTCCAGGGGGCCCAAAAAAGACCAGCAAGCGCCAGGACCGTCTCTTAAAAGTGTTTCAGTTCGGAATCGGGCTGCCAGCAGCGCAGAGCTTGCTCAGGAATGGCAGAAAGGCAGTGTGAGTGCATCTGCACGCACTGTGAGCGGAGACTCATGGAGCAAGGCCTGTGTCAAGGAGGGCAGCAAAGAACCACTTCTCTCTAGAAAAACATCGTGACAGACTGATATTCTCCCAAAAGGGGTACAGGGAGTGGACTGCTGAGGACTGGGGTAAAGTCATTTTCCTCAGATGAATCCCCTTTCTGAATGTTTGGAACATCTGGAAAAACAGCTTGTTCGGAGAAGACAAGGTGAGCGATACCACCAGTCTTGTCTCATGCCAACTGTAAAGCTTCCAGAAACCATTCATGTTGGGGTTGCTTCTCAGCCAAGGGAATCGGCTCTCTAACAGTCTTGCCTAAAAAAACATCCATGAATAAAGAATGGGACCAGAATGTCCTCCAAGAGCAACTTCTCCCAACCGTTTTAAGAGCAGTTTGGTGATCAAAAAATGCCTTTTTCCCGCATGATGGAGCACCTTGCCATAAAGCAAAGGTGATAACTAAATGGCTCAGGGAACAAAACTAGAGATTTTGGGTCCATGGCCTGGAAATTCCCAGATCTTAACCCATTGAGAACTTGTGGTCAAACATCCAAGAGACGGGTGGACAAACAAAAACCAACAAATTGTGACAAAATGCAAGCATTGCTTGTGCAAGAATGGACTGCTATCAGTCAGGATTTGCTCCAGAAGTTGATTGAGAGCATGCCAGGGAGAATCGCAGAGGTCCTGAAGAAGGGTCAACACTGCAAATATTGACTTGCTGCATTAACGCATTCTAACGGTCAATAAAAGCTTTTGTTCACTAATATGATTGCACTTGTATTTCTGTATGTGATAAAAACATCTGACAACAAAACATAAAAACCAGAGGGCAACAGATCATGTGAAAATAGAATATTTGTGTCATTCTCAAAACTTTTGGCCATGACTGTACACGGATGACTCACATAATTATTATCACTTCTAGCCCATAGCTCATGAAGGAAGTCACCAGTGGTGCGCTGGCTTGGTGGGTATATAAGGTGTGTGATGGGCTGTCTGCACACATATCCCTTGTTGCTGTCATGAGTAAAATGGACAATTTATCAGAGCTGTAAAAAGGCTGATTGGCTTTCAGACCAAGGATAGGTGTATTTCTGAAACTGCACAGTTTGTAAGCTGTTCCCATGTTGCTGTGGTAAAGGTGTATTGTGAATGGAAAAATGGCGTCATTGAACTAAGAGGTCAACACTGGCTGCATATGTCCATAACAACAGTTCAGCGACGCATACTGCGCATGAGACTCTGAAGCAGACGGATGGCCACTGCACCTCTGCTAAATAAAAGATGCATTGAGACAAAAGGCTTCAATGTTCACGGCAGTATCAGAACTGGACCTACGCCAATCAGCAAAGGGTTGACTTCTCCTCTGATGTTTCTCACCTGATATCCCATAGTCTGTCCGTTTAATGAAGCAGAAAACGTGACTCATCGAACAAACACCCCGTCACCATTGCTGGGAGAACACAAGCTGAAAGAACACCTTATAACCATTGCTGGAAGAACACCCTGTAACCATTGCTGGAAGAACACCCTATAACCATTGCTGGAAGAACACCCTATAACCATTGCTGGAAGAACACCCTATAACCATTGCTGGAAGAACACCCTATAACCATTGCTGGAAGAACACCCTGTAACCATTGCTGGAAGAACACCCTGTAACCATTGCTGGAAGAACACCCTGTAACCATTGCTGGAAGAACACCCTGTAACCACTGCTGGAAGAACACCCTGTAACCATTGATGGAAGAACACCATGTAACAATTGCTGGAAGAACACAAGCTGGAAGAACACCGTGTAACCATTGCTGGAAGAACACAAGGTGGAAGGACACCCTGTAACCATTGCTGGAAGAACACAAGCTGGAAGGACACCCTGTAACCATTGCTAGAGGAACACAAGATGGAAGAACACCCTATAACCATTGCTGGAAGAACACCCTGTAACCATTGCTGGAAGAACACCCTATAACCATTGCTGGAAGAACACCCTATAACCATTGCTGGAAGAACACCCTATAACCATTGCTGGAAGAATCCATCCTTGCATATGACATACACCCATACCTGCCAATTGTGTACCTTGGGGCGGATTAGCTTTTCCAGCAAGAAAACTCAACATATTACATGGCAAGGAACATCCAACATTGGTTGAAATAGCATGAACAAGACTTCCTCCCCCGACCCCCTAGTTCCTCAAACATGAATCCAATTGAGCATCTGTAGGAGCACTTCTGGGCAATGAACATGGGAAAAGGCTGTGGTCTGGGTAAGACTTGCATAATGGAAGGCTTAGGAGGAGAACTGTTCTAGCCCCGACTGCTGCCAAATTTCTCCCATAACAAATCACGTTTCATTTCTACTTATCTATATAATTACCCCGCCCACCAAAGGCTAGCTCCGCCCATTGACAGTTATTCACATATTTCTACCTATTCAAAGTGATAGGTTTGTCAGTTGAGGTGGGTGGGGCTAGCCTCAGGTGGGCAGGGTTTGAAAAAACTGACACTCTGAAGGACTCTTCGAATGACTCTTCTGGCTGAAAACTGCAGATTTGAGCATTAAATACACGAAAACTGCAGCATCTTGCAGAATAAGGGACACAGCGCTGGAAACAGCAGGTCTGACACTGGCTTGTGCTGTCCTCAGCCAGGGGGGCAAAAACTATGTGACAGGTTCTCTTTAAGCTTAAAATCTACCATGATTTTGTGTCCACCACTATAGGAACATGAAACATGTGCGTCTTCTCCCCACCCCCTCAGTTTAACTGACAGCTCTCGCACCTGTTTGTCTATAGGGACACAGCGGCTTCTCCCTGGACCAACTCCACTGGATGTTTTACCTGAGAATGCCGCGGTGTTTCGGGGTAAAACCCGGGGACCGGGTAACGTGCAGCTATTTCATCATTCAGCAGCATAAAGTAGCTGACAGGTTCCCTTTAAGATGATCTCGCATGCCTGCTTGTTGGAGACCTTGTGGCCGATGAGCTTTTTCATTAATACACTCCTCACAGCTAGGGATAGGCATTGAACATCTAGGAGGTGGCGTTCACAGTTTGCCATCATGATCATGTCGCCAACACACATTAACAATTGTTTTTCCTACATTCATTCTGGTGAATTACTATTAAAAACTTCTAGAAATTGGAAAATCATTCCACTAATTGAGAAGAGTAAAAGGGCCTTAAAGAGCTTTTCTCAACACGATGATTAAAGGAGTTTTGCCACGATGTAATGTTGACGTAGGATCCTCCAAAATGGGTATTTAATCACTTTTCTAAATATGTGATTACAAAAAGTGAAGCCTGTGAGAGCTACAGCTTTCCTTACATGCCCTTAGTTACTTAAAAGTTTACATTAGACAGGACCAGCAGCTGACAGGAGCTGATCTGGCCCTGCTTGCCTTGTCTGCACTTATCTGATGAAAGGGAACATGAAGGAGTTGGCAAGGGACTGTGGAGAAAAAGCAGTGAATCAGCCCTGTGTCTTTTGTATATAGAATCCACTGGTTGTAATGTAATTATTTCAGTGAACATTGCACACGCTCCCTGCTTCCTGGCTGTGTTCTCAGCCCCCCTCTCTCTCTCCCTGTGAGGCTTCCTGCTTTATTTATAGTCTTCTGAGCAGATTAGGAGGTAAGGAAGTCACTTCTTGGCAAAACACCTTTAACTTTAAACATGTAGACAAAAGGTAAATCTAGATTACGACCAAATACATTGCTCTTCTAATTTTGCTTTGTTAAGGAGATCAAGGCGTTTTATCTACATGTTTCTCTATGTTTTTGATCACCTCTCTATGCTCTTTTTGCTCAAGCTGCCCTGTAAAACCATGGTGATGTCATTCCTTGCTGTGTCTTAGCATCAGCTTGATACTGACAACCTTTAACCCTTAAGACAGTTTCGGACTGAGGTGCCTGTGGCTCATCAGTGGAATTTCATTCTAGGGAGCCACATGTGAAGGTGATTCTGGGGCCCACCAGTGGATTTGATATAGTCCTTCACTGTAGTGGGAATAGCTAAGAATAGCAGAGCTGATCTGTCAATCACTGCTATAAAACCACCCACAGTCTAACCAGGAAGTGTGGCTTTGAAGCTGTCTGTGGCTCTGTAAAACAGCATGGTGAGAACACCTCTTTAGCATGCTCATATCTTCAAATATCCCATGCTTAGAACTTAGAGTACGTGATTTGTACTCAGTGGAAACAGGATGTGGGTTATACTGGTGCCAAACAGAGTGCTTTTAGGTGTGCTTGGCTCTTGGATGGAAAACGAGACGCCACACTATCTCACACCCTACAGATAGGCTTCCAGAGGAAGCCTTCAGTAATGTTGGCACAATGTGGTACAGCTTATGTAGAACATTAGATACTTCTACACTCTACCACCCACCATTGCATTCATACGTGCATTTAGACAGCAGACTAAATGTAGACCATGGCTCTAAACATACAGGGAGAAGTGTATAGGTACGTAGATAACATACATATGCTAGATGTTCTTTTACACAAATATAATCAGTCTTACCCAAACCTGTTACTTTAAAGGGGATGTATCGCTTCTTTAGTTTGGCTGATTCACACTGCTCTCAGCTTTTCAACTCTGGAAATGCAGGGGCGTTTCTTCCCCTCCCAGCTGGGTGACATCATCCCCCCCTTCACTGTGCATGCTGGCTCCCGAGACTCCAACCCCCCCCCCCCCCTCTCTGAGTTCACATGTCACTGTGTCTCTTCCTATCAGTCTTATTTTGTAAGAGCTGTGTACATACCACAGGCTGCATTCAATCTAGACTGAGCAGTGATCTCCAGCTCTATGAACGGCACAGATCTCGCTTCTATGCAGGAGAGTTAGGCACCGGGACAAAACTGTTATGTTTTCCCATTGTAGAATCTGTTGCAGTCTGTTTCTGCTGGGTGTGGAGAGAGAAAATGCTAGGGCCCCTAACTCTGAGTCAGGCAGGGGTCGACACAAATTGTGCTATTTCCTGATTGTGTAAGCCCTTCAGTGTAATTCTGTTTCTTCTGCCTGTATAAAGTGTAAATGTGACGGTCCCTTACTCTGAGTGACAGACACAGCTCTGTGAATTCGACCGGGGGCTGTACAGAATGTAAATGAGCTCTCAGCTAGTGAAATGCAAGGAGGGGGGATCCCAAGGGATTCGACCAGCACTGGATATCAGTGTAAACAAAAACACAAGATAAGGAATACTGTGAATACAAGACAGCTTTGCTAATGATATCTAATTGCAAAGTTGCTTGTTTTCACTGTCCCCTTATTCTGAAGACCATTTAATGAAATAATAAAACCCCTTTAACTGCTCGATTCCTTTCTTATGAAATACCAATATACCAAAGTCAGAAAAGGGACCTTATTTAGACGTTCTGTATATGCAATACAGAGGAATGGGTTCGAAGAATGATTTAATATGTTGTGCCGCTTCATCTGGAAAACAGGAAGTATTCTGGGGAACAGTGAAGCAGTCTTTAGGGTTAGATGAAAGTGAGTGGCCCATTCCTCCTGACAAAGCTGGTGTAACTGAGCCATGTTTGTAGGTTGTCTCGATCACATCTGCCTTTTCAGCTTTGCCCATAAATATTTAATAGGCATGTGATCAGGGCTTTGTGATGGCCACTCCAAAACATTAACTTGGTTATCCTCAAACTATTTTGTAACCAGTTTGGCAGTATGCTTCGGGTCATTGTCCATTTGGAAGACCCATTTCCACCCAGGCTTTAACTTCCTGGCTGATGTCTTGAGATGTTGCTTCAGTATTGCCATGTAATCTTCTTTCCTTATGATGCCATTTATTTTGTAATGTGCCCCAGTCCCTCCTGCAGCAAGACAACCCCACAACATAATGCTGCCACTCCAGTGTTTCACAGTTGGGGTGGTGTTCTTAGGCTTCCAAGATTCTCCCTTTTTCCTCCAAATGTAACGATAAATCATTATGGCCAAAGCTCAATTTTAATTTAGTCAGACCACAAGACAGGTCTCCAGAAATGTAGATCTTTGTGCATTTGCAAACATTTATCTGGCTTTGATAGGTTTCCAAGGATGATCCAGAATTGTGCAAGTCCACAATTCTCTTCCTGATATCTTAGATGATTTCTTTAGACTTTTCCAAGAGGTTACACACAGAAGCAGTTTGTTTCTGGTGTGCTTTAAAATGCATCCACAGCTGTCTCTCTAATTCACTCAGATGTTGCCAATAAACCTATCAGACATGACCGCATCATATGGTCTGTCCTATTTGGTTTAGAGGCAGAGTAATCCTAGTGTATGTAAACTTTTGACTTTGCAGAAAGTAATAAAAATGCCTTCAATTCTCGCTCATTATTCTGGCATTTGGCAAATATAAATAATTTTGGTTCCTAATTGACCTAAAACGGGGAAGGTTTATTCGGATTTCATGTCAGATAGTGAGAAAAACATGCATATGTGTCCTTTTACATAGGGAATGGAAACTTCTGGTTTCAACTGTGTATAACTATAATTGATTGACATTAACCTGCATGGGATAAATTTTCTATCAATCCTAAGAGTAAAAGATCTTGTTCTGCCATCAGTCTTCCTTTTTTAATTAACTGGATGCCGCGTGAATCCAGCCTTGGCTATATTCTCTATCATATTGCATGAGCTACTGAAGCGGTTTGCTGGGTTCACACGTTGCGTTTTTCAACTGCATCAAACACGCAAGCAACAAAAAAAAAAAGACAAAATGCATTTTTTCAGAAAACACGCACGTTTGTTAGTTAACCCAAACTTTAACTCTGTGCCAAATCAGAGTTGAAATATTGATGCAAAATATTGACCAAAATCAGTGTTGGACAGAAGTTCCTTGGGTTCCTCAAAAGAAATTTCCAAGGGCCCATCAGGGGAAATCATTCTGAGGGCCCAACAGGTGAAATTATTCATGAGGGCCACCCGTTATCAAAACAGAACACACCTAACTATCTCTATACCTGCCCGGGGACACACCTAACTATCTCTATACCTGCCCGGGGACACACCTAACTATCTCTATACCTGCCCGGGGACACACCTAACTATCTCTATACCTGCCTGGGGACACACCTAACTATCTCTATACCTGCCCGGGGACACACCTAACTATCTCTATACCTGCCTGGGGACACACCTAACTATCCATATACCTGCCCGGGACACACCTAACTATCTATATACCTGCCTGGGACACACCTAACTATATACCTGCCTGTCGACACACCTAACTATCTCTATACCTGCCTTGTGACACACCTAAATATCTATATACCTGCCTGGGGACACACCTAACTATTTCTATACCTGCCTGGGGACACACCAAACTATATCTATACCTGCCTGTGAGGAGCCCGAATTATCTATATAACTGCCTGTGGGAAGCCCTAACTACCTGCCTGTGTGGAGCTTTAACTATATACCTGCCTGTATGGAGCCCTAACTAGCTATATACCTGCCTGTAGGTACCCCTAACTAGATACCTGACTGAGGGGAGCTGTACCTATCTATATTCCTGCCTGAGGGGAGCCCTAACTATCCATATACCTGCCTGAGGGGAGCTGTACCTATCTATATACCTGCCTGAGGGAATCTGTACCTATCTATATACCTGCCTGAGGGAATCTGTACCTATCTATATACCTGCCTGAGGGAATCTGTACCCATCTATATACCTGCCTGAGGGAATCTGTACCCATCTATATACCTGCCTGAGGGAATCTGTACCCATCTATATACCTGCCTGAGGGGATCTGTACCTATCTATATTCCTGCCTCAGGGAGCTGTACCTATCTATATACCTGCCTGTGGGGAGCTGTATCTATATACCTGCCTGCCTGCGGGTACCTATATCTATATACCTGACTGAGGGGAGCTGTATATACCTGCCAGACTGAGGGGACATACATCTACATACCTACCTTACTGAGTAGAGCTGTATATACCTGCCTTACTGTGTACCATCAGTATATATGCAGGTATATAGATACACCCCCAGTAAGTTTCCACAAATATAATCCCCCATAAACGAATTTTTCCCCATTCATCCTATGTTTTTATTAGTCCGGCCCCCCAAAACCATCGCACTTTCTCATGCGGCCCCCATGGGAAAATTAATTGCCCACCCCTGCCATAGACCATGGGCGTCAAACTAATTTTCATCAAGGGCCACATTAGCATTATGGTTGCCCTCATAGGGCCACGGTGCACCGCATGGTTAGTAAAAGGCCAAGAGGTCTTTTAAGGTTGTATAATAACCATTTCCTTCGACCTATTTCGCATCAAGTTTCGTACCTTGGAATGTGGCTAGGGTACCTGGATAGGACTGTCAGAGCTGTGTGACCATCTGTGAGTAGTGTGGAGCTGCAAAACTCCAAATTCAAGATGGTGCCTGCACCCTATGCTGGTGTCACAGCCTCTGCCAAGCGTTGGCTGCATACTCCAGGGAAAGTGCAGAGCTGGTCCTTCTGCATCTGGACCTTGTCCATCCCTGCTGGCTGTGCCTAAGCTCTCGTGGGCCACAGAAAATAAGTGGTGGACTGGATTTGGCCCATCGGTCTTTAGTTTGACACAAGTGCCATGATTCCATCATGCTGTGTGCAACAACACTTTTCCCATTAAAGGGGTTTTGCCAGGACCTGCCTTATCTGCTAAGAAGCAAATGTAAACAAGCTAAGAGAGAGAGACACAGCCAGAGCACAGAGCCTGCATAAGGGATCGTGTGAAATGTTCACTCAAATAATCAAACTACAACTAGTGGATTCTGTATACAAACGACAACAGCTTTCTCCTCAGCAGCTTGAAAGCTCGTTCAGCCTCTTGAAAGCTTCTTCATGTTCCCAGGCATCAGATAAAGCAGGGATTTCTCAATAACAACTACAACTATGAATTCGTATAAAAAGCAAATATTTCTACCCGGTGCCTTGAAAGCTTCTTAGCCCCCTTCTCATAGATAAGAATGTTTTTGCCCGACCCCGGCCCAGCGCTCTTGTAGGTCGTATCTAAAAAAGCATTAAGTAACTAGGGCAGGTAAGGGGCAGCTGTAGCTCCTCAGACTGAAATTTTTTTGTAATCACTTTTTTTAAAAAAAGGTTTAAAAAACCCCTTTTTGGAGGATCCCACGTAAACTTTACTGGGGCAAAACCCCTTTTTTTAAAAATTGCCCGGGGACGTCACAAAGGCTCCAGTGTGAAAGACCCAAAATAGCTTTAAATTTTTAAAACTAGCTTTAGGCCAAGGTTAACGGGGGAAATTTCACAGCCAGTATCCTTATGTAGTATACTGTTGCCATCTACCATTGCATTGCATTCGCTTGGTTTTACATTTTTATTGGGTCCAGTGCCAGATGATTACATCCAAGAATGTCAAACAGTCCATAAAAGTCAGAAATCAATCTGAATAGACAATGGACAAGAAGGGAGATTCCAATAATGACATAATTTTAGGTAACTCATGTAAAAGCTCCAGCTTTATCACTGTTGGAAACATAGACGTCAGCAACAATTACTGACCTATGTTTACCAGGATGAGCAGTCACTAAACAAAGTATGTGTAGACCGGAGAGGGGCGTGCAGAAAGCTCCCACAGTCTTTAACGAACATGTAATGGAACAAATGATTGTTTTCACTCCCAAGCAATCACAGATAACAATCATTTTAGATGTTTGTCCAAGACAAAAAGCCAAGGCAATGTTTTTTTCCCCCCAACAAAAAAGAAAAAAAGGGAAAGACACCATTCAAGAGTGGAGAGAGAAAACAATATCTGTACTTTAATGAAGCAGCCGTCATTACATTTACTGGAGGAAGAATGACCAAGTGTCAGAAGGAGCCAGAAATTTAGGGGGCTATGTAAAATGGGAAAAGTATTAAAAATATTGTCAAAAAAAAAAGGCTTTGAATTTTAGTTCAATGTTTGTAAAAAAGCTTAGCCCCCCCGCTTTCAACGGGTTTTCAAGGGGGGTAGTCCCACTCTATTTTTACCTCTCACTAGAGTCAAATTCAGCTTTCATTGGGTCAAAAACCGACCTCCAAATCGAAGAAAAAAAAAAAAAAAAAACCAACCTTGCACCCCAAGGTGTGGAGGTGGGCGATTGCAAGAGGGCCAAAATTGGGGGCTCCTTCCTCCCTCTATTAAAATTAATGCAATATATGCCAAATAAACTTTTAGTCTGCACGAAAAAAAACATTTCTGAAAAACACAATATGAACTGGGGGCGGCAATATTGCATATTATTTAAAATTTTTATATATTATATATATATATATTAAAAATATATTTATATATATATAATATAGCTTACAAACCTGGGACACCAACTACTAAAAGGGCTTTACAATATTCTTCCCCCGCCCCCACCTATGGTGGTTATGTGTACAAATGGCTCTTTTTCTAGTTACCCAAAAACTGCCTAGTTAGGGGTCTAAAAGATAATAGATTTGATACATAACAGGAAAGGAAACCCTCTTTAAAAAACTAGTGAAGGTTGGCATTTTAACGGCATTGGAACAAGAGGCTTCTCTCTTTTTAGGGCATTTACACTACTGCCATACTTCCTACAGCAATGTCTCATTCATGAATTGAAGGCTGAGGAACAAACAAGCAGAAGGCCCACGTGCGAACAGCAAAACATAGGCCCCTTGGTTTTCAATCTCTTATCACAGAGTTCCCTGGTGTGTTGAGACAAGAAATTCATTATTTTAGTCCTTTTTGCTATTAATTTTAAGGGGAAAACAGTTTTAGGGTGGCATTGGGTTCCTCTACTTACTAGGGGCTCAGTGCAAGTGTCACAATGGCAAGTGTAGACCTACTGTGCCATTGGCCGGGCTTACCCTGAAGGTGTGTGACTATCTGTTCTCCACTAAAGATATTGAGGATGGGCCTGGGACATTCAGGTCGTCACCAGGTACCACTCCAGAACAGTGCCCGGACCAGTAGCAGTTGACCAAGGGGTCAGAGATATCGGTGTGAAGCACCAAGGGAAAAGCAGAGGCATAGTCAGGCAATCCGAGGCCAGGACAGGCTGCAATGGTTCAAACAACGTAGCCAAGGTCAGGAGCGGAGAGGTCAGACAAAACAGTAAAACCCCGAGGTCAGAAAGGAGATCAAGTAAAAAAAAACCTTTGCCGACGCTAGAATTAAAAGGAAAGTGCCCAAAAAAAGGACTTATTGTTTAACTCCCATTTTTATTTTTCAACAATTTTTTAAAAATTTTTTTGGTTATATATTTTTTTTTAATTTTTCACATCACTTTCATTTTTTTTAAAAATTTTAAGTCCTGCATTTTTTACTTTTGGGCCCCTAGCCTAATAATTCGACACTTCCAGTTTATGAGAATTCCATAGTTGCTCATTATAGCACAAAAGGGGGCAAAAGAAAGGAGACCCCAGTGTGAATAGATAACACAGGATCCACCAATACAAGAGGAGATGGGCACAGTTCACTCCTTCCCCTGACATTTAATTTCTTCCCGGTCAAGGGCAGCTGGAAAACTCTCCTATAGAAAACAAGGGATGGTCTGTCTTAAGTTTCCCCTTTTGGGATGAAGCTACTGTAAACCTTTTTGACTGTGTTAAAAACAGTGCAAAACAAGGCCCAGTGGCCAAGTGAAAACTGCAAGACTTAAGAATTATTAAAAAATATTGAAAGTGATATGAATTTAAAAAAAAAAAAAAAAAAATCCTAAAAAATGTGTTTAACATAAAAATGGGACTTAAACAATGACTCATTTTTTGATGACACATTCCCTTTAAGCACAGGCAAGTTGTGGAAGGAGGAGCTGCCTGATATACCCACTTGTGGGGAAGGACAACATGAGGTTAAATCTCTGCATAGTCTGGCCGCGCCTCCCTATAGCCAGGTGGAGACTATTCAACAGCAAGGTGTAGCAATGTGTAGCAGCAAGAAGCGAGGACCAACACTCACTCAAAGAGATGACCTGACAGCACAGTGAGTGCAGTGGGTAGGTCGGTGCCTGCTGGCCATGCGAGTCACCGGCGTGACAGCTAGTACACAGGTACTATTGCATATGGTATGTGCATCACTGCTGGAGATGCTCCTTAAAAGAAAACCTGTGAGGTTAAAAATGCAGTTCAATGCAACAGGATCATGTTATAGAGCAGAAGAAGCTGAGCAGATTGATATATAGTTTGTGGGAAAATATTTGGTACAATTTGTAATTTATTCATTGGCTTAGGAGTTCAGTGCGAGATCCTAGTCAATGACTGATAGCGGTCTCTGTTAGTATGCTAATACAGGGAAGGATGTCAATCACCGAGTAAGACCGCCCTCAGGACTCCTAAGCAAGAAATGAGCAGGGAATTCAAATCAAGAAAATTTAAGTGATGCTGAATCTTTTCTCACAAAACTATACGATCAGTCAATGTAGCTCCTGCTGCTCTATAACATGGTGCCATACACTGGACAGCACGGTCTTGCAAACAGGTTTTCTTTAAAATATGCCAAGTGCAGGGTTACCTACCATGCGTTTTGTGGTAATTTCCCATTCTTTTAGTCTTACAATTACTAACAAGCCTTATGCTTTCAATGACGTCATAAATACACTAACACGATGTACATAACTAGATTTTTGGAAGAGATCCACTTACCCATGAATGCGCCCAAACTGCATATAAGGCTGAAGAAACAACTCTCAGGGGGAAGGTTTCCACATTTGCTGGAAGAAAGCAAGAGCGAGCAGTTTAATGAATGTAAATCGGTCTCTGACAGCACAGTATGGAATTTTTTATATAATAAACTCAGTCTCTGGTTTCAAGCTGTTCAGGAATACCATTAGTGACATTCAAATACAATACAATCATTTGCAGTGGTTGGTTAAAATAAGTTACAGTTGCACTGTAAGTAGATTCTTCTATGAATTAAGCCATAACTAAGTGTCCCAAACAGCAAACCTAGAAATGACAGGGCTATACAGAAAATCACACAATGAAAAAAAATCTACATATTATATACGGTGTATATGTTGTTTTTGTTGTTATGTATATATATATATATATATATATATTTATATAAAATTATTTATATATATATTATATATATTTCTCGTAAAGAGAGCAAATGCATATTTTACCTTGATCTCTTCCAACTTTAATTAACAGAATTTTTTTTTTTTTTTTTTTACAGATCAGTTGGGGGGAGGGGGAGAAGCTCCTTCTGCAGCCACATAACACAGTATTGTAAAATAAAGGAAGATGGAAAATGACTGCTCTCCCAAGACAAATTCAGAAATATCCTTGGCAGATTTCTCAGGTTTGAATGCAGTTCAAAACAAAACATAATAAAAAGGAAAATTGCTAGAATTTGTTTGTATTTTCCTTGTTCCATTATAGAATGAGTAAATCATATACAGTGCGGTGTAATGCTTATAGTTGAAAACAGGGCTGTGGAGTCGTGGGGGCGGGGTCGGTGGCTATTTTTCAGGAGTCGGAGT
Organism: Phyllomedusa bahiana; assembly: GCA_025379985.1. Classification (NCBI taxonomy): domain Eukaryota; kingdom Metazoa; phylum Chordata; class Amphibia; order Anura; family Hylidae; genus Phyllomedusa; species Phyllomedusa bahiana. Next base: position 206,247 of record JAODAL010000419.1, read on the forward strand.
AGTCATAAAATGGACCGACTCCGACTCCCAAAATATATAATAAGTTGGTCCAGTTAGTTCGATGCAGTGCAATGAGCAAAGGAATTGGTTCCGGCCAGTGCTACTGCTCCCATACCTTCAGCCTCATCACATGAGGAGTGTAATTGATGACATGGAGCGGGCAAAGCGCTGCCCCAGGGGAAAAGATTCTGCTCCCATAGCAAAATTTTTCACCTGTTTTCAAAGAAGTAGAAGATCAACCATTCATCAAAACTGACTGTGGCTGAGGCAATTCCTTTATATCCGGACATTGTTAGAGATGTTGCCCCTGTGGTCACCCCCTTTGCCCCCAACCCAAGTTAGTGTAGAGAGGCCGTTCTCTAGCCTGGAAAACATGAGATAAGAGGTGAGGTCATTATGCAGGATCTGATGGAGGCGATACTTTTCTCAGAACAAATTCAGAGACTCCACAAATGTTCCTGCAGTGTTTTGCATATTTACATTTTTTTGTGTTCTAAAGTCGTAGCCAATAAATATATTTTACACTGACAAGCAAAATGGTAACAATGGTTTGAACTTGTGACTTTCAGGTTCCAATCTCACCATCCACTACAGCTTTGTACATGAGGCTATTGTAAATTTTAAATATACATCTTTCTCTCTATACATAAATTTGACTTGAAAGTATTTAGATCTGTTAGTTCTGCAGATTCTTTCCTGTAACTGCATTGTTACTTTTTTGCTCCTAAAAATCAAAATGTTAATTTTTTTATTATTTTGTTAGTATTTTGGGAAATCCATCTTTTGGTTTTCAATACTGCCTGAATTCCTTCGGGGCTCTGGATCAGATTCAATGCATGTCTTCCCCAAAAATCGATCCCGGTCTCTTCTACACATTCCCCATGTTGGTGCAGATGGACTTGGATACAAATACAGCTTTTTCTTCAACTCTACCTAAAATGTTCCAAAAGATCAAAACATTGTTACCCTTTTGCTTGTCATTTGTCTGTTCTACCTAAATAGCTTGATTATTGTATCATAAGGTGAAAAAACATGCCTGATGTTACCATTTTACTACAGTAAAGTTATCACTTAAACCCTGCGCCGTGTATGAGGGAGTCAGAGGTTGGGGAAATTGCGGAGTCGGAGTCGGGGCTTTGGCTTGCCAACTCCACAGCCCTGGTTGAAAATGTACCTAGAAAAAGGAGTTTTACTACCAAGGAATATCCACTGCACAGAGTGCATGCAGCTAGCGGTGAGCCGACAGTGCATGAGAATGAGGAGGGCAGCACTTGCGGGCGTCCACTCCACTTACTTCTAGTGAGTGTGCTCAGTTATATTTAGAACTCTCCTAGTAAATAAGGAGGACCGCCGCAAAGACTGTCCTGATCATTCTCAGCTATGAGCAACTTGTGCAGTAGATATTCATTTGTAGGAAAAAAAAAGTCCATCTCTAAAGCCTGTTTAGAAGTAGAATTTAAGCAGGAAGGAATGTTAGGAAAAACTAAAGAAGTGGTCTTTACTAAAGCATTATAGATATATAAACAAGAAAGTATTATATCCAGAATAGCACGGTATGTACAATCCAATACCATACTGTAAAGACTGGTTTATATAACTAGCAGCATTAGAAACTTCTGATAAAGTGGATACTGGTGCCTTTAGGGCATGTCCCCACGGCAAGGGTTTTTGGACGGTTTTTCAGACTGTTTGCGGTTTTAGAAACAGTCTGATAACCTGCAAGCAACGCTCCCCATAGACTTCAATAGAAAAACCGTTCAGCAGTCCCCACTGTCCCTCACACCGCTGGCGGTCCAACAAAACATAGAACATGTTCATTCTTCTGACCGGTTTCCAGACTGAAAATGAACATTGGAGTCAATGTGAACTGCTCAGAAAGTGAGTGATCGGTTTTTGCAAAAAAAAAAAGTGAAGAATGATCCCACCTATGGTGGAAGTGTTTTGCGGTCTTTTTGCACTTTTTTTTTTAACACAGGAAGGTCCTGCAAAGCACTTCAGTGTGAACGAGTCTATAAATCCTCTTTTTAGCCTAAACTAGTCACATTTTGATGCGGTTAACATGTGCATGTGCTTAAAGCGAACAAGTTGGCCTTTGTGCATCATTGTTAAATTATGGAGATAAAAAAAATCTCATGGTTTCTTGCACCAATCAGGAATAAATTTGCTCTCAGTACAGCTTGAAAAACAGTCCGAAAACCGATGGGAAAACCGGGACAAAATCAATGACACAAATCATTACCCAAAACCGTTGTAAAGAATGGTTTTTCTACTGAAGTCAAAACAGAGCTGTTTTTGTCCTTTTTCGTGTAAACGCATCCTTATTCTGCAAAAAATCTAAGACAAACGTATACAGAATGAACATATACCAGGCCTACCATGCTTTTGTATTCAATGCAGAAACTGTACTGTCAGTAAATAAGGCAAACACTAATGGTTTCGGGTTACTAATTAGCATTCCACGGTCTTTCAATACCTCTGTATGCTGATGATACCCAACTCTACATCTCCGGCCCAGATGTCCACCTCTCTGCTCTCTCTCCCGATCCCAGGACTGACTATCGTACATATCCACCTTCTTCTCCTCCTCTCCGTTCCCTAACACGCAAAGTGAGAAAACTGAACTCATCATCTTATACCACGTCCCCCTCCATCCCTTTCACTTGATCTCTCTATCTCATTCAAGCGGCTCACAACTCTCACTCTGTCCGCAAGTCCCGCTGGCCTTGAGGTATCCTGGAACACCTCTCTTCTTTCAAACGCACCCATCCAAACCCATCACCTCCTGCCTGCCCGCCTCCACCTGAAAAACATCTCTCGCATCCCATTCATTCCTCAACTACGACACTACAAAAATGCTGGTCCAAGGCCCTCGTCCCTCTCCCGCCTAGACTACAGCAACATCCTAACCTCTGTGGCCTCCCAGCAAGTCACCCTCAGCTCACCCTTCAATCAATCCTTTACTCCCGCTGGCCTGTCTTTATCCATCTCTCTCCTCGCTTATACTCCTCGGCCAATCCCTTCACTGCTAACCCATTGCCAGGCTCATTACAGATTTCAAGTAGTAACCAATGAACCTACAAGGCTCTCCATAACCTCTCCCCTCCCATACATTTCTGGCCTAATCTCCAAGAATACGCTCCCCTCGACACAATCTACGCCCTCACAGGACCTTTTCCTGGCTCTTCCCCTCTCATCATCTCCTCACACAACCCGTCCCAAGACTTCACTCACTACAACCCATTCTCTGGAACGCCTTAAACCCAAAACATCAGACTCTCCCCAACTTTCACCAAGTTACAAAACAACCTGAAAACCCATCTCTTCAGAATTGCCTATAACCTACACTAACCCTGCTGTCACTACACTTCTCACAAACCATGTCCTGCCCCCTCACTTCGTGTCTGCTTCCCACCTTCCTTTTAGAGGTAGTAAAGCCTCAACGGGCAGGGCCCTTCTCTCCATTCTGTACCAGTATAGTTATAGTAGATTTGTCCCTTTGTCCTTGTTAGACCTATGTTATTGTATGAAACCTGAATGTACAGCGCTCTGTAACACAAGGGGGCGCTCAAAATAAAATAATAATAATAAAACTAGTCCCAATTTGACTATGTGCCATATAGAAGTCTAAGGTATTCCGTCAGATAAATTTTACTTGGCATCAAGGGGGTGGGGATGACATTAAGTGAACGCAGAATAAAAAGGTAAGAGAAGCATGATCTGATTATTACTTCTTGTTTTTTAAAAAGGCCTAACAAAATGTATCACAAAGAGGTTTTCCCGCAGCCTGTTGTAAATCTTGTACCGATCCACTAAATGTGAGAGGCTCAGCAGGTTAGCTATTTCATGGAGCTGGGCAGCACCACTATCGCCACCAGAACAAAATTAAATAAAATATTTATTGTCTTCAAAGCTTTTAGCAGGGAGGACTTTTATTGCACAAGATTAACCTTTCACTTCGTTTCCAAGCAGCGGAGACAGGAAGGCTCAAAAAATTTCATGTTGACACTTTCCAATCTAAATGCTTAAAATAGGTTTCAGAAACACTTGCAAAAAATACTGCGTTTATAGCACAGATTGTGCATTATTTATACACATACAAAAAAAAATGTGAATATTCTCTCAGTATGAAGCAGTTGTCAGCAGCACAAGCTGTAAAAATAAATCAATGCTTAAATGGTGGCTCCAATTCAGGCCAGCAATTTTTCAACTATCAAAAACTTAGGATACGAATCTAAAAACCGAAAACAAAAAACCCAAACGGGTTTTTGAACTCCCAAATTGTTTTTTTATCACAATGTTTTATTGTCAGACAGAGCCATAGATTCTATCTAAAGTTTTATACAGTTGAAACCAGAAGTTTACACGCACTATATAAATAGACACATCTGCATGTTTTTCTCACTATTTGACATGAAATCAGAATAAACCTTCCCCGTTTTAGGTCAATTAGGAACCAAAATTATTTAGATTTGCCAAAGGCCAGAACAATTAAAGAGAATTTAAGGCATTATTACTTTCGACAAAGTGAAAAGTTTACATACACTAGGATTACTATGCCTTTAAACAATTTGGGACAGCCCATATGAAATGATGTCATGTCCTTTGAAGTCCCGCCACTATAGGTTTATTGGCAACATCTGAGATAACCAGACGACAAAGCCTGTGGATGAATTATTAAAGCACAAGTCCCAGAAACACAATGCTTCTGTGGGAACATCAAAGAAAGACTAAAAGAAATCAGCCAGGATATCATGAAGAGAAATGTGAGACCTTGCACCAGTCCTGGTTCACGCTGTGGTGCAATTTCCAGGATACCCTTAAGGTTCCTCGTTCATCTGTAACAAACAATTATATGCAAGTACAAACAATGATGGTAAAATGTGAATGCATCATACTGCACATGAAGGAGACGGGTTTTTCCTGTGTCACAGACGTGAACGTGCCTTAGTCCGACATGTTGCAATAGCAACAATGAACAAAAGCAAAGGAACTTTTGTGAAGAAGCTGCGGGAAGCAGTTAAAATTGTGTGCAGTATCCGCCAGTAAATGAGTTACTCCTTATCACCGATTGTCCTGAAAGGTCCTCCTGCCAGAAAGAGCCATTACTCCAAAAGAAACATATAAATAAGTCAGATTAATGTTTGGCAAATGCATCACAGTAACAAAGCCCAGATTTTTGGAGACATGTTCCAGTGGTCTGACAAAACTAAAATGAACTGTTTATATGTCCCTTAATGACCAATCGTTACGTTGTAGGAAAAAGGACAATCTTGGACGCCAAATGAACACCGTCCCAACTGTGAAACACGGGGGAGGCAGCATCATGTTGTGGGGGTTGTATGCTGCAGGAAGGGACTGAGTGCACTTCACAAAAAGTAGATGGCAACATGAGGACAGAAGATTATGTGGCAAATACTGCAGCAACAACTCAAACATCAGACAGAGGTAAACCTTGGCAAAAATGGTATTCCAAATGGACAATGACCCAAGCGTACTGCCAAACTGGTTAAAAAGGAGGCTTAAGAATAACCAAGTCAATGTTTAGTGTGGCCATCACAAAGCCCGATCTCAATCCTATTGAAAACGTATGGGCAAAGCTAAAAGGCGTGTGAGCAAGACCGACCTAAAAAATTGGCTTCATTACACCAGTTCTGGTCCTACCAACTATTGTGGAGAAGCTTGTGGAAGGATGTAATATAAATGTTTGACTCAAGTCATACAAGAGTATAAGGGGCAATGCTAAACTAATACTAATTGAAATGTATGGAAACTTTTGACTATGCAAAAAGTAATAAAAAGCCTTAGAAAATTCGCTCTCATTCTGGCATTATTTGCAAATAATAAATAATTTTGGTTCCTAATTGACCTAAAATGGGGAAGGTTTATTCTGATTTCATGTAAATTTTATGTAAACTTCTGGTTTCAACTGTATATATATTTTTTTCTCTGTCTCTCTCCTCTCTATATATCTCTGTGAATAAATGTGTGTGTATATAGTGATGGCCACTCCAAAACACATGACTTGGATCTCCTAAGCCAACTTTGTAAAACCAGTTTGGCAGTAATGCTTCCGGGTCCTCGTTGTGTGTGTGTGTGTGTGTGGTGTGTTGTGTGTGTGTGTGTGTTTGTGTGTGTTGTGTGTGAGTATATAATATATAGTATATATATATAATATCTATATATATATATATAAATATATATAATTATACATATAACATATACACACATACATATATATGCACACATAAAGACGCACACACACACACACACACACACAACACACACAGCCACACACACACACACAACACACAGAGAAGAGAGAGCACTCACCTATTCTTAAGATAGATATATCTAGTAGGTTGAAAAACAAAAAAATGTTCAAATAGCTTTGTGTTGATTTTTTTTGCCCCTCGCCCCCCCCCCCCCCTCCCTATTGGCTTCAATAGTAAGTTTTCTGTTGTTTTCCTAAAGCAATACAGCAGATTATTCAACATGTTGCAATTTCTTGGAAAATCTGAGGTCTATGTGAATGGTTTTCCTGTTGGATTTTGACGGTTTTAATTCTGCCGTGACATCATCGCAGCTAACACAGGGCGTGGTCACCCAACATCACTCCATTCCTTTGTAAATCTGTTTATTATGTACCTAGATGTAACTTGAAGTTCTTTGGCCGAAATACAAAATCAATGACAGGCCCCCCCCCATAATCCGTGTAACACAAAGCTAGAGTTCTCCCATGATGCCTATGGACCTTTCTGACTCTTCAAATACCAGATGCAACTACCTGATTAGAGATTTTATATATCTTTATAACAAGCACACCGCACACCTGACAGCTAAGTGCACCTGCCTCTAGCGTCTTACATCTACATTCCTGGAGCAAACGCCCAACACAATGGTTTGAGCCATATTTATTAGTTTTTAATTACAGCACAATGACTTCTCTTGCATCAATTGTGATTGTTAAGGGGTAAAAGCTCTTTAAAACACATCCAGCTTGAAAAGAAAAACATGAGAGTGCAAAAGAGAGAAATGTCAAAACGAGAGCAAGAAAGTAGAACTCTATCAGCGCCGGCTGTATAACATTTAATTGGATCTTTTATTTATTGCACTGCTATTGGTGTCTAGAGGGTGGTGGAAGTCCTTGACCATTGAATTGAAAGAAAGAGAAATGAGAGACAGAGAGACCTGACAGAGACCGTAAAGGGAAAGAAAGTTAAAAGAAAAGTGAAAAAAGGAGAGAATAAAATAAGAGGAAACAGAGAGAAAGTAAAGAGTCAAATGAGGGAATAAGGACTAAAATGACGTGAATAATAATAATAAAAAAAAAAAAGTGTGAGAGACAGAGAAAGGGACATAGTCAATCCATTTGAAGCAGAACGCGGACAAAGTGCATAGTTAAATTGGATGCGTCAGAGTCATCAAAATTGCTACTAGGTGGTCCATACAACAATATGAATCCCCAGCTGCAAGTTAAAGTTGGTTGTCCTCGCTACAAGGATTGTTTTTTATGTGAAAAGACTTGCAAAAGAAAAAAGTCCCCTTTGCAATATTGTCCATTAAGTGTCGTTGTTCCTGCTATTCCTTGTATGGGCTGCATCACTCCTCAGGATCGCGATAGCTACAACCTGGCTTCTACTGCAGCCTAGTAGAAAGCCAGTACACACCCTCTGAATTCAAAGAGAAACGAAGGACTGAGGTGAGATGAATTGATGTAGTGAGACAACCCCTTTAAAACTTGGTACTGTAGCTCTGCAAATGTGTATTCATCTCAAAGCCTGTAGGTCTCTGCAGCAAAAAGTTAAAAGCAGGTTACAATAAAAATTCTCGATGTGTCATTTTTATAGAAGGATTAATAAATTATCCCTCTGTGTTTCTTTTGCAAAATTATTTCATTCATGTTAAGTTTTTTAATTATTTTTTCAGTGCTGTACAAACCCTGTCATAACCCACATTACTTCCTGTCCCCAATAGGACTCAGACCTAGATCCCCCTTTTGAAACAATTGCATGTTTTGTCACATTGAATATAGAGGCTCTATTGGTATCAATGCCTGATCACAGGCACTTGGGGGAGTAACACCAGCTTTAAATATTCATAACTTTTTTTATAGAAACACAGCTAAAATAAATGTATTCCCCTTTGTAATTACACTACTGCTGGCTGCTGTCCATAGGCTGCACCTGGGACAAACCACAGCCAAGTCAGGCCAAGCCATACCGGTGACGTCGCGTGCACGTGTATGAAAAAACAATTATGAGATCTCTTATACACGAAGTTTATTGATCAGAAAAAAAAATCTATAAGCCAACCCTCGGCTACCAATGGGATCTCAGGCGGGTAGTCCGACACTATTTTTAACCTCTCACGAAAGTCCAAATCATACTTCTCATGTGGGTCAAACCGACCTCCATAATTCCAGAGAGAAAAATAAAAAAAGCTGTGGAGGTGGGCGGGGGTACAATATACCAAAATTGAGGTCATCCTTCCTCCCTATAATAGCTTTAAAAAGCAAATATGCCAAAGTACAACGTATAGTTTTCGCACAAAAAAAAAAATTCCTGAAAAACACAATGTGAACCAGGGTGTCCACTGGCAGGGTTGTGGCATTATATATATATAAAATAATATATACACACAAATACACATATACGCACATATATAAACATATATACAATACACCACACACGCATTCCAATACCAACGGCACACCAACTTTCTAAAAGGGCAATACAATACATGGAAACCTCTAAAGAAAGCATTTATGCTATCTACAAACGATGAAAAAAACTTTGAGATACTAAGTTCAAAAGACGTTTTGATAAAAAAATGCTATATGCCACCCCCGCTTACAACGGATCTCATAGCGGGTGGTCCAACCTATTCTTACCTCTCACTAGAGTCAAATTCAGACTTCTCATTGGGTCAACCGATCTCCATAATCCAGAGAGAAAAATAAAAAGCACCAACCTTGCACGCATACTTGCAAGTGCACGTGGTCTTGTGACGTAGTCACAGCTATCATCTCAGAACAGAGCAACTGGCGCTTACTCTGGACGCAGGCCCCTTATTCCACCGAACTGAATACTGCTGTTAAATTGAAGGGGTTTCCAAAATAAAAACAGACAATAAAGCTTTGCATATATTTGCCTTATTTTACATCTACCCTCACCCTTTTTGTGTTCTCTTTTGACTATTAATGTGTTTTGTGCAAGGACAACAAGTCACGTCACCCAATTTTTTAGTGATCACGAATGCAGGCATGTCAACTCAACTGGACTTTACGGGAATCACCTAGTTTTCCTGCCCCTCAACCCAATAAGCGTAGTAGTTTTTCCCATCGCGGGAGGTAGTCGCAGAGAACTTTTTTTTTTAAAGTCTGGGGTCTAAACATGTGTCAATAGACATGCTGGTGAGCTACAAGAAGGATTTCCATTCTTCTAGCTCTGTGCTTACATCAGGTTTGTCCCTCACACTGCACCACCATAGCCATTATGGGAGTACATTACCCCCCTGATAAAAATTACTGCTGGTTTGTGTCGGAGCCACATGGACATCAGAAGATCCTCCCTAAGGAAATGTGTCTGCCCATGTTTGAAGCAGGGCCGTTTCTAGGGGCGGACAATCGCCCGCGGTTAGCCCTGGAGACTCAGCAGTCCGTTGTAAAACATCCGGCAGAGTCAAAGCCACAAGCTGCCCGACACTTAGTGCAGCTGCCGGCACAGGGCGGAGGCAGGACGGATCACTCCCCTCCTGCCTCCTCCCTTGTATGTATCAGCGCTCAGTGAGACAGTACATCAGTATACCCTACTGTTCCGAACAATTAACTGTTTAAATGTAATGCAGCCTAATGCCAACTACCTGATCTCCAAACCTTACAAGGTTTGTTCAAATTTTTGTCAGTATTCAATAGCCAAGCTCATAGCACGATTACTGCTATAAAAAATAGGGTAACCTTGGCAAAGAGTCCATGAGAAACCAGCCATGTCCAGCCGAAAACAGGTCCAAAAAAGGCAGGTGTATCTAATCCCATTGGAATATAATTTGTTGTTGTTATATCTGATTTGGGGTCTGAATTAAGTTAAGGGTCTGGTGTTGGCTCTAAATATTGCTGGTCTGACCCTGACCTGGGGTCTGATATTACAAGAATGGGTATAAACAAAATTATATATATATTATAATATTATATATATATATATACATATACACATATACACACACACATAGATAACATATAGAACACACACACACACAACAATAATTTTTAGAATTTTTTGATAAAATATATATAATATACAAGTCACACCACGAATACATATACACACACAGATATAAACAGACACACATATATATACACATATATACATACACACATATACAGCCATTTATATATAAAAATGCACCACAAATATACCCTACACATAGGGTCTCGGGTCTTATAAAATAGGAGTCATAGAAATTTTTGCCATCATTCATTTTATCATAACCCATGGCCCTTGGAAAGGCCCCACTTTTTCTGACAGCCGCTGCCTGTGTAGGAGTCCTTCCAGGTTAACATCTTTCAGAGTGCACTGTCAACACCCCTTTAAACTCTACCCACATTAAGAGTAGTAGCCAAGCTTAAAGTGCGTTTTTTGACCCCATGCACTTTGATGGGATATTGGGTCCCACCTCTCAAACGGGCCCCCAAAGACCTCAGTTCCGAATGTTTGCGCACTACTGTCCATTATTTTCTATGGTGGTTTGGAGGATAGCCGGACACACCAAGTGACAAGCTGAAGACCAGATAATACTACCAGGTACAGCACATTTGTACCTAATATTCTCACAGACATGAATCTGCAGCACAGAAACTATCTTCATATTCTGGAAACACCAAGCAGTTCCTATAATGATCACTGCAAGACAAGTCTAAACCAGCACATAAATCTTAACATGTGTACTGTACCAAATGAATACGCACTTCTCTGGAAACAAGTCTATACTGGCCTGGATTAGGTACGACACGCACTCATGGAATTTTGGCTGTACTGCCCCACAATCTGCTCACCACTTTCCAGAAATTTCCTCCCACACATCCTTTCCCTGTGTTTGCATTTCTCACAGAAACTTAAAAAGGGTGAGCAGTCTAAATGCACGGCTTGTTCAGAAAAGATAGGCTTCATTTACAGTAAGCAAGAGCTGCCCGGAATGGGAATCTCAGTGGTAAACAGGGAATTCTTCGTGGGCTGCAGCCGATAGAAGCTACAATCTCCTTCTCACTAAAGGTTTCTTCATGGACAAGCTTTATATTCAGTGCCAAAAACAATGTACGATCCCATCATGGCCAAAGCCAAAAAACTGGACCCAAATAACAGCAGCCCTATGTAGACCCTGAGGGGAAATGGGCCAAGCTCAATGAAGTGGGCGAGAATTTCTTATGTGTTGTTGGTGAGAATGGTGAGGGAGTGGGGGGGGGGTTGAGTCTAGAAAAGAAGGTATGACAGTGGCCAGCATGTAAACTGCATGCGACTTATTACCCAGAGATTAGTAAGGGAGGAACAGAGATGGACAGAACTGTGTCCCCCCCAGTTGTGCCGTGGTCATTATCCTTAGCTGCAGATGCACTGCTGTGCCTCCACTACACAGCAAAACATTGTCTCCCGCCACCTTAGCATCTGTCTAACACTGCATCAGAAAAACGGCCGTTTTTTCAGCATTTTTTCGTTTTCCAAAAATGCTGAAAATCACGACTGTAATCATCTCCCATATGACACAAATGTAAAACCCTCCTGCTGTCCTCCACTGAGCTTTTTTTCTGCTCGTTTATTTATACTGGTCGTCGTTGCAACAGCCTAAAACAACAGCCAGGCCGGGCAGAAAAATTAACTACAGGAGTCTATGGAAAGCGCCGGACGTTTTCTGGCGCATTTTATTGGCTTTTTTCACACGATTTTTCAATTACAACCCTCCCAGGAGACCCAAGTCCCACCTATAATGGGTGTTAATAAAGGTTACTCCTTATCAAATTTGCATACAAGTGTCCGATGTCTCCTTGTTTGTACCGTTCAAAATAAAATTATCATGCTTTGGTCGCTAACTATGTTTGCGCAATTCACATTTTTTCCGCTAAAAATATGTTTCTTTACAGATTTTGGCGCTAACAAAGTTCTCTCACTTGTGACGCTAAAAATACGTCTTTTAACGGATTTTGGCTCTTCGAAAGTTACCTTCCTTTTGTTGTTAAAATACTTTTTTTTTACTGATTTTGTCGCTAAAAATACTTTATTTTTTTTTTATGGGTTTTGGCCCTAAAATACGTTTTTTACAGATTTTGGCACTATTAAAGTTTTCTCGCTTTTGTCGCTAAAAATACGCTTTTTACGCAAAAATAATTTTTTTTTTTTTTTACTTATTTTGGCTCTTCTAAAAGTTATCTTGCTTTCGTCCCTAAAAATATGGGGTTTTTTTACGTATTTTGTTGCTAAAAATACTTTTAATGGGTTTTGCCGCTAAAATAGCTTTTTACGGATTTTAGCGCGATGGTATTTTTCTGGATTTTGGCACTAAAGTCCATTTTTTTATGGATTTTGGTGCTAAAATCCTTATAAACAGATTTCTTTGCTGCAAAAGCTAAATAAGTGCGTTAGCGTCAAAATCCATAAAAACGTATTTTAGCGGCAAAACCCATAAAAAATTTATTTTAGGGCCAAAATCCGTAAAAAAAAACTTTTTTTTGGGCGACAAAAGCAAGATATCTTTATTAGCGCCAAAGTCCATAAAACAAGATTACATATAAATGCAATAATGTGCCTTTTTTAGGGTGGAGTTACATGCAATGGCTTCATTTATGCATACATTAAAAAACACAGACTTGAAGACAAACAAAAAACGAATGTAAAAAATGCAAATCGCGGCAAAAAACTGCCGTTTTTTCAGCTGCTTTTGACAGGCAGTGGACAGAAAACTCAGTTTCATGAACGTTTTTGGTCATTCGTTTTCAGGTCGTGTTTTGTACACTGCAGGGGAGACAATGGCTTTTCTCCAGACCTTTGTGGTTGTCTTCTGCCGGTCTCCTATTTACAAAAGAACTCCACCTATTCTGACCTTCATCTGGTGACCTAACCACATATCGGTCTAACTCTTCGGATCCATGCCTGCACATCAGATGTCTCACCAGTGACCATGTCAGGTGGTGTACTGACCTGGGACCTTCCTGCAGCAAACTTCAGATCCTTTGTACAAGGGGTGACAACCATAGTAGTTTTTTGACTTCTCAGTATGGTTCTACGCCAAAGCTCATGGTTGACCCAACTTCTGTGACCTCACAACTGTATTTCACTGAAGTGACAATGGTCTTAGGTAAGATATGATTTTACAAGTTGGTTTCAGACTGGTAACATATTCAGGTTAGCAGCAGTAACCTACATTCAGGCAGGTAAACTTAAAGGGGATTTGCCAAGAAGTGCCTTATCTGCTAAGAAGCAAAAGTACACAAGGCACTCTGAGGAGAGAGAGAGAAAGAGAGCACTGAGCCATGCATAAGGGATCGTGTGCAATGTTCACTCAAATAATCACACTACAACTAGTGGATTCTGTATACAAAAGACAACATATTTCTACCCGGTTGCCTTGAAAGCTTCTTCAGCTCCCTCTCATCAGATAAGAAGTGTTCTCCGCGCAAGCCCGGGCAGCAGCTCTTGTCAGGTCGTATCTAATAGAAGCTTTTAAATAACTAAGGGTAGGTAAGGCAGCCTGTAGCTCTCTCAGACTGCAATTTTTGTAATCACATATATTTAGAAAAGTGATTAAATACCCATTTTGGAGGATCCCACGTCAACATTACATTGTGGCAAAACCCCTTTAAAGATGGACGTATGTGCTACCAGATATAAGAAGAGTAAATGGCAGCTATGATTAAGGACCGTATATGTCCGAAACTGGGAGTTTATTCCGGAAGTGTAGCTGGTGCACCTGCAATTCACGCCACTTCCTTGAGAGGATACGGTTCTCTTCACCGGGCTCCATCCATGAATTTACCTACAGGACTTTTGACCCGGCTCTTCGTTCTTTTTTGTGGTTTACCAGAGGGCTATCCCTGCGCCCGTGTTCTTCTCTTGCGCAGGGTTCTCACTTGTTGGTGTCTACCTCAGAGTTTTAATATCCAGAAGGTTTAGTAGTAGTCCTTTGACACAATGCAGATTGCACTGTAGTAGCAGGAAGGGCAACACACAGGGGCGTAGCTACAGGGGGTGCAGAGGTAGCAGTCGCTACCGGGCCCTGCAGCCTGAGGGGGCCCAAAAGCCCTTCTGCCACATAAGACACCAGTATTGTAAATGGTGCATGGTAACTGGGGGCCCCATTTCACTTTCTGCACTAAGGCCCAAGAGCTTGAAGTTATGCCTCTGGCTACACAGTATATAACTTCCCCGTCAGTCTTTTTATTGTAAATCCTGATGTTTTCCCAACACGGAAAATAAATCCTCTTTCTGATCAACCTCTCTTTTCATCACTGTTTATTTAAAACCTGGTATTTCAGTGAGAATTCCCATAAAAAGGGTCCTTCAGTAGCTAAAAAAAAAGTCTGTCCCATCCAGACTGTGGTGGGAACAGCAAACATAGCAAGGGCTCAGTCATACAGAAAACCCAAAGGATATTAATATATTCAGCTGAGAGCTCAAACACAAATGTATACACATCAGACCAGAGCCACATGGACCAGGCGGTATTAGTAACACAGTGAAGTCTGTACTACAAGGCGGAAGCAAAGAAGAACGGTAAGTTCAGGGGGGGCCACAAACCTAAATATTCACATAAATTAATATTAAACAGTTAAAGGGGTTGTTTTGCTACAATGATTGGTTTTTAATTAAAAGATCTTTAAAAAACAAGCAGCTTTGCAATATATGTTCATTACAAATGTCCTACTGATTTTGAGTTATCCCTAGTAGTAGGAGTGCATCAGCTTCTCAAATCACTATAGCAGCCGACCTGTTGATTTTTCTCTCACTGGCTGCCAGTGCTGGTGAGGTCAGCAGCTTCTCAATGCAGGTCAGAGCACAGAGTCCCTCCTGCACAGTATGTGATGCTTCTGTAGAGGTGGGAGGGGGAGTGCTTTACTCCTGGCTTCTGCGTCTGTGTAGCTGTGCTGCCTGGATTAACCCTGTGTGTGCCTGCTCCCTCCTGCTCTCTACACAGATTGAGGCGAGCAGAGGTGAAGCTGATCTGTGGTCAGTAGGATGTGACAGCAGTAAAGTGTTACTATAATCATGATGTGTCTGTGGAGCTTTGACTATAATAATAGAACAGATAAGGGGGCATGTGAACGGTTCATATCCCTCCCTGCTCTGTAGTATTAGTGACACATCCTGATTATAGTAACTCACTTCACAGCTGCCCTGTGTCTGTTCTGACAGGGTTGTTTGTTGTTGCTTAAGATGTCCCTGAGATTTGTATGCTAAGCAGGGAGGTATAGGAACCTTTACACCCCCCCTTTGTCTGCAAATTAGCATACACAGCTTCACAGACCTCTGGCTCCACACTCATAGATCAGCCCTCTCCCTGCTGTCTCCTGACTCTGTGGAGAGGAGCAGCAAGAGCTCGGCCACAGCAGCACAGTGCAGCTGATCCAGCAGTGAGCAGCTGCCAGCAGACCTAGGCAGGCACATACAGGGTTAAATCTGGCAGCAAACCCCCTCGCCCTCCCCCCCTTCTCTATAGAAGTTACTGCAGTCTGAGGAGGAGAGCGGTCTGTGTGCTGAGGGGAGGGGGGAAGGGGGAGGAGAAGAGGCAGACAAGAAGCACACCCCTGAAATAAAAAATCTTATGGTGCCAGACACACTGAGGTAGGCTGAAAGCCTGTAGTGAGACAACTCCTTTAATTAACTCCTTAAGCTGAACGGCTGAAAAGTAGTTAATGACCAGAACATTTTTTTAGTTTTTGCCTCCTTGCGTTTAAACAGTTGTAACTTTTATTTTTTCAATGACGCAGCTGGATGAAGCCTCGTTTTATTCGAGACAAGTTGTACTTTATGGGGGAATCGTTTAAGTACACTTTAAAAAAAAAATACTGCAATTATTTATTTTTTACACCATTCACATTTCACACTTAATAAATTGTTAGATTAATTCTACAGGTTATTACGGTCGTGTGGATACCAAATATGTGTAGGTTTTTTGTGCGTGTAATTTATGTACAATTATTTTTTAATTAAATATATTATTTATTTTTTTATTCTTTTTTTTTTTTTTTTTTTACACTTTTTATGGGTTTTTTTGTACTTTTTTTGGACTCCCATGAAGGGAGAACTGTTTAACTATTTTAAAAAATTTTTTTTTACACTTAGTAATGTATTAGCATATTCATATATGCTAATCTGTGTCAGTTTGACACAGGCAGTGATTAGGACAGCACACAGTGCGTCCTGATCACTGGCTTGTTACACAGACAGCTCTGGGGCCACTCTAGGTTCCCAGGGCTGACTGTGCAGCCGATCCCTGAGCTCTGTCGGGTCACCGGGCGTTCCGATCACCCGACAGAGCAGGGGAACCCTTTGATTGCGCTGCGGTAACGCACCGCCGCGATCAAAGGGTTAAAGCATCGGGTTGTGGAGGTTTCCTCTGCTCCCCGATGCCTGCAAGACATGCTCTGGGATCGAGGCTGTGTAGTACAGCCCCGATCCCAGCGCAGTTGCGGCGCCGTGCACCGCAAACTCCGATGTCTGCAGCGACGTCAAAAGACGGTGGGCGGTCATTAAGGAGTTAAACAAGAATAAGGGGGAGTGGAAATGCACGGTCAGAAAATATGATTTTATTGAAAGAGCAGTAGATGCTCCCAGCACATGTGGTTGGAAAATATAACAATAAATTAACTTACAGCGATTATCTGAATAAATATACACACACAGTCAAATCCCATTATTATAGAAAATAATATTTGGCTCTGCACATCCATGTATCCTAAGTAAAACTTTTCCAAGATTCCCATGTGCCTTTTCATAGTTTTTAGTTGATAGTGTGCTGCTAGCATTGGAATGTGTATGTATATTGCTGCCACAACACTGTGCACCTATGCTCATTTTTTTCAATAAAGTTTTTTGGATGTGCAGAGCCAAATATTGTCTTCTAGACCAGTGATTTTCAACCAGTGTGCCGCGACACATGGTCGGGTGTGCCGCGGGGAAAGTTCCCCAAACTATGGTGCGCCCTGTGTTTTGTTCAGGGCCGTTCCTAGGGGCGGGCAGGGCGTGCGGTCGCCCGGGGCGCCGAGGCTCCGCTCACCCGCGGGGGGCGCCGCGGCCGCCCTGCCCGCCCGGAGGAGCGCCCCTGACTCTGCGCGACTGTTTTATAACAGCCGCGCAGAGCCAGCAGTTGCAGGGAGGAGGAGGGACGGATCGTTCCCGTCCTGACTCCTCTCCTGTATCAGCGTCACAGGGGGCGCACAGCTTTCACCGCGCCCCCTGTGACGCTCGGTCTCCTCGGCTGGCAGCTCTGCCGCCGAGGAGATCCCTGGGAGATGCGTGCAGCGTAAGCAGCGTGATGACGTCACGCTGCTTACACCGCTCTGCCGCTCCCACTGCTGAGCAGCTCCGGACCGTGACGCACGGACCGAGGTGAGTACTCTTTTTGTTATTTTATAATTACTTACAGAGGGCATCACTGGCTACTACAAGGGGGGGCATCACTGGCTACAAGGGGGGGCATCACTGGCAGGGCTACAAGGGGGGGCTGGCATCACATGGCTACAAGGGGGGGCATCACTGGGCTACAATGGAGGCACATTGGCTACAGGGGTGGGCATCTCTGGCTAGAATCGATATTATTAACTATATGTATAATATGTACTGTTTTAGTGTCATTTTGTGCCACTTTGGTTGGTGGTGTGCCCCGGAATTTTTTAAGTGTAAAAAGTGTGCCGCGGCTCAAAAAAGGTTGAAAATCACTGTTCTAGACTATCCGTATGGGGGAGTGGCTGCCTCCTCGTTGGTTTTTTGCACTCCACCCTCCTTCACAGGTTTTTAAATCAATGCAGAGTACCTCGTAGCTGGAGCCTTCATTCCCTGAAGTGTGGAGGTCTGAACATGGCCTAAGGAGAGGTAACGTCAGTGTAGGTTCCCACCTGTGTTGGGCTTAAGCAGTTTTGATAAAAAAATGTGAACTAAGAACCTCAAAAATGTTTCATGTATCCTAAGTAGCAGAAATGCTTTTCCAAAATTCCTATGTGCCTTTGTCTTGCTGGAATATCCCGTCCACCTTAGGAAGGACAGCATGTATGGGTTACCTGCATGGATTCATAATCAAACTGATGGAGAGCACCTTCCACATAGCTGAGTGGGCCCAGAGAAGGCTACAAAAACAATTCTCAAGACCGTACCCCTGTCAATACCAGCTTGTGTTCTTCCAGCAATGGTTGCAGGGTGTTTGTTCTCTGAGGTCCCTCAACTGACATGCCAAAGGTATGTTAATTCGAAAAAGCAAAAAACGTGACTCCTTAGACCATGCATCCTCAAAACTGCGGCCCTCCAGCTGTTGGGAAACTACAACTCCCATCATGCATTTATATAATCTACAACAGTGGGAATGATGGGAGTTGTAGTTTCCCAACAGCTGGAGGGCCGCCGTTTGAGGATGCCTGCCTTAGACAGACCTGCACAACTTGGAAGGATATGGGAACCAGACCACCTGGGACTGCCCCAAGCAAATCCCTAAAAAAGGAGGTGGAGCAGGGATTAAACAATCCACGTACTTGTGGGCCATCAGAAATCCTTTGGCAGGCTGCATGTTGTTCAGGCCAGCTCATTACAGGGGGAATCCCTTTGTCAATCAGCAGAGGTCCAAATTCAATACTGCCATAAAAATGTAAGCTTTTTCTGCCTGTTCTGGAGCCCCAAAGTTCACCTCTCACATCAGTGGCTCGTGGTGCTCTGCAGTTACCATGTCCTTTATTCACAATGGCACTCACCATACACTTTCACCACAGCAGCACATGAACAGTTTCAGCAATACTAATTATTTGACTCAATGTCAATAATCATCCCTTTTACCCATGACAGCAATGAGGGATATGTCTACAGACAGCCCATCACACTCATATACCCACCAAGCAACTTCTACATTGGCAGCTCATGAAATAAGTGGTCATAATAATGTGACTTGACTGCGGATTTCACTTCAGTCATTAAAGGGGAGCTAGGACAACAATTTAAAACCAGGAGAGGTAAGAACTTGAAAATATTTGAGCGAAGTAACATTCTGCCGAGATGTGAATACAATGTGATAAGCCAGGAGGGCATCTGCAAAAAACATAGAACAGGGCCACAGCATGAGGAACCGCCAGGAGAGCAACTGATGTATGTGAATAGTACAGTGCACCTGAAGAAATGTCTACCTGTCAAGTGTAATGTGCTATAAGTTTGGTGCCATGAGTATAATCTGCAAGACCCAACCTGAGAAGTCTGTGGTTGATTTCCCACGCAGATGCACTACACGTCCCAGCAATCCCACACCAGTAGGGCTGACATCCACACACCCGCTAAACCATACTACCTACCTGCCTGCACTTTATACGGTCATAGGTAAGAGAGACAAATTATCAAAGTTGCACAAAATGATTATTTGCTTTCAGACCAAGGGTGGCGCTATTTCTGAAACTGTGAAATTTGCGGTGTGCTGCTGTGGTGAAAGTGTATCATGGGTGGACAAACAGTATCACTGAATAAACGACATGGAAACTGTGGAGCACCTTTGACGCGAGATGTGAATGTCCGCTACAAAGGTGCACGAGGGCAGAATGACATGCTATAGTGGAGCAGCTCCCAGCCACAATGAACCAAGAGGCTACCAGATGTGGGAGGCTAAAACATCTGTTCTAAAACGGGCGTGCCAGCCTTTTCAGGGCGGGATGCGGAGCAGTCAAGGCTAGTCTGGCCCCCACATCTTTCCAAATTGTGAGGGTCTGTCCTCGGAGTCAAGTTTTCTGCTTCATCCAACAAACGGAAATGGGCGTGTCAGGTCAGAAACATCAGAGAACAAACATCCTGCAACCATTGCTGGAAGAATACAAGCTGGAAGTGGCAGCATCATGGCCTATGTTTCGTGGCAGACTCGGAGCTGCTCATCCATGTTGAAGGAGCTCCCAACCACTTAGCGTATGAATCCATCTCTGCAGATCACGTACACCCATACATGCTGATAGCCTTCCCTAAGGTGTATCAAGGAACACAATGCAACATGTCTGACATTGGTTGTAACTGCATGACCAAGGAGTTGTAAGTATTACCCCGGTCCCATAATTTACCAGACTGGAACCCAACTGAGATTCTGCATAACTGTGCTGCATACAACAGTTACTCTGGAGGTCATAATAATGTGACTCAACTGTGTATATTAGAAAACTCTGTCATTAGTACATCAAAAATGGTGTTAGATATCGAAATCACTCCTGTCAATAGAGGGAAATTTTCTAGGGAGAGTTCAGACAAATGTAGCAATCCGGCATAGGTTCTCTCTGACATAGTTGTGTCAGATCATGTAACATTTCAAGCAGGTTTTTTTTTTTTTTTCAATCCAGTGATTTATTAGGTCAGGCACTGAGCCCATAGGTCCAGCACCATGCCCTAATTCAGCCTGTGGAGCGTCAGAGGAGACACCAGGTGCAATGCATCCAGCTACTTGCCACCAGCATATCTATATGGAGTTAAAGGGGTTGTGGCTCTGCATCAATTCCTCTTACCTCTGCCGTGTTTTCTCAGTTTCATTTTTTAATTTAGGGGCGCGTTTACTGACTTTACTGGCTTCTACTAGCCTGCTGAGTACACCAGGTCTGTAGCTATAGTGACCAGCACTGGTAGCTTATCAGGAGGGATCAAACAGGTCTGTAGCTATAGCAACCAGTGATGGCAGCCTATCAGGATAGATCAAACAGGTCTTTAGCTATAGCGACCTGAGGAGCTCATGCAGCCCATACAAGAGGGGATATCTAGGAATAGGTAGGACACTGTTAATGGACACATATTACAAAGTGACTTGTTTTTGCAAGATCTGTAACAAAAAACAATTCTTGTAGTGAGACAACCCCTTTAATTAACCCTTAAAAGAACACACATGCAGGGTTTAAGGTTTGTTTTTGTTTTTTTTGGGGAGAGGGGTTCAAATTTCCCACAGCCCGTCTACATATTAATGTCAAAGGGTTACAGCCCGTTTATTCTGGACTCCTATTTATAGCAGCCTTGAGTCCATCAATGAAGAGTGTAGACAGATCAATGGCAGCAGCCCTCCATGCCTATTAATGGAATGCACCTGCTGCTAATGGGAGCCCTGCCAATAATAACACTACATTAGAGAACCGCTGTTGTTATATCACTTCTACTATACACCATTGGGTGGGAGCTTGGAAGACTGAACAGAAGGGGCCGGTATTTGTCCTGTTTTGCGCCCGTCCCCACGGCCGCGGGGAGGGGGGGGGAGGGGGACGGCTTTTCTCCGCGATGAGCGGAGAACAGCCCTCCCCCCTCCATTGAGATGCACATGTTTCCGTCCGGAAACCGGACAGGAAAGATAGTAGTGCATGTTCATATGTTTTGTCGCCCGAGTTCTGGGCACGACAAAACCGGCTAAGGCCCGGGCGGTCGGAAAACCGGTGCCAGTGATGGACTGCTGCACAGGGTTTGTCCATAGAATGCAGACAATTGTGCTCATTTTCGTGCCGCCGTTTTTCAGAGCGGTCTGGAAAAACCGTCCAAACTGGCATGAAAAACCGTATCCGACAAACCCGTATGCTCGCTAGGTGGACATGCACTTACTCTGGCGGATGTTACACGGTAATTCACTTGTCAATGTCCCCTCTATCTTTCTCTGTTGTTGCCACTACTGAGTGTTACATTTAATTATGCTACTATTTTTGAATATAAAAAAAGGTAGAAAAATACAATTTTGTGCATTTAAACTGTACAATTTGTTACAAGTATCAAGTAGGTAGAATTGCAATATTCGTTACATTCAAATCAGGCGTGGTTCACATATGCGCCTATACGTTATTGTTTAGAAAAGGCACTGAAGCACAAATTTTAAAAGTATTAGAGACAGACAGTCCCCAACTTACACCGTTCCTAGTTACATCTGTCCCCTAGTTAAAAACGGAGACTTATAGGGCATGCTGGAACTTGCAAATAGTAGCCGTGGAACAACTCACGAGCAGCAGATCCCTTTTTATCAACACCCCCCCCCCCCCCACTGTGCTGAAAATGAAGGTTAACATCTTCTTAACAGGGGACAACAAGACAGCAAAACAATGTAAAAACCCTTCCCTGCACTATCCAAACGGAAAAAAAAACTTTTGTGCTGGAGTTATAAGTTAACAAAAGTATACTTGTTGCCTGACTTGCCATACAAATTCCAACTAAGAACAACGTACCAACTCCTCCCCCCCCCCCCCCCCCCCCCCCCCCCCCCCCCCCCCCCCCCCCCAAAACTATCCCGACCGTAACTACCGGGGACTTGCATGGTTGTTTTATTATTTTTTAAAAGAAAAATACTAAAACAAAAAGCTAAAAACTATAAAAATGTGGTATCACCAGAATCTTGACGACCATGCAGTTACATTTAACCATGATAAGCCAACTCTCCCGTTTTTGGCTGGGGGGGGTCCCGCTATTTTTGGTTGCGTCCCCTCCCGCCCTCCCGGGGGAGGTTGGCATTCTCCACCGCCGCCCCTGCTTCTTTAAATGGCCGCGGCGCACTGTGTAGCGCTAGTGCTGCTTAACTCTGGCGCCGACCGGGTCCTGCCTCTAAAGGCGGTTGTGAAGCGCCCGCCAGCGGGTCCTTGCTTCACCCGCCCGGAGTCTCGCTGTTGCAGGGAGGATTGCGCTAGGCAGCGGAATCGTTCCTCCTGCCTAACCCTCTCTCCCCCTGTAGATGTCCGGCGCCAGAGGGTTTGGTGCCGCCTGCACATACAGATGTCAGCGGGCGCTCAGGGAAGTGAACTGACTCGCGGGTCTTGACAAGTGGCACGTGACTACGCGAGGCATGCAGCGGACGACTGCACGCGCTGCTGCTCTCACATTCCCCATGCGCCGCTGAGGAGATCAGTCCGGAATATCTCGACAGCCGGGACCGTGCCTTGCGGAGCTGGTGAGGTAAGTGGATTTTATTATTTATTTCTATTAGCGTATATGGGGCCCGGCTCTGCCCTCGGCAGACAATGGGGGCATCTACTGGCAACAGAGGGACATCTACCTACTGACGCATAATGGCAGGGCATACTATCCTGGCAAAATGGCGGGATTCCTCTAGCCTGGCAACAATGGGGGACCACTCTATCCTACAGGGCAACAATGGCGAGGGCGCATCTACCTGGCTAACAAAGGCGGGGTGCACTCTACAACTAGGCTCTAACAAAGTGGGACCACGCGCAGCAGGCCTACATAGCTGGCTAACAAAGGGGTGGCATCTACGCTTGGCTACAGTTGGGGGCATCTACTTGGCTACGGCGAAGCGCACTGGCGCATCTACACTGCCTGTAATGGGGGCGGACTACCTTAGCTTATGGGGGTTACTACTGGCTATAAGGGCATACTACATGGCTTTCTTCCAAAGCGTTTTTATGCAGTTAGGTGGAGTGCTGTGGTGTGGCTTTTTTGAAGGGGCGTTTGCGCAACTACCGACAAGATGTGGGGGCGGAGTGTGTCCATGCAAATTTTAGGATTTCACTTGCCTTGTTTCATTTCAAAATGGGCAACCTATGCATGATAACCATGTCATTATACTAAAGAATGAACACCATGAAATCGAACTAAAATTCATGTTTCACCATCTAAGAATTTTTTGGGGTTTCCCTAGATACATTCAACGTAAGCAATGCGTAGCCCATTAAAAAAGAGTACCGGTACATCATATCCTGCAAAAAACAAGCCCTCGTGGTGGTCTATAGTAGGCGAGGCTAAACATCTCTAACATGATAATGTGTTATCATTGAATAGGCAGGAGAAGGCTAAAAAAAAACTAAATATGATGGTGGGGATTTAAAAAACCGCTGCAGCATTAAAAGGGGTTTTGCCAGGACGTGCCTTATCTGCTAAGAATCAAATGTAAACAAGCCACTGCTGAGCTAAGAGAGAGAGCGAGAGACAGCCAGAGCACAGAGCCATGCAATAAAGGGGAAACAGTCCTCAAATAGGCCCTGGTGAGACAAAAAACTGAGGGGGTATGATTGGGAATGCAGACGGTAAACAGATCCGAGACAAAAAGAGGGTTGGAGAGAGCCAGAGACAAAAGAAGGGGGAACAGGAGAGCTGAGACAATAAAGAGGGGGAGGGAGCGAATGACAAAAATCCGAGGGGATGCGAGCGAGACAAAAAGAGGGGAGTAGCAGGAGACAAAAAGAGGGGGAACGGGGGTGATCAGCGAGACAAAAAGACGGGGGTGATGGCGAGGAGACTGAGCGAGACAAAAAGAGGTGGTGATTTGAGAGCGAGACAAAAAGATTAACGGGGAGAGCGGACGAGTAATGTCTAAGAGAGCTGAGACAATAAAGAGGCGGCGAGGAGAGCGAGACCAAAAAGATGGGGGAGAGAGCGAGACAAAAGAAAGGGGAGAGAGCACGAGACAAAAGAGGGGAATGTTGAAGAGCGAGACAAAAACGAGGGGCGACGAGAGCGAGACAAAGGACGTGGGGAGAGAGCGTAGACAAAAAGAGGGCGACAGTAGAGCAGAGACAAAAAGAGGGGGAGAGAGCGAGACAAAAAGAGGGGGAGAGAGCGAGACAAAAAGAGGGGGAGAGAGCGAGACAAAAAGAGGGGGAGAGAGCGAGACAAAAAGAGGGGGAGAGAGCGAGACAAAAAGAGGGGGAGAGCAAGAGGCCAGACAAACAAGATGGCGGAGGATGAGCGAGACAAAAAAGAGGGGGAAGAAGAGAGCGAGACAAAAAGAGGGGAGAGAGCGAGAAAAAAAGAGGGGGGGGGGATGAGGCGAGGACAAAAGAGGGAAGGAGAGTGCCGAGGACAAAAAAGAGGGGGGAGAGAGCGAGACAAAAAGAGGGGGAGAGACGGCGAGCGAGACAAAAAGAGCACGTGAGAGCGAGACGGCGAGCGAGACAAAAAGAGCACGTGAGAGCGAGACGGCGAGCGAGACCGAGGGGGAGAGACGGCGAGCGAGACCGAGGGGGAGAGAGACGGCGAGCGAGACAAAGATAGAAAGACAGACCGAGATAAAGATACAGAGTGAGATTGAGAGAGAGACACCGACCGACACAGAGAGAGAGACCGAGACAACCTCGCCGCCCAACTGCCTGTATAGTAAACAGAAGCAATATATTACAATTATTCAATATTTTGTCACCAATACTGGTAAATGCTAATTTGTCAGGGGGATTCTTACCTTACAAGAGGAATATGCTCTAGTGTGCAGCAGCTCCCATCATTCAGCGAGTCACAGGTGTGATTATATACCCTGCCAAGGAAACAGATGTGGTTACATATGAACGTACAGAGCAGGCGGCCAATTACAATAGTCATATCTGATACAAAAGTATTAAAGCATCGGAAAAAAAAATCAAAAATCAAAAAAAAAATCATGCAGCTCGTGTTGCAGCTCGTGTTGCCGCTCGTGTTGCCGCTCGTGTTGCCGCTCGTGTTGCAGCTCGTGTTGCTCTAGTTCACCGTCTGCTTATTGATCTGTTACATTCAGATTGAAATCACTTTATGTATATTTAATAACATTCTCTGCTGTGAAGCAGATTTCCCACAATCCCTCCTGGCACGCTGTGTACGGACAGGCAGCCAGCGGGAGCCGGAGTGAGGGCTGTAACTTCTATCAGGACACAGAGTTTCTCTGATGTTCTCAAATTTTATTCTTCAAAACAAGAAGCTGGCAGATTTTATCACTGGGAAAATCTATGGGATAAACCTTTGGTTCTGCATTATCATCTCTACGCTCTATACAAAGTACACTCGTAACATAAAAGTGTATCGTTTTCTTCAGATGAATTTAACATGGGATGCAAATTTATGCATATTGGGATCTCACTGCCATTATTATTTGCAACTTAAAAAAAAAGTTTGGATAAAGTCTACATCATTTTTTGATACAAAAACAGTAAGCCTGTCAAAATTCTATTTCATTTTCTTAAAGGGGTTGTCTCACTACAAGAATAGCTTTTTATGTTAAAGATCTTGCAAACAAACAAAGTCACTTTGCTAAATATATGTCAATTAAACAAAGGGAATATTCTTTTCCATTGGGCACACTAGGCAGTTGCCCCAGGGGCTAACAAGTATAGGGGACCCTGATGGGAAATGCTTGTCCTTAGGATTACAAAAAACTACCCAGATCCGTTGGTTGGGTTTGATTATTTTACTGTTTCAGTGTTTTTTTTTTTTTTTTTTTTGGCTCCATGCCCTGCCAATTAGTTATTGTAGGCGCAGGGCTGGCCGTGTGATAATATGGGTGTGCTTGGGGATGGCTAGAGGCATGGCCTAGTGTGATGTCATGTATTTGGACAAGGCCCACTGCAGTGTTAGGCCCGGTGGCCCATAATGCATTAACAGTGTCCTACCTTTTCTGAGATATCCCCTCTTGTGTGGGCTGCATCAGCTCCTCGGGTTGCTATAGTATAGATCTGTTCGAATCTCTCCTGATTAGGCTGCCCCAGCACTGGTTGCTATAGCTACAGGACCTGTATGTTCTCTGCCTGTTAGGCTACCGCACTGGTTGCTATAGCATACAGACCTGTTTGTTCTCTCCTGTTAGGTACCGAGCCTGGTTGCTATAGCTACATATCTGGCTTCTATTGCTGCAAGTAGAAGCCAGTAAACGCCTCTGAATTCTAAATGAACCAAGAAAACAGGACTGAGGTAAGAGGAATCAATGTAGCGAGACAACCCCTTTAAGCATCACCCCATTCGCTTGAATACACTTCTTATCTGCTCTCACTGCTCTTGGTGAAGTTACTCCCTGTTAAGTGTCATCTGCAGCACAGGTGCTTGTTTCTGTCACTGACCAGCTTTAACCCTTAGACCTCTGTAGCCTTGTGCACTTCAGTTTACAAATCTCCTGTACTCGCGTGACTAACAGGCTTTGCTAGGAATAGCAGAGCTGAAATGTCAGTCACTGCTGACAGAAAGTAGTAGTCTGAAGCAGGCTGTGAAGAGCAGGCTCTGTGAAATAGCACGGTGAGAACATCCCTTTAACGAGGTTTGACAAAATCCCATTCACTAACATTGTTCTGTGCATGGGATTCATCATTCCCTCCTGAATCCCATGCCATTTAGCAATATTTCGGATGATCTGAAACTTGTGTGCATCCATTAAGCTGTATCAACCAAATTCCTTTTATTTCAATCATGAGAATGAGATTAGCAGTCAATTCAGTCAATAGCTTAACAGACCTCTTAGTCCTTAACCAGCAATGATTTTGGGCTTAGCTCAGAAGTTTCCTTTTTTTCTCTTCTACTTTTCCAAGAGCCAAAATTTTTGTTATTTTCCCATTTTCATGCGTGCTTGTTTTTTGCCGGACCCCGATGTGCTTTTTAACAGTACCCTTGACCAATCATATAATGCACTCGAAAACCCTCTAAAAATTCTTTGTGGGGTGGAACATAAAACAACAAAAATTCAATTGTACAATTTTTGTGGGGGTCTGTTTTTATGGAGTTCAATTACAGGCTATCTGAATTCTGCAGGTCTCTATAATTCCTGTGATGCCAAATATTTATTTTTACAAATTTGCATTTCTGTGACCAATAACTTTTTTAGTTTATCTATTGACCCAAGTAAAGGCTTATTTTTTTATGGGTTTAAAGGGGTTGCCTCACTACAAGGATTGCTGCTTTTTATGTTAAAGATCTTGCAAAAACAAGTCACTTTGCAATATGTGTCTACTAACAAACAGTGTTCCTACCTATTCCTTAAATGAATCCCTCTTGTATATGGGCTGCATAGCTCCTCAGGTCGCTATAGCTACAGACCTGTTCTATCTCTCATGATAGGCTGCAAGCACTGGTTGCTATAGCTACATACTGGTGTCTTCAGCAGCTCGTTCACTGCAGCCTTGTAGAATCCAGGTAAACACACCAATGATTCACAAAAGTGAACCGCGAAAAACAGGAGCTTGAGTGAGATGAATCAATATAGTGAGACAACGCCATTAAGTGTAGTTTTAATTGCTACCATTTTTGGGATACATGAGACACTATCACTTTTTATTCCAATTTTTTAAGGATGCAAAATGCTCAAAAAAGAAAAAACACTATTTTGTCTTTTTTTTTTCCATTTAATCACCATATGGGAAGAATGAGGTTATAGTTTTACTGATCAGATTATATTACAGATGCGACAATTTTTTTTTCTTTAAATGGCAAACTGAGGTAGATGGGGAGGGGAAGAGGGGAGGGGGGGGGTCCTGTGAACAGTTTCTTATTTTTTAACTTTAACTTGTACTTTATTCCCTCTAGGGCACTTGAGCATTTGGAGCCAGGAACACTTGCATAGTGTACAGAGTGGTATAGTGTACAAAGATGGGTCTACTACACCCTGCCATAGGCCAACTAACATGAGAGCTATGGAGGATTTCATTGGGCCCCCAGACGCCATGACAACTGTTCGGCTCCCTGCAATGTCGTTGTGGGGGAGATTGGTGCGGTTTCTCTGGTTCCTTAATGCTTTAGAAGTCGCATCTGCTGCAGCATCTAAAAGGATAAAATGTCGGCTCTGGAACCAGCTCCAATCTCAGCTACTAGCAAAAGGTCTTGGCTGTAATGAGCAGTCATTTCCTGCTACATATGGAGCGGGCTTAGCGAGCGACTCTGCTCCATACACTCTTAACGATATGATGTGCATGTCAAGTGTTGATAAAGGGTTAAAATCTACAGTAACCTGCATAACCATACGTCTACTGTCCATTTTACAAAAACGTATGGAATATTTAGCTTATTTCACCATCTTTACTAAGTTATTGGACACTGGCTGATTAGAACTCACAAACAATAGGATAAGACTAGGAATATACTAATATGGCTCACACAAAATAGATGCTAACAATATGATCAAAGAACTACTACACTCCTAATGGTCAAGGTAGGAGACACCTATAGATGAATATAGCCCTACATTAATACTACCAATATAACAATAACTACAAGAGAAATATAATGCCTATGGGTACAGATAAAGAATGATTAAAAAATAACTTTTAATAATACCATTAAAATACAACAAAGTATCATATACTACTTACCATACAACTACAATAATGAAAAATATGAAAAAGTAACTGAAAAATATACACAACGAACGGAGAACCCGCCCCGGAAAGCAGGGCTGTGGAGTCGGAGTCAGTGGCTATTTTGCTGGAGTCTTGAGTCGTCATAAAAAGGACCGATCCGATTCCCAAAATATATAATTAGTTGGTCAGTTGTTCGATTGCAGGTGCGAAAGAGCAAGAGGAATTGGGTCCGGCCAGTGCTACTGCTCCCATATCTTCAGCCTCATCACGAGGAGTGTAATTGATGACATGGAGCAGGCAAAGCGCTGCCCCCAGGGGAAAAGAGTCTGCTCTCATGGCAAACAGATTTCAGCAAAATTTTTCAGCTGTTTTCAAAGTAGAAGATCAACAATTCATCAGACCTGACTGTGACTGAGGCAATTCCTTTATACCCTGACATTGTTAGAGATGTCGCGCCTGTGGTCACGACTTTGCACAACCAAGTTAGTGTAGAGGCGCCGTTCTCTAGCCTGAAATAATGAGATTCAGATGTGAGGTCATGTATGCAGGATCTGATGGAAGCGATACTACTGCTTAGAAAAAATTCAGACTCCACAACTGTTCCTGCAGTGTTTTTCATATTTACAATTTTTTGTGTCCTAATTGTCGTATCATATAAATTATAATTTACACTGACATAGCAAATAATGGTAACAATGGTTTGAACTTGTGACTTTCAGGCCCCGTATCCCCACCCACTACAGCTTTGTACATGAGGTACTGAATTTTATATACACTCTTCTTACATTTTTTTAAAAAGTGTTGCAAGTATTTAGCATCTGCTTAGTTCGCAGTTCTTTCCTGTAACTGCATTTTACCTTTTTTTCCCCTAAAAAAAAAAAAATGTTAATTTTTTTTTTTTTGTTAGTTTTTGGGAAAACCCACCTTTGGTTTTCAGCATGCTGAATTTTTGGGGGCTTGAATCTTGACCAAAATTGACCCCAGGTCTCTTCACACTTCCCAAATGTTGGTGCAGATGGACTTGGATACAAATACAGCTTTTTCTTCAACTCTACCCAAAGTGTTAAAAGATCAAAAAAATTGTTACCCCTTTTCTGTCAGTGTCTGTTCTACCTAAAAAGCTTGATTATTTTATCAAAAGGTGATAACAGCCTGATGTTACCATTTTACTACAGCAAAGTTTTCCTTTAAATGCGCCGTGTAGAGGGAGTCAGGGGTCGGGTTTTTGGGGAAATTGAGGATCGGGGTTCGGCTTGAACTCCCGCCTGCCGGGAAAAGGGCGACCCCGCACACGAACCCCTACCAACAGCTATATATACTAAATAGGTATGTGACTAAACCTATGCTAATCTAAACTATAACTAAGTGAAAACTATGTGATAAAACAAAACAAGGACAAGAAAAAAAAATGGACAAATATTAAAATATATACATCAGAAAAAATATGATTTTAGCCACCAAAATGGATATGTAAAAGTGTTGTTAATTTCTTTTTTAAGAATAATGATGACTAGAAAAGACCTAAATTGCAATGTTATTTTAAATTTCCTTTTAACGCGGGTTTTTTATAAGATTTCTAGGGTTTTCGGGAGAAAAATTGCATCAAAGAATATTTTACCTAATGATATATATATGGTCAGTTTAAATAGAACTCACGGCCCTTGAATATAGGTAATACGATGAATTCAAACTCCCAATAACAGGAGAAAGATGGTGCCGCTACAGCAGTGGAGTAAGTCCATGGCTACATCATGACCACAGTATCTGGGGTCTTATCACCATATTTTGAGGCAGTCCTCTGATGAAACGATTGGGGTAACGTGTCGGGACGGATGCTAGATAAAATCTATTCTTCTGATATCCTCTATTAGATATTATGGGATCATATTGTTAGCTTCTATTATTTATTGCTATATGTGCTTCATCTAATTAGGGCGGTGGGGTTTGAGTGTGGTCCCCTTTTCAGGCGGTGCTCCATTTTTATTTAGGGCGATTATGTTTTTTTTGGATTTTTTTGGAAACCCAATTTCAGGTGACTTCGAACTGTGAGTAAAATAATTTTCGTATGGTGATTTATATGATGGGTTCCCACATGTTTTGAGATATTAATATTTTATTATCTCGGATCTGTATTATTCGCCCTATTTTACTGTGGTGACATTCTATGAATAGTGTCATTATTGTCATAGGTACCGAGATAGATTTTTTAGTGATTATTAATAAAGGTTATATTTGACACTGGCTGTTTACCCTTTTCTGTGGTTATTTAACTTCCCCCCAAAAAAAAAGTCTTTAAAAAACTTTTTCAAGCATTTAGCAAATTTATGTTGTCTCAAGGTAGAAAGACATACAGATATGGTTATTGCACTTCGAAAGTTTACCATTCAGAAGCTTAACATCAATAAGTAACAGAAAGGTTAAGATTAACTCTAGAGGAGTATTTTTACAAGCAAATATTTAACTAATACTGCGCACAGACAAATCAGAACACAAACTTTTCAAAGTACAGAAAAAAATTCAGTTTTTATTTTCATCATCAACATTCAAAAGAAATTGACCGTGATTTACTCCAGTTTTCCAATGTCTTCTCCAACACAATGTGAGCTTCAATTATGTAGAGCAGCCCCATCTTATCAGGTATGTTATCACTAGATTTCTGCCTTGGATACCACTTTAGATTCTTCCAATTGGAAAAACCCTAAAGCAATACTTCAGATTTCTCTTACGAACTTCAGCTTTGCGGAGGCAGTAGTCGCCTCTGATTAGGACACCATTTAGCTTCATTTCAATGGGGCTCACCCTCATCGCGCCTGCCCAAAGTGGATTCCGGTCAAAGCATCAACATAATTTTTATTTCTGTGCTATGGAGTTGAAACCCAAAATCCACTCTGTGGTTCCCAGTGGGACCTATAGTGCGTATCGCCCATTCAAATGAATGGGACTTGGTTTTCACTTCTGCTGTGCTGACGTATGCATAGCTACAACTGTTTGAATGGCTTTATGACTGGATAAACAATGAAGAATAAGCTATTGGTATTAAAATTCCCTTTCAAACACATGTCCACTCCATGAAGGAGGAGGTGGACCACCAGAAGAAAGGATTCTATGCAAAACAAGTGCACGTCCATTTTTTAGGATATAAAACTTTCATGGAATTATTGTACACACAGGACAAACGGTCCGAAAGGTTATTTGTGAATGAGCTTCTAGGCAATAGACCATAGAGTTACTCATTTCAAATGGAGTTTCCATCTACGGAAAAACTAGGGCTCAGCTGTAGGAGTCTAGTTATTGCTTCAGTCACCAAGTCCAAAAGATCCCTTAACCACAATATTGAAAAAAATGTGACTTTTCTTTGCAATTATATTGCGTTATTTCCTGTCTAGATAAGAAGGTAGTCTCTGTTGCGAGTCGTGTCTGATAAGAGCTACAGAATGTCATCACCACCTTCAAACTCCCTCCCGGTTCCTCTACCCACTGCCAGCTCTCTATATGTAGTAGAATGTTGTACCGTGTTAGCCATAGAAAGTAGTAGAAGAGTGAAGAAATCAGGCGAAACCTTTTAGAGGCTAACTGAGTATATTTGATGGTGAGCTTTCTAGAGTACTAGCTCCCTTCCTCAGACATGGTGTTATACACCATGTCTGCACTGTACCACACCATGTCTGAAGAAGGGAGCTAGTACTTCCGAAAGCTCACCATCAAATATATTCAGTTAGCCTCTAAAAGGTATCATCTGATTTCTTCACTCTTCTTCTAGCTCTGTATATGGTGACATATTAGCAAGGACCACTGCAAAGAGTAAATAAGGTAACCCAAAAATACCAAAATAGTCAAGATATACTGAAACAATTCACTGGACAAGACTATAAAACTTAACTTTTAATTAGAAAACCCTAAAAAGGGGACAAAAAGTCACCCTAGGTATATAGAAATACAAAACACAGCACGCATGGCAGGGAATAGACTGTTCCTATATCGCCCTAAGAACTACCTAACCAAGTATTTGTGGGCTTTTCATCCTAATAAGGACGGTCCCACCAGGAACCTAGGCTGTATTAACCCTAGTACATCCTGATTACAAGAGAGTACAAAATTGTATATACAGGCGGTCCCCGACTTACATACGTCCCCTAGTTACAAACGGAGACTTATGGGGTGTGGCTGACATTCAACACTGAGTCACGCACAATGATAACCAAGTGCCAGCATGCCACAGCTGCACATGAGATGCAGAACGTTAGGTGAAATCTTCTAAAAAAGACCACAGACAGCAAAACAAATGTAAAAACTGTTCCCTGCACTATCTAAAGTAAAATATTTTTGCTGGAGTTACATTTAATAAATATACCTGGTCCGACTTACATACAATTTCAACTTAACAAACCTACCGTCCCTATCCCGTTTGTAACCCGGGGACTGCCTGTATTTGGTTCCTAAAGGAAACTCCTTCTAAAAGTCAAGATCTAGATACATGTGCCCTAGTCCAAATTTACAAGCCCATGGCTTGTAAATATAGGGACAGTCTATTCCCTGCCTTGCATTTCTATATACCTAGGGTGACTTTTTGTCTCCATTTTAGAGTAGACATATTAGCAAGGTCAGTTGGCTAGAGATAGGTGGATTAGTTTGTACATTTGTGCTGAGGAAGCCATTTCCACTTCAATCACTGGAAAAGAAAAGCAGAGAAAGATGGCAGATGGACCAGATAATACTGTTACTTTGGAAAAGGTCAATGAAAAGGATAAACCAAAAATCAGTATCTTATCTGACAGCAAATTACCACAAAAGCAAACACTCCAGCATATAATTCAATTGGAACAAAGTTCCCTGCACAGCAGGTGGACAAGAGAGATGGGAATAAAACAAAGGAACCTCCGCTCTTTTAATCTCAGGACTGACTGATGATAGGGTACTTGAAGGAATCGATAATCTATTGTAGTATCCAATATAGGGTGGTCCCTCAACATTCAATATAATCCGAGATGAGCATTGTAAAGGAAACCCCAACTCTTTGGAATACCAGTAATTGGTTCCAAAGGTCCAAAATGTCACCAACATAATGCAAAATAAAGAAAGAAAATAAAGCAGATACCAGTAAAGCTAAAGAGCGTCCTTCCATATAAACATCAGGAACAGCTGCTGGAAATCACTTTCTATAAGACATCAGGAGCTTCTATGAGTCATGTACTTTACACACAATGTACCAGAAAAGGGATTCTCACCTGGTGCCCAGAGAACCCGCACATCCTGGCACATGTAAGAGCAGTACAGGACATGTAGTACCGCACTGTACTGTAGAGAGGAGCTACTAGACTGCCAATCACTGCATGCACCTCACTAATACATGTAAGAGCAGTATAGAATATGTAGTACCGCACTGCACTGTAGAGAGGCGCTATAGACCGCCAATCACTGCATGCACCTCACTAATACATGTAAGAGCAGTACAGGAAATGTAGTACCGCACTGTACTGTAGAGAAGCGCTATTAGACTGGCAATCACTGCCTGCACTGCACTAATACATGTAAGAGGAGTACAGGACATGTGGTACAGCACTGTACTGTAGAGAGGAACTATTAGACTGTCAATCACTGCATGCACCTCACTAATACATGTAAGAGCAGTACAGGACATGTAGTACCGCACTGTACTGTAGAGAGGTTCTATAGACCACCAATCACTACATGCACCTCACTAATACATGTAAGAGCAGTACAGGACACGTAGTACCGTACTGTAGGGAGGCGCTACTAAACCACCAATCACTGCATGCACTCAATAAACATGTAAGCAGTACAGGAATGTAGCCCCAACTGTACTGTAGAGAGGGTATAGACCGCCAATCATGCATGCACCTCCAATACATTAAAGCAGTACAGGACATTAGACCGCACGTACTGTAGAGAGGGCTCTAGACCCCCAATCATGAAAGCCCCTTAATAATGTAAAGCAGAAAGGACATGTATACCGCACTGTACTTTTGAAGAGGCGTACTAGCCCGCCAATACTGCATGCACCCCCAAAATACATGTAAGAGCATAAGGGAAATGTAGTACCCCTGTACTGTAAGAGGCGACTAGAACCCCAAACTGCATGCCCCTCCTAAAAGAAAGAGCGACGGACATGCAGTATTTTCCAGACTGCTCATTTTTTTCCTGGTCAGTTACACTTCTCCATGGACCGGATGCTTTTCTGAGGGTTTAGCAGCTCTTTGTAAGCTCTACAAATGAACTTTAGTGATTGGGCTTCCATTTCCCGAAAAGATGGCTTGGAAAGGCTAACTGAAGAAAAAATGTTGCAAATTTTTGGAGGCAATTTTTACTCATTATATGTTAATGGATTATCAAATTTTTCATTACAATTCTTCCTTTCTAAAATTTTCATTGTACAATCCTACAATCCCCCACAAAAACGTCCCACAATCATCGTGAACGCACAGCACACCAGAATGTGACAATATGTCCTGGCAGCACAAAGGACGGATGGAGCAGGCTTACAGTGGGTACGGATTCAGACCCCTTTAAAATGTTCACCCTTTCATTGCAGTTTTTTGGTAAGATAAAAAAAAGTTCATTTTTTGTCAAAAAAGTACACTTGCCCCCCCCCCTCCCTCTTGAAAGAAAAAAAATAGAATTTTGAAAATTATTAAAAAGAAAAACTGAATATCAAGGGTCATAAGTAATCAACTCTTTGCTCATATTGAGTAGAAGCAGTTTTTTAAAATGTACAGCCTGGTCTTCCTGGGAATGTGCAACAAGTTTTTCATTCCAGGTTTTTGGGGACCCTCTCCATTCTTCCTTGCAGTTCTTCCAGTTCCTTAGGTTTGGGGGTTGAAGTTGGTGGACCCCTTTTTTCAAGCTCTCCAGAGATGCTAAATTGGGTTTGGCAGGGCTCTGGCTGGGCCGGTCAAGAATGGTCAGAGTTTTCTGAACCATGCTTGTTATTTTAGCTTTTTGTTTAGGGTATTGCTTTTTGGAAGTGAACCCCCGGCCCGTCTGAGGTAAGCTTTGGGAAGAGGTTTTTTCCAGGATCCCGACTTGGGCGCATTCATTTTTTCCTTCAATTGCAACCAGTCGTCCTGTCCCCCCCCATAGCATGGCTGCCACCCCCATGTTCACTGTTGGGATTGTTTTGGGGCGGGTGATGAGCGGGCTGGTTTTCTCCCCCCTTCAATTAACCCCAAAAAAGTTAATTTCGTCTCAAGACCAGAGAATTTTTAAAATTCTCTTGGTCTGGGACCCTTTATGTGTTGTTTTGCAAACTGTATGTGGCTTTCTTGTCTTCACTGAGGAGAGGCTTCCGTCTGCGGCTTTCCTATGTTTGCACGAGGGAGGCTTCCGTCTGCGGTTTTTCCTATTTTTTGCATAGGAGAGGTTTCCCGTTGCGGTTTTTTCCTATGTCTTGCACTGAGGGAGGTTCTTTGGGGTTTCCTATGTCTTGCACTGGGAGGGCTTCCGTCTGCGGCTTTCCTATGTCTTGCACGGAGGGAGAGGGCTTCGTCTGGGCTTTCTATGCTTGAGGGAGGAGAGGTTCCGTCGGGGGCTTTCCTATGTTTTGCACGGGGAAGGTTTCCCGTCTGCGGCTTTCCAATGCTTGCCTTTGAGGAGAGGTTTCCCCTTTGCGGCTTTCCTTGTCTTGCACGGGGGAAGGGCTTCCGTCGGTGCTCTGCCATAAAGCCCGACTGCTGGAGGCTGCGTGATAGTTGATTTAGGGAACTTTCTCCCATTTCCCTCCGCATCTTGGAGCTCAGACATGATCTTGGGCTTTTTCTTTACCCCTTTTTCCCAAGGTCTTCCCACAATGTTGGTTTGGCGGACGGCCAGGGGTTTGGGGGAGTTGTGGTGTCCCAAACTTTTTTTAAGGGGTTATGGAGGGGCCCCGTGTCTTAGGAACCTTAAAATGCTGCGACATTCTTTTTTAAACTTTGGCCCCAAATTTTTGCCCCAATTCTGTCTCTGAGTCCCTGGGGAAATTCCCTTTGACCTCATGGTCTGACTGCATGTAGGTCTTATATGACGATGTGTGCCTTTTTAACAAGTCC
The DNA here is from genome assembly GCA_025379985.1 of Phyllomedusa bahiana. Lineage (NCBI taxonomy): Eukaryota > Metazoa > Chordata > Amphibia > Anura > Hylidae > Phyllomedusa > Phyllomedusa bahiana. Next base: position 243,486 of record JAODAL010000419.1, read on the forward strand.
AATCATTTAATTAAAAAGTGGACTCCCAAAGAAGGTTTAGAACCATCTCAAGGAGGTCAGAAGGAAAAGGCAATATAATTAAATATGAGCGTCACAGCAAAAGGGGTTAAATTTAACCCTGGATTTTTCTTGATTAATAAATTTGCAAAAAAATATCTACAGTTCTGTTTTGTTACTTTCAAGATGGGGGGGGGGGGGAGTGTACATTAAAGGGAAAAAAATGAAATTTTTGGATCTAACCCAAAAGGCTGCAATGAAAGAAAAAGTTTAAAAAATTTTAAAAGGGGTCTGAATACTTTTTTACCACGTAGTTGCCAATTCCCATCCATACGGAATTGGGTCGGTTTTTTAGATTCGAGGCTGGGGTCGGGATGAAAAATCAACCAACAAACACTAAGGGTCATGTTGAAAAAAGGTTAGGGGCTAAGATTTCTTTTTTCCCATAGCAACCAAACACAGCTCCCCTTTCACTTTTTCAGAACACAATAGGAAATGAAGGGGAAGCTCTGATTGGTTGCTATGGGCAACAAAAGAAAGTCTTAGACCAAGCCAGTTTTCATACATCTCTATTTCAAATATTGTTCAAAATGAGCAAACTGATGTATGGTCACCGATCACTTCACCTCCTGTATGAGGGACATGCTGTTAATGCTTTGTTTTCCACTTCGAGTTTAATGTCCTTAGTAACATTCACACCTTTAACATCAGTTTCCGTAGAAACATTTCTTAACCAAGATTAACATTCAGTATTTTTCATTGTACAGAGAGTACAGACACCCTGGAGGGGACATAAAAATTAAAAACCCGAGTGAAGTGTTACACTAACGTCTTCTCCGAGCTTGGTTGGTTGTTTAAAAGTTTCCGGAATGGATAGGATGGTTTGATTTTAAAGGGGATCTTTAGAAAACATTTTTAAAAATATTTCCAGAAAAACTTTTGTTTTTATTTATTTATTTAAAAGGGGATGTTCTTGCTTATTACTCACTGAAAGAACAGTTTAAAGTACCAGTAGGATCCAAACAATACTCATAGAAAAAAAACTCCCCTACCAGGTAAAGGTAAAACAGAACTTTTAATGGTAATGCATTAAAATGTATAATCATAGCTGCAATAGCAACCTGATCCAGTGGAGCAAAAGCTAGAATTCAAGTATAGACTCCCCAACAGAGTAAATACTTAAATATACTTTACCAGTTGTATGAGCACAGTTTATACATCTTCCAGGTAGGTATTCAACATCCTGGGAGATACCGAGAAAAAGGGATTATATATAAACCCTGATTCTATCCCTATACGGACTATCCCTTAGTGGGGTCTTTGTCATTGCCTCCAGTTTAATTATGATTAGATTTTCCTAGGTTAAGTCTGAAGGTCACCCAGTTTTTCGAGGAGGTCACCCCACTAAGGGATTGTCCATATAGGGATAGAATCAGGGTTTTCTCCATATCTTCCTGAATTTTGGAATACCTGTCTGGAAGATTTAGGGTATGTTCACACCGGCTAATTTCGCCGCTCATTTCGCCCGGGGAGATAAGTGACAGGTTACTTATTCGAGGTGCTTACGCGCCGCGAGTAATGACAGTCTATGGGGCCAGCGGGTTGCCGCCTCCCTCATCCCTCCGCGTCCTGCGAGTGCACGCCGATCATCGCGACTCCCAAACACCCGGTGTAATTGCGGGGCGTACTGTACGCCCCGCAATTACGCCATGTGAACATAGCCTTAGGACCCATGCTCAACGCAACACAACCGTTTTTTTTTCTGAGAGTAGATGATCTTGCTTAGAAAATCGTCATGCACGCTAGCGTACTATTGCTCCATACAACTCCGAGACACAATTCAGAGTGTCCCATTCACCTGAGGTCTAGAAAAATCAGCTATAACTTGAGGACTAATGAGCACATTTTAATGAGATTTGTACATATAGTGCTATTTTTTGGGGGTAAAATAACGAACATCATCATGGAACCCAATTTTATTCAATAGGGTCTGTTTAACATTGCTGCTGTCCATAATTAAAAGGAGTTGTATCGTTTGAACTGTTCGGGCTCTTCAAATTCAATCTCAGAGAATTAGCTGAAATCCAGGGGCGAGTCTCCCCTCCCAGGAGGCGTGTCTCCCCTCCTAGCAGGGGTGTCTCTCCTCACTTAAGACCAGTGACATCATCATTCCGACTGTGCAGTGGAAGCAGAAGGATGTCTGCAGAGTACAGCTATACAGCCTCCTGCTCCTGTGTCTGCAGAGGACAGCTATACAGCCTCCTGCATGCTTATCACCTGTCTGCAGAGCTTCAGGCTCCTTGCTGGGCTATAAACAGTTATACAGTCAGCCTGAACTGATGAGACATGTGAGGAGTGTACACTGCCCCCTCCCTCCTCCCCTTCTGTTACCAGACAGGAGACTGTATGACTGTGGTATATGCAGTTATACACACAGCCTGAACTGATGAGACATGTGAGGAGTGTACACTGCCCCCTCCCTCCTCCCCTTCTGTTACCAGGCAGGAGACTGTATGACTGTGGTATATGCAGTTATACACACAACCTGAACTGATGAGACATTTGAGGAGTGTACACTGCCCCCTCCCTTCCCCTCTGTTACCAGGCAGCAGACTGGGTTATATGGAGCAATGCACACTGCCCTCCCTCCTTCCTCTGTTAAATGGCAGGAGCCTGTATGATACTGTGTTATATGAGGGGATCTGTGACTTAAATAGGCAGTCACTGCCCAGATCATTCACCCTAGAGCTGGGAGATGTGTATATAGACAGCAGACCTTGGTTTCACTATCGATTTTAACAGCTCAGAGGGGAGAAAATACAGAGCGTGCAGGCAGCCAATCACAGCGCAGGGAGCGTGGCCGGGGCGTTTCCTGTCTGGGTGCGTATCCCAACAGGCTGAATGAAATGTCAGCCAGCCAATCACAGTGCAGGGGGCGTGCCTAGGGGGCGGGATACGGCCAGGGGGTTGTGTCCCGACCAGCAGCGGCAGAAACAGAATACAGATTTACAGAAAAAGCTCATATCTGCTAAACCAGGTAATTCAGCCCAATTACAAAAGTGCTTGTTTTTACTGTCCCCATAATCTGAGACATGATCTTTGTAGCGATACAACCCCTTTAATGGATCCAGTGCCGTCTCTGCAACAAAGATTCCAAACGAAACCTCTGATGCCGATGTGAACCAGTCCTAAGTATCACATAATTGTTGCTCTTTGCTTTGCTAGTAACCACACAAATTACATAGCGCTCCCAAGAGTACAAATATTTAATGCAAGAAGACATTTTTACATCCATATTCACAAAAACTGCTACATGTGCACAATTTGAACAGAATTATCTTTGGATGTATCCCATAGATCAGGGGTATGGCCCACAAAATCTTTTGCGCAGCGTCTAGAGCTTTGGAGCGCATGCGCAGTAGCATCTCTCTATCAAGCTGCTTCCTTCCAATGTGCGACTGCGCTGGTCTCCGAAGCTCTGGGACATTGAGTGCTTCAGTAACCGCTCTAGATCATGCCAGTTCTACCATAACATGCTACTGCACATCCAGAGATGCATGGACATCACAGCAAATAGGAGATGAGGATGCAGACTCCAGTATACTGCATGCAAACTCAGGGGGAAGGAGAGGGGAATCCAGCACTTTGGTTACAACTCCATGCCTCCAATGAAGTACACTGGCTAGGAAATGACATGGATGAGAATTGCTGCTGATGTACTTGTCCACTCAGCAATGTGCCTCTGCTGCTTGTGCCAATTAGGGAGAGAAGCAGCCCCGGCCATCATGGGGGCAGATCATTAAAGGGGTTTTGCCAGGACGTGCCTTATCTGCTAAGAAGCAAATGTAAACAAGCCATGGAGCTGAGAGAGAGAGAGACACACACACAGCCAGAGCACAGAGCCTGCATAAGGGATCGTGTGAAATGTTCACTCAAATAATCAAACTACAACTAGTGGATTCTGTATACAAAAGACAACATATATTTCTACCCGGTGCCTTGAAAACTTCTTCAGCTCCCTCTCATCAGATAAGAAGTGTTCTCTGCACAAGCCTGGCCAGCAGCTCTTGTCAGGTCGTATCTAATAGAAGCTTTGAAGTAACTAAGGGCAGGTAAGGCAGCCTGTAGCTCTCTCAGGCTGCAATTTTTGTAATCACATATATTTAGAAAAGGGATTAAATACCCATTTTGGAGGATCCCACGTCAACATTACATCGTGGCAAAACCCCTTTAAATGTTTAACCAAATACAGCAGGCAAATGTTTAAACTGATGATTTTCTATTGCCTGCAAAGCATGCTGTAAACATCCAAATGGCCATTCCCAGAAAAAAAGGATCTCCACTCCAGCCATAGATATACCATAGGATAGCTATTCAAGAAGTGAGCGGTCACAGGACTGAACAAGCCCTATTCATGGAAAGTATCTGTAAGTTGGCGGGACAGTATCAGGTTCTGCCTGTCCTACTCATCCAAAGCCCAATGTTTCTGTTAACGCAGTATCAATTCGTGTATTCACTGGTGTAGGGTATAAATCTTCAGCAGATTTGCTCTTCACTGAAGTTATAGGACAGCAGCCTGACCGGCAACTCATTGAGGGTTAAGCGGTCTTTGAGGGGCATTAAATACAAATTCCCCCCCATACAGGTAAATCTGCTCCATGTTTCAATTTCAAAGACTACTTATCTCATTTATCAAAACTGGCCAATAGTAAGAATGTCTGTTTCCCATCGATTCCAATCAAAGCTCAACTTTCATTTCTTATACTGCGGTGAAAAAATTAAAGCCAAGTTCTGATTACAACAAAGGACAGTTTTGATAAATAAGGCCCATTATCTAACATACCACTCATTAAAACAAAACACTATTTTATAGTAAATGCTGTGTATATAACATTTACAGAACATATGTGTGTTAATTTATGTGATGTTGTATTATTGGCTGATTGTGCACCTTAAAGAGAACCTGTCACATAGGTGATGCCCCCCTTGCTGAGGATAGTACAAGCTAGTGTCAGACCTGCTGTTCCCAGCGCTGTGTCCTTTATTCTGTAAGATGCTGGAGTTTGAGTATTTAATGCTCAAATCTGCAGTTTTCAGCCAGAAAAGAATCCTAAAAAGAGTGAGTTTTTTTCATCCCCCGCCCACCTGAGGCTAGCCCCGCCTACCTCAACTGATAAACCTATTACTTTGAAAAGGTAGAAACATGTGAATAACTGTCAGGTGGGCGGGGCTAACACCTGCTCATGAATAAGATTTGAGGGGTAAATGCTCCAAAACTGCTGCAACTTACAGAATAAGGGGCACAGCGCTGGAAACAGCAGGTCTGACACGAGCTTGTGCTGTCCTCAGCAAGGGGGGAACAACCTATGTGACAGGGTCGCTTTAAGTTTAGAGCCTGTCCATCAGTGGGCTGGAGTGTGGAGTAAGTGAAGCAAGGCACATGGAAATGCTGCAAAGTTACCTGGGATGCTCTTAAAGAGGTCCCATGTCATCTGACTTATTTCCCAGGGAACACAAATATCTACTAAAAACCAGACAATTCTGGAGCATCTCCTCTTATAATTGTGTTGTGCTTTTCCTGTGATTCCTGGAAAATTATTACTGAATCTGTCAGCTGGGTGTTAACATTCCAGTCTTCAAGGGGGTGTGTCCCTGTACACACTGATTTTGCAAGCACTGAATTGACAATGTCAGACTGTGCAGGGACACACCCACAACTGGTAAGGGTGTGTTCACATGGCAAAGACAATATTCCAGTCAGATTTTCAGATGGGTATTTTGTCTTTTTTGTCTTTTGACCGCAGTTTGCCGATTCAAGCCGTCCCCCTTCGCACCCACATGTTTATGTTCTTCCCAAAAACAGGTGGAAGAATGAACGTTCTAAGTTTTTAGGAATGTCGGCGGTGTCAAAAACCGTCCGGCGGAAAATCCACGTATTGGGGACCGCTGCAAAGATTTTCTATTTAAATCAATATAAAAGGTTAACAGTTGGTTTACACATCCGAAAACAGTCTGTAAAACCGAATGAAAACCCTGAAGTGCGGACAAGCCCCAACACCCAGCTGACAGATTCAGTGATACATTTCTAGGAGGAAAAACAGAGGAACAGCACAACCCAGAGATATATGAGAAGAGGCTGCAGAATTGTTATTTTACAGGGAGCACAAGGATTTACTAAAATAGGAGGAGTTGTCACTGTTCAGGTTTTTTTTTTTTTTTTAAAAAAGAGGCCATTGATCTGATGAAGACAACAATGGAAAAGAAGGAAAATAATAGTTTGCAAAACTCTGTGTGGGTGCAGCCAGCCTTCTTAAGAAGTTCCTGGGGGTGCAAAAGACGTCTGTTAAGAAGGGATCAAAATTAGGTGGAACTGAACTCCTACCCAAAGGAGCCTAAAACTGGGTCTAGGTAGGTTGTCTGGGTGGACTGGTAAGCTGTGTTTAGCGTTAGGCTGACTGCCCTGTAGCCTGGTCTCCTGGTTTTAGGCTATGTTCACACAGCTTAAACTGGGACGTATCTCGCCCTGTATTTCGCGCCGTACTGTGCTAAATACGGGGCGAGATACGTCCCAGTCATTACGGTAATCCACAGTTCCCATAGAGAACTATGGATTACGTCTCCTCTCCCTGCTCGGCGAATCCGCCGCGGGGGGAGATAAGCGACATGTGAATTACCAGCGGCGTATACGCACCACTAGTAACGAATGTCTATGGGGCTGGCGGGCTGCCGCTCCCGAGCAAACGCCGTCATTGCGGGCGAAATACATCCCGCAATTATTGCCGAGTGAACATAGCCTTAAAGAAACACAGGACGGGCTCAGTTGAGGAACAGCGTTGGGAGTATTAGTGCCCCTTCTCCTGTCTGCATGCTCCTAGGAGCTGGTTACAACAGAACAGTTAGATCCGTCTTACAAATGTCAGGATGGGGTTGATTTCCAGGTACCTCTCCGCATGCAATCTCCGCTCCTCACAGGACGTCCTCCTAAGCTTCTCACACAATCGTCTCCATAGTTTCTCCCTGCATCCCCCATACTCAGGCGCTCACTAACCCAACACATCAGACCCTCCTCCACCTTTACCGGTCCCAAAACTGACCTGAAAACCCAACTCTCCAGGAGCCTATAATTTACAATAACCCGGGTTGCTATCATACCACTATATAAAAACATATCTGTCTCAATCCTCCTTCCTTGTAGATTGCAACCCTTTGCGGGCATGGTCCTCTCTCCCTCTGTACCAGTTATTAATTATTTAGTGTAACCATTGTACCTTATTTGGTCTTATGTTATGTATTTAAATCCCCATTCGAATATACAGCGCCCTGGAATAAATGGCGCTTTAAAATAATATAATAGTGTCAACTAGAGTGAACTGCAGCCATCAAGGTTCTGTGCCTCATTGAACATTTGAAAACATTAAATGGGTTTTGCCATGAAGGCATTTCATGCCTGGTTTATCTAGCTTCAGCTTTCAGCGTGTTCAAGAAGGGGCGTGTATGATTTGCTTGAACTGCATATCATGTGACCCAGCAGGCTAGACATCACCATGCCTTTCCCCACAGTGTGCTCATGCTAGTCAAACACAGCTCTGTTTAAGAACTGTGAGTAGCTAAAATGAAAGACAATTCTGTCTTTCAGCATAGGAGTCTTAGGTTCAAATTTCTGTGGGAAAGAAATGTGGATTTTTTTTTTGCCTCAATGCACATACCTGATTGAGGCTTGTTTTTCTTTTCACTTGATTGCATTTTTTATTTTACATTTTATTATTTGCACTTAATTACGAAGGAGTACAGAGGACAGGAGTAGGCTGACAGCACCTGGGGCTGAACACTCGCTTAGCAGTGAGTGTGTGTGATTACTAGGCAGGGATAGACTGACAGTGGCTGCCTGAAAGGAAAGGTGATGTCTGAGCATGTGCATCCAGGACTGAGGAGCTCTCGTCACTGGTCGTATCCCCTGGAGACTAGCTGTTCTCTATGGATCCCTAAGGGAGCAGCTAAACAAAAGTGGTGCAGAATTTTTAATAATGATGAATGTTTATTATTTAATTTGCAAGCTTCCCACATCACTTTTTAGGGCTTGTTCACGTGGCGTTTTTGTGATCCGTTTACGTATCCAGTTTACAGATCCGCAAAACGGATCTAACAATTGTCAGTGTGATTAACAGTGAGTTGAATGGCAAAAGCGCATCGCTGTTCCCACGGGAGATCGGCGATGCGCTTTTGAGAGCTCTTCTGCGCTTTTCGGATCCGCTTTAAGAATTGACATGTCAATTCTTCTTGCGGTTTACGCAAGTGAAAGCCCATAGGACATAATGGAGTCCGCTTTTGGCACTTGTCCAAAAGCGCTCCGCACTCCTGGTACGTAACAGCTGCGCTTTGCATCCTGAAAGCGGATGCGAAAAGCGCAGTGAGCAGGGCTGGATCGCGGGATGGGGCGCAGGTGAGTGGCGGCTGGATGGCGGGTCCGGCGCGGCTGCAGGTAAGCGGTGCAGGTGAGCGGCGGGGCTGGAGATCGGGGGCTGCTGATCGGCGTGGACAAGGTGAGCTGGGACGAGGTGCTGCTGTGGGAGGACGAGGTGAGCTGGGACGAGGTGCTGCTGTGGGAGGACGAGGTGAGCTGGGACGAGGTGCTGCTGTGGGAGGACGAGGTGAGCTGGGACGAGGTGCTGCTGTGGGAGGACGAGGTGAGCTGGGACTAGGTGCTGCTGTGGGAGGACGCGGCGAGCTGGGACGAGGTGCTGCTGTGGGAGGACGAGGCGAGCTGGGACGAGGTGCTGCTGTGGGAGGACGAGGCGAGCTGGGACGAGGTGCTGCTGTGGGAGGACGAGGCGAGCTGGGACGAGGTGCTGCTGTGGAGGACGAGGTGAGCTGGGACGAGGTGCTGCTGTGGGAGGACGAGGTGAGCTGGGACGAGGTGCTGCTGTGGGAGGACGAGGTGAGCTGGGACGAGGTGCTGCTGTGGGAGGACGAGGTGCGAGAGAGAGATCCCCCCTCCCCGTCCTTCTGAAAACGCATCCGGGAAGCGGATGCGTAAAACGCAAGTGAAAAAGCATTCAAAACGGATCCAAATAAAGTATCCAATGCTGCGTTTTGCGGATCCGCTTTCCGGATGCGCTTTTCAAGTGCCATAAACGGATCCGTACAAAGGATCCAAAACGCCGTGTGAACAAGCCCTTACTTTATAGCAAAATTCCTTTAAAGGGGTTTTGCCAGGACGTGCCTTATCTGCTAAGAAGCAAATGTAAACAAGCCAGGCTGAGTTAAGAGAGAGAGAGACACAGCCAGAGCACAGAGCCATGCATAAAGGATTGTGTGAAATGTTCACTCAAATAATCCAACTACAACTAGTGGATTCTGTACACAAAAGACAACACCTTTTCTCCACAGCAGCTTGAAAGCTTTTTCATTTTCTCTGTCATCAGATAAAGCAGGGATCTACTCAGATAATCACACTACAACTAGTGGATTCTGTATACAAAAGACAACATATTTCTACCCGGCGCCTTGAAAGCTTCTTCAGCTCCCTTTCATCAGATAAGAAGTGTTCTCTGCAAAAGCCCGGCCAACAGCTCTTGTCAGGTCGTATCTAATAGAAGCTTTTAAGTAACTAAGAGCAGGTAAGGCAGCCTGTAGCTCTCTCAGACTGCAAATTTTTTAATGACATATATTTAGAAAAGTGATTAAATACCGATTTTGGATGATCCCACGTCAACATTACATCGTGGCAAAACCTCTTGTAGCATTTTGTGCTACTGTTGTGTAAAAATAATAATAAAAAAATATATATATATATATTGAAATCCTATTTGAACCAATACAGTCTACAGCTGTTTCTTTAAAAGGGAGAAAGCTCCGCCACCACCACAGGCCGGTCCATTACAAGGAAACTGCATGTGGCTGGCAGCTGGATGTGCGGCTACATATGCATGCTATAGAATTAGAGTAAAGGCCTCACTTATTCATTTGTTAAACCGTATGTTGCCCTCAACAACCAGCCAGACCTCAGCTTTCATTTTTGAGACTGCTCTGGGCAGACTGCACTCTGCTAAGTTAATATAGGCAAGAAAGACAGTTCTACTGTGAGGCAGTTTTGATAAATGAGGCCTAAGAGCATATTATTCAGTTATGACTATACAAAGCTTTGCACAATCACAAATCTTTTCAAGAGCGGGGCCGGCCGTTGGGCGCAGCCCTGGAGGGAGGCCCCACCTGACACGGTGCGCCGACTCCAGCGGGCGGGGGGTAGGGGAAATGTGAGGCGCGGTGCGTGGCGTGCGTTGTTTGGCGCGCGACGCGGGACGCATGACGCGCGGTGGGGAGGGGTATATAACCGCCGCCCCGCGTGGGAACAGTCCGGCGCAGAGACAAGAAAGTGAGTCCCACCCTCCCTCCCCTTTTTTGTTGTGATGGTTGCTGGGGACTCTCGTGACGGCTTGAGGTGGTTGTTGTTGCGGGGTAGTTGCGGTGGCTGGCGGGATGGGGGTCCTTGGAGTCAGTGAAAATTGGTGGGGGGAGTCAGGTTTTGGCTTGGCTCCTAATTGGAAGTGACCGGTCTGGCGAAGGTTTGGGCTCCGCAGGGCAAGGTCCTTGGGAGCAGGTGAACAGTGGTGAGCCACCTGAGGTGGTTTTGGTGCCCTTGGGCTTGGTGTGATGGCTGAGGGTAAGCTACTGGAGAAGTGGTGGAGAATGGTCGCCAGGCTTGGTCGGGGGTTATGGTAACTCCAAGGACCTCAGCCCCAAGTGTTAACTAGGAAGGTCTGTTCAAAAAGGTGGTTATGAGCGGTCGAATGGGTATAGGGGGGCTATACTCATTCGTTTATGTTGTTAATGTTTAATGTTATGTTAATAAAATGGCTGCTGTGGCCAATACATCCAATCTATGTCTCAGAGTCGTTATTGGGGAGACATGGGGGGTGAGATGGTCCGGCAGAGATAGGCGCTGCACAGGGTCATGTCAAATTGATGAGGGGATGGAATACCAGGACTACAACGCTGCTAACAGCAAGTCTGGCCGCGAGGGAAATATTTCATAGGTGTAAAGCTAGGAATAAAATTAATGACTGTGGTTGGAAATTTTGAGGAGAACTGTGTAAACCGCTCGACTCTGAGGCTTTGCAGACCTAACAGAATACTTTAGGGAAGGAGCTCAGACTCTTATACCAAAGCAGTATAACTGTATTCTGCTCCAAAAATGCTTTGAATACCCATTCAAATGCTTTCATCTGATTAGATTTACTTTGGGCTCGTCAACATGGTGAAAACTCAGACAGATGTTGGTGTGGGAGCGGTGTGCATTCCACAACGAAATCCATGTCCCATTATATTTAAAGGGGTATTCCCAACAAACACATTGATGGTGTATCCCAGGCATCATCAAACTGCGGCCCTCCAGCTGTTGGGAAACTACAACTCCCATCATGCATTTATATAACCTAGAACAGTGGGAATGATGGGAGTTGTAGTTTCCCAACAGCTGGAGGGCCGCAGTTTGATGATGCCTGGCGTATCCTTACAATATGCCATCAATGTGTAACAGGTGCGGGTCCCAGAGGGTTATTCAAAATGGTCGAAACCGTCCCCTTCAATTTTATTAGCAGCCTTCTGACTACCCCACTGTTCAAAATTCAGACTTTCTGGGGCCCGGTCTCAAGATCAACCTATGGGAGCCAAACCAATCTCAAGAACAGACCCCCGACAGGCTCAGTTTAATATAACAAAGGTTTATGGGAAAGAGTTGAACTGTCCAGCGCCATCTATTGGATGTAGTAATCCTCAATTCACAAGTGACTCACTGAGCCTTGCAATGTAAAAGGGATTGAATTAAATCTTCACCCAACGATACGGTGCATCTCCACAATGAGATACATCACCCCTTCTAAGCCTTACTCGCCTCTCACCCAACCAGCCAGTAGGCTCTACTCTGCACTAACAAGGGGCAAACACCCCAAAACAGCTGTCTGAAGATGAACTCAACTGGCATGGCCTTTCTATACTGCAAGGCTCAGTGAGTCGCATATAAACATCCAATAGATGGCACTGGAGAGTTCAGCTCTTTCCCATAAGCCTTTGTTATATGCAAATGCCTAGTGAGGTGCAAAAAGGCAATTAAATCCTCACAAACCGACATGGTGCTTCTCACCAAAAGAATGAATGAAATGTAAGGGACAGCTCCACTGGATCCCGATGGACTTCTGCAATGTCCTTATGATTCCAGCCACCAGATAAGAGCTTGTCGTTTTCCTTACCACTTGGTAAAGTGCAGTAAATTGAGTGTCAGAGAATGAAGAAATGCTAAGGAAACAGTATTATTGCCCAAGAAAGACCCAAACGTTGTTTTCATACTCGGCCTCAGCCTTTCATGCAGTTTTTTTTTTAGACCACAACAGGTTGATCCAGCATACAGGAAATGTATAAGGGAGAGGGTGTTCCTTTAGATATCTTATTTCTTTGGCTCAAAAAACTGCATCAAAAACTGCAGTGGTGTTTTTCAACTAAATGCTTTGTTTTTCATCTATTTTTCTCATTCCCGGCTCTGAGGAGCCGTACTCTTATTTAAAGAGAACCTGTCCCATAAGCCACGCCAACCCCGCCAAGGACAGCACAAGCCAGCGACAGACACGCCGCTCCCAGCACCGCATTCCCCACCCTGCAAGATGCAGCTGCCCCAGAGCACCCAATGCCCAAATCTACCAGTTTTCAGCCAGAAAAGAGTCCAGCTTATACATGAGCAGGTGTTAGCCCCACCCACCCAAAACTAGCCCTACCCACCTGGCAGTTATTCACATGTTTCTATCTATTCAAAGTAATAGGTTAATCATGTTGTGAGGTGGGCGGGGCTAGCCCCAGGCGGGCGGGCCACGAAATAAATGGACTCTTCATGACATGCTGGACTCCCCTCTGGCTGAAAACCACCAGACTCGAGCAGCAAAAGTGCTGTGAAACCGCTGCCAACCACAGAACAAGGGAAACTGCGTTGGAATCAGCACGCCCCCAACAAAGGCGGCACAAACCCTGCGGCAGGCCCTCCCCAACTTTTCCAGGACTGTAGTTTTATACAGGATTTTTTGGGTGGGATGGTTTGATTTTTAGTAAAATACGCAAAATGCATCTTGTTTGGCGAGTGCATGGTAAAAAACGAAATTCTACAGTTTGAGGTTTGACAGTGTGGCATAAGCGACACTTACATTACTCTGCACTCTCTACAACTACAAATATCATTTCTTTTATCTTTCACTAGAAGGAAAAATATTTTTTTATGTCTCTGTACTGTGAGCCATAATTGTTTTATTCCTCCATTGACTGGTTGTATTGGACTTGTTTTCCTGGCAGATTTGCTGCGGCTCGCTGTTATTTTGGTACGTATAATATTTTAATTTTTTTGTTCAATTTTTTAGGAGCAAAAAAAAAAAAAAAAAAAAAAAAAAAAAAAAACACAGTAAGACTGGCAATGTTTTTACTTTTGTTTAAAATTTTTTTTTGTGTGGGTTTCCTAACAGGACAGTCTTATATTTTGTGTCATTAACAAGATGGCACCCAACTAGGTCCATTTATTCTTTGGATTTTTTTGTTGGGAAAATCGATCGCCTGATTGCTCATCTAATACAACATGGTACTTTATTGCAATGTATTGTCTGTCACTGTAAGCGCCTATCTACATGGCAGGGTTTTCAGTCCCATGGTTTTAAAAACCATCTGTAAACCGGTCAATCTTTTACATTTAATAGAAAATCTGTTCAGTAGTTTGAACGGACTTTCTGCTGGACGCTTTTTACATTACGAAAAACTTAGAACATGTGGATTCTTCCACTCAGTTTTCAGGCGGAACATGAACAGTTCAATGTGAAGGGGATTGGCTGAATCCTCAAACCGGACAAAAGTCCTGCCCCTTACCTGCAAAAAACGGCACAATACTGTCCGTGCCTTGTGAACCCACCCTAACCCCAATAACCCTGAAGACAGTGTGTGGCCCCTCCTACCATGCAAAATTTAGCGGCATCCTGTAATCAAACCTGGTTGGGGGTGCTGGTTGTATAATACGGCCAGCTAGGGCAGGCAACTTCATGACCTTAGCGCATGTGCTTGTGGCACCACCGTACCATTTATTCTGCCAACTAGAACATTAATGTACCTCATGGGGTAGGAAGAGGATTACACAAATCCTTTCAGATCCAGGTTATTGGCGCAGACTCTTCTCCTGGCAGCCGCTATACCGCCACTTTCATCCCGATACATGGAAATACACAAATCCAACCACCTCTTAATGTTGAGCAGGACCCTATGGGACCCGCAAGTATCGTACACTGATGTAATAGCCTTCGATAGGTCATCAATGTGTTTGGTGGGACAACTGTGGGAATGGGAATCTGAACTAAAGTTTATATGGAGCTGATCTGTTAATCTGCCGTTTGGGGGGGGGGGGGGTAAAGGCACTGTCACGGCACACGTTGTTGCCGTGGAGGAGCAAGCTGCTACAGGGGTTAATCCCTCCAGTCGGGTGACACGTCCAGGGAGAAGCCGGGCTGATAGGATTGACAGCTCGGCTTCAAGTCAGCTCAGAAGGTGTGTCGCTCAGGCCAATAGAGGAGTCCGGAGGCCGCACCAATCAGCGGCTGGGACGGTGTCTGGGCGCCTCATTTAAACCAGCTCAGTTTGATTCATCTTTGCCTGTGAAAGGTTCCCCTTTGTGCTTCTCCTGTTCCTCGTTTGCTTTGTTACCTTGACTTCGGCTTGCTTCCTGACCTCGCTCTCGCCCTCTGATTCTGTACCGCGTTACCTCCTGGTTTTGCCCCTTGACTTGGCTTACGTTATTCTCTTGGTTTTCCGATTTGTGGCTTTGGCGTACCCTTACCGTTATCGACCCGGACTGCTGACTTTGCGTTTCCCCGACGGCCCTGCACGTAGGAGAGTAGGGGCTGTCGTCCAGCTGGGGTCGGCCATTTAGGGCAACACGCCAAGTAGGCAGGGACAGTGGGCTGGGTGGCAGTCAGGGCCCACTGCACCTCCTCTGACGTGACAGGCACAGTGCATTCCTAACGAATGGGGCTAATCCACGTGCGAATCTACATCAAATTCCAACACAAAACTCTAAACTCCTCGGCAAAAACTTGCACAGATCGCCATTGTGTGATCAGGCGCTTAGGTTTGAGGAAACATCACAGTTGTCTCCAGTAACTGCAGTTCAGATGCCTCCTTGTTGAGAGTTGTAGTATTGCAACAGTTGGAGATGAACAGGCTGAAGACCACACAGATCCAAAGCTATTCCACATCACTAGGCTTATAGCTCATGACTTTACGATTTGATATCTAAACTATTTTATTTAAACCAAACCTTACATTTCACACTTCTATCTAGATTGTGTATTGGGCTAAATGTTTATATCCTTCTCAGATACAATTCCAGCATTCTGCCATTTAATCTTTCCCCTGAAATAAACGCCAGCATCAGCAGAGTCATTTTACGTTGCAGGATTATCGCATCACAAAAACAGTACGAGATAACAATGTTGTTGTGGGTGAGAGCGGATAAGGAAAGACGCCTCCAAGAAGAAGACGCAAAAGCCCAAACACATCCTTTCCCAAAGGAAAAAGCTGAACTAAATAAAATACTATCCCGAGTTTTTAGAAAAGGACCTTATGCTTGATTGTTGTGCTGCTGGTGTAAATAGTTGCAGTACTTCACACACTGATCGCGAACCAGTAGGAAGCAGAAATGGATGTCCCACATCTGCCACTCTTGCGCAGGCATACATTTGTTGCAAGGTGCACACGTGTATGTAGTTTGCAGTGATCATAATTAGACCAAGATGGTCATTTTGGGAAAAAATTAATACAAACAAGAAAAAAATATTCCTTTAAAATCTAACTTTTAATAAAGAAGAGTTAAAACTTATAACGTACTCAACATAGAAGGGACAAACATAAGGGGCAACACTCTAAACTGACCCCTAAATAATCTATCACTTGAGATGGTCCCTAAACGGAGAACCCGCCCCAAAAAGGGCAATCCCGCAAAACTCCTGAAAAAATTCCTACACAGACCTAACTCCACCTAGCAAGTAGTAAACGTAGGAAAATGGGAGTATGTGCAGAACTACAGCAGTATTAGAAAACACTAGAAGTATTAAAGATATCAATAGGCGCAAAAAAAGTGTGGCGTTTTTTGTGGCGCACTTTTTTTTGCGCCCTATTGATATCTTTAATACTTCTAGTGTTTTCTAATACTGCTGTAAGTTCTGCACATACTCCCATTTTCCTACGTTTACTACTTGCTAGGTGGAGTTAGGTCTGTGTAGGAATTTTTTCAGGAGTTTTGCGGGGTTGCCCTTTTTGGGGCGGGTTCTCAGTTTAGGGACCATCTCTAGTGATAGATTATTTAGGGGTCAGTTTAGAGTGTTGCCCCTTATGTTTGTCCCTTTTATGTAGAGTACGTTATAAGTTTTAACTTTTCTTTATTAAAAGTTAGATTTTAAAGGAATAATTTTTTCTCGTTTGTATTTTGATTGTATATGTGGGAAGTTTCTGATTTTGTGAAAAAATTAATAAGCATCAAATTGTTTAACAGACATGAAAAACAATCCCTTGATCAGTGATTTGAACAAATCCTCAAGAGAACAAAATGTTCAAGGTAGATTCCAAACACCAGATGTGGTTATGAAGACAACTGAAGCAAACTAACTATGGTGCAGTAGCGAGATCTTCTTACCAGTTTGACACAGGGCAGATATGGTTGTTTGACAACGCCATGGCATACCTGTAACACATAATAAAGAGACACCATTAGATATTATGTGTGCAAATTGTTAGGTTATTTTAATGCACGTATATGACTGTTTACCCAGGTAATTTCAGTATCATATAACCCTATATATCACAGAGCTCAGCTGCTCTCCCTCTATCATACACCCCTATATATCACAGAGCTCAGCTTCTCTCCTCTATCATACACCCCTATATATCACAGAGCTCAGCTTCTCTCCTCTATCATATAACCCTATATATCACAGAGTTCAGCTTCTCTCTTCTATCATATAACCCTGTATATCAGAGTTCAGCTTCTCTCTTCTATCATATAACCCTGTATATCACAGAGCTCAGCTTCTCTCCTCTCTCATATAACCCTGTATATCACAGAGCTCAGCTTTTCTCCTCTGTAATATAACCCTATATATCACAGAGCTCAGCTTCTCTCCTCTCTCATATAACCCTGTATATCACAGAGCTCAGCTTTTCTCCTCTGTAATATAACCCTATATATCACAGAGCTCAGCTTCTCTCCTCTCTCTCATATAACCCTGTATATCACAGAGCTCAGCTTTTCTCCTCTGTAATATAACCCTATATATCACAGAGCTCAGCTTCTCTCCTATCATATAACCCTATATATCACAGAGCTCAGCTTCTCTCTTTTATCATATAACCCTATATATCACAGAGCTCAGCTTCTCCCCTTTATTATATAACCCTATATATCACAGAGCTCAGCTTCTCCCCTTTATCATATAACCCTATATATCACAGAGCTCAGCGTCTCTCCCTCTATTATATAACCCTATATATCACAGAGCTCAGCTTCTCCCCTTTATCATATAACCCTATATATCACAGAGCTCACCTTTGCTTCATGCGTTGTTATTCATGCTGTTTTCAAAGTGGTGAGGTCAAGACACTTTTTTGACGCACAGGCAGTTTATCTTACAACGTACCACATTTATAAAGTGTCCCGAGACACATTCACACATAAGTATCAACTCAATTTTGGTGCAGCACTACCCAAGGCAGCTTTCCACAAGGACACTTCTCATCATACATCTGGACCTATTGGTTATACAGTGACTCCTACTAGGCACCTCCCAATGTGATGTGATTCTCTAGGCGGCTCACTTTCCTTGTATCTTTGCATTCCTGGCACTTCTATGATCACAGAGAGGACCCAAGTTATTCAGACCTCTGGTAGTTTTGGTTATTAGTATGTTCCATGAGTTGTTGGCTTTCACTTTTTCCTGAAAGCCAACAACTATTTACATCAAATATAAAAATCCAGTATTGGAATGTGCATTGGACAAGCCAACAAAGCTACAGATAGAAAGAGGCATGAACTATAAGGCTATGTTCACACGGCTTAAAATTGGACCTATTTCAGTCCGTAATTACGCGGCTTTCTGCGCAAATTACGGCTGGAATACGTCCCAGTCATTACGGTAATCCACAGTTCTCATAGATAACTATGGATTATGTCTCCTCTCCCTGCTCGGCGAATCCGCCGCGGGGGGAGATAAGTGACATGTGAATTGCCAGCGCCGTATACGCGCCGCTGGTAATGAATGTCTATGGGCCGGCAAGGGAGTGTAATGAATGTCTATGGCCCCGCCCACACGGCCTATTTGCGAGGCGTAATTACGCCCCACAAATAAGCCGTGTGAACCCAGCCTAAATGGTGTTAACAAAAGC
The DNA here is from genome assembly GCA_025379985.1 of Phyllomedusa bahiana. Classification (NCBI taxonomy): domain Eukaryota; kingdom Metazoa; phylum Chordata; class Amphibia; order Anura; family Hylidae; genus Phyllomedusa; species Phyllomedusa bahiana. The sequence continues at coordinate 261,930 of JAODAL010000419.1, forward strand.
ACGAGTTAGTCTCATCTTGTAAAGTGATGGAAAGATTGCCGTATGGTGAACATCGTAAAAGGAAAAAGAATTCCCAAAGCCAAAATTGTGGTTGGTCATTTCATGTTCCCTTTTAATTCCAAACTTTTGGGATCTTAGAGTCACATGTATCCCAAAATAGTACCAATAAGACCCGCGCTGCAGCCCGCAAAACACAAACCCTCGATCATATCAATCAATGGAAAAACAAGAAAAATATTGGTCACGGAATAAAGCGTTGCAGCACAAGTTTAATTTTTTTTTTTTTTTGTATAAAAGTACTAGAACATAACAAAAACTGTACAAAACTGATGTCACCACAATCACTGACCTTTAGAATACAGGCAACATGTAATTAATTCCCAACACTGAACTATACAAAAACCTGCAAAATGGTGCAATCGCCTTATTTCTTCACTCTTTTACTACTTTATATGGCTAACATGGTACAACATTACACTACTACCAAATCAGACTTTCGGGATTTGTTTTCTCATTTTGTTGTTCATAGTTGAGGTCGACCTATGATCTCAATTACAGGCCTCTCATCTTTTTATGTGGGAGAACGTGCATAATTGGTGGCTGACTAAATAATTTTTTCCCCACTGTATGTGTAAAGGGAGACTTTTGAACTTTTAAAACTTTTTTTTTTCGACTTTCACATTTAGTCCCCATAGGGTACTAGACTACTCGGAGGCTCAACCACATAATAACATAAGTTAAACAATAGTTCATCTTCTGATGACATTCCTTTTAAAAAGTACATCTTATCCACCAAAAAACAAGCCCTCATATGACTACGTAGATGGAAAAATAAAAACAGTTACTGCCTATGGAAAACAGGAATGGAAAACGAATAGACTGAAAAAAAATAGGTCAGAAAGAGATTAAACCCATGAATAAATGATAACAAGTAAACACAGAAAAGACTTCCAATAATTCCTATACTGATCCCTTTTCCCATTTATCACTGTGAATTGGCCGCATTCTGATGGAGGATTTCATGTTATGCAGGAGAGCAAACTGAAAGCCCAGCAATACGGTTACCACCAGGGGAAGGTGTGGACAGCACAATCGCAATTTATTGGGCGCGAATGTAATGCGTTCTTGCATCAAATCCTTCACATCAGGAGTTATCCGAAAAGGAATCTATCACCAATATGTTTTTTTCTTTAACTTAAAAAAACATTTAAAGGGATTGTCCACTTTATAATATCTTTAATTTTTGTGTTAAAAAACAAAAAACAAACACCACACAAATTTTTAATATACATGGATTACAAATTCTACTCTTGTACCCCTTTCATACCAGTTTAGCCATCTAGAAAACACATTCCTGTCCATAGTAATGTCTTCAATGAAGTAACGGAAGACAAATTCAAATGACCACCACACACACACACACACACATCATGGTATCCAGGTAACAGTAGATTACATGAGCAAAATGTTTAATACATTTCATAGGAAATGGTTTCCTATGATATAACACATATAAAAATGGAACATTACTTACTCTAAAAACACTACAATTTACAGCTCAAAGGCTGGACTAGACTGAACCCAGCTCTGGCCCTTATGCTACCTGGGAAAAATTAACAGGTGCAGCTAGTTGCTGAGCAGCAGCTCACTCACTCCACTACTAGTGGAACAATTAGATGATAAAAAACGGCACATTAACTTGATACCTGTTCACACCAGCATGCAGAAAAGCCACAGTATAATACATGGGGAGATTGCACAAATGCAAAAAACACCAATAAAACAACTACTCACTAGAGATGGGCGAATCGATTCTAACGAAGTGGAATTCGTTTAGAATTTCAGGAAAACTTCGGTTCGGAACGAAGTCGAAGTTTGGGGTACTTCGGGTGAACGAAGTGTGCTTTTGATTGATAAAATGGCTGCGAGCACATGGCGTTACATGGGCAAAGCACTCTGGGAGGAAGAAAGGGCATAGCCTGCATGACATGTGCAGAGATGAAGCCAATCAGAGCTCACACTCCTCTCACTGTACTGATCAGGAAAGGTGCTGCCGCGGCTGATTGTTACTGAAGAATTGATTTTTATACAGCGATTTCTGTGGGGTGTCTCAGCTTGTCTCAGAGAACTGTTCCCCTTAACGTTCTATTTCTAATTTTTTGGGGTATTGATCTGAAATCCATTGTGCGTCCACTGCAGCTGCATATACATTCAATATCCAATGGGATTTTTAAACCAGTTCCTGTTGTATTCATTTTAAAAAAACAGCGTTTTTTACAATACAAATGCTCAATTCTATTGCGCAAAATTTTCATCCGGGGTTAATTAAGCGTTGTTTTTTCTGGTGTGCTGACCCAAAAACCGTCTTTTTTCAACGCCAAAATATATAAATTTTTCCTGTAGCCTAATTTGCAAGCAAAGTTAATTTACAACTGTATCTCTTGTTGTGGGGCTAAAAAACACGCAATTGAACACGCTACAAAGTACTTTTTGTGGGGCTCAATTCTTTGGCGCAATTTCACCAGAGTTAAATTAAAGCGTTGTTTTGGGGGTGTGGTGTCAAAAATAAACCGTCTTTTTCAACCCCAAAATAAAAAATTTTTTCCTGAGCCAAATTTCAGTCCGGGGTTAATTAACCCTGTTTGTGTTTTTCATTTAGAAAATACACAGTGTTTTTAAACGACACTAAAAGTAAATTTTTCCCTGCCCATTTGGGAGCGCAATTTATACCCAAAATGGTTACCCAAGTTTGTTACTGGGTTCATTTGGAGTCAAAAAAGGGGTGTATATAAAATACAATTCATATCAAACAGTGTTTTTACTTTTTTAGAACAAACAGTATGTCGACAGAGGGTGGAGGCTCTGCCCCTGCGAGGGGGCAGGGCACAAACACCTGGAACGGCCCGGGTCCACAAGAAAGGGGGAGTGCAGCGGGGGACTCGGTAGGCCACAACGCCGCTGCATCTAGCGGCCGTGTGCTGACTAGCAACCCAAGGGTTTTTGATTGGTTGCGGTCATCCTCTTCCCCCCAATGACTTGACAACCCAGCCCCAAAGTCGGTGGGAACTTCAGACACAACCTTTAGTTGGCATCCCCCGGGTGCGGGTCAGCGGCCCCCCTGCCTCAACCCGCCTCTGTCCCTTCCGGTTCCCTCAGCCAAGATTACTAGTGGTCGGGGGCCAGCCCACAAATAGCGGGGTTGAACATTTGAGGAGGGCAGTCAGCAGCTACTTGGCAGCAAAGAAATGGGGCCATATCGCCTGCTTCTTGCGAGGCGGAAAAGTAAGATGGGAGAGGGGCAGGGGGTCATTTGTGAGGGTCACCTCGGGCAACCCAAAGACCGGTGATGAGGACGCAGTACGAGAAAACGAATAGATGAGATGTAGCCGACCGCACTTGGGGCCCGGGGTTGAGACAAGGGGTTTCATCACGTCAGAGAAGAGGGGTCAGCTTGCCGTCAGGCCGCTCAGCCACAAGGGGGTCGGTGGCCGTGAGTCACGGGGGGGAAGAGCAGTTGAGGTTTCGGGAGCCAAGCGCCCGGGTAAAAAACCCGCTTCGAGGTCCAAAAAGTTGCGGCACGGGGGCCAGCGGGGCAGGGGCGGCAGTATCACTCATGCGGAGCTTTGGCGGAAAAATCCGTACTCGGCGGTGTGGCAGTTTTTTGCTAAAAACCCCGGGGGAGCCGAAATGGGTATATTAGAATTGTGGGCAGAAAGTAAAGCGTGGCCAGGGACCACGTTGGCACCACGGCCCGCGTCAACACATCGGGACACCATCCGGGGGCTGGGAAAAGTGGCCAGATGTGGTGGCCTCCTGCCCCCCGCAGCAACAGCACGCCCAGTGGAAATCATCCCATTGAGCCACCAAGGCTCCACCCCCTTGCAAGGGAGCGTTTTCTTTGCACATCCCCCGGTCCAGATGCTCCTGCTCCTCCTACTCATGGCCCCAGCAGTCGTTCAGGAGGCATTGAAAAGAGCAACAGTATGTGTCCAACCATCCTAAGGGCAGCAGCTGACTGTGCCCGTCCCAAATTGTTGGTTTACTGCATCCCTCCCTTTCCAAAGGTGGACTCTGCACCCCTTCAGAGAACAATGGCTTGTGCCGACCGAGATGGAAGTTTCCCAAGCCGTAATTATTTTTCCAAAAAACAGTACCCCACTTCATAAAAATTAGAACAGAAGGGGGCCCGCCTTGGTTATCGGTTTTTTTCCAATGGGACGGCAGCGCGGGCATCTGGGGCTTTAACTACGCAGGGGCCCGTACATTCCTTTTTCGGCCCCCTGGTGAAAGTGTTCCAGCCCCGGGACACCAACAACTTGGGGCAGGAGACCCGGGTTTCCCCCTCCGTTTCAAACTGCTGCACCTGCCCAATGTCCGCCTCCTCCTCCTCCAACCACCCCCCATCTCAGCCCCCCAATACTGCTTTCCCATTCACTTTGGGGAGGGCACAGCGGTGTCCGCAGTTCACCCCTGGGTTGCCTCGGGGGAAAAAGTCACACAGGGGGGGAACTGCTCCCCGCATGCAGCAAAAACGATGTGTGGCTTTCCCCGCCAACGCAAATCGGAACCATGGGAGGACAATGGGGGGAACATGGTGTCCGCCTGCACCGAGGAGGGGTGGCCCTGCGCCCTGCATGGCGCACGTGTTAATCTGGTTGGAAAAGGTTCCTGAAGTCCCCTTCCACCGATCTTCAGAACATTCCTGAAAAAAATGGCCAGGATGTCATGCACTTTATCCATTCGACAAAGCCAAAAAACACCTCCTCGGTTGAGCGGGCAGAAAACGGCCCCCTCCCCCAACCACTCTGATGCGATGTTTCCACCCCTGGAATTCCCCGCACATGTTGGACCACTGTATGACAAGAAAGGCCATTAACGATTTTTGAAGACCAGGGAGACAAAAATATCCCCTGTGTAACTTTGATTTTAGCCCGTGGCCGCTCATGGTGACACCCGCCGTTTGTTTGGGCCTTCGAGGAGGCGACGTTATTTGTCATCGCCAGGTACGGGGGAATAAACACATTCCCCTGTTCATGCCTGGAACAGAAGCGAAAAATCTGTCTGGGGGAGGGGGGCTGGGGACGTGGCACACATCTCGTGGGCCCCAAGAGTCCGGGGGGACTGAAATGGGGGAGGGGGAGGAGGGCATTGGGGCAGAACATTGCGGTGAAATGAGGGATTTTTTACCCAGGTACAAAAGAGGGGGCAGGAGCAGGGAGGGGGGGGGATGGAGATGAGGAAGACAAGGCAATACCCCCCAAACACCGGGCAGTATACAGTGGGAAATGGGCAGGAGCCCCCCGGGGTCACTTGTGAGATGGCCCGCAGCATGCTTATTTGCCTGGCTGGACAGCCCAAGTCGCATCCGGCAGAGGGATGCTTCTGGCTCTCCCCCCTATTGGACCCTGCTACCCCTCCAAAAGGGAGCCTTTTCCCCCTATTTAAGGGAAGAAAACTCAAATACTTAGGGAAATCCTCCGTAATCAGTTGGCGCTGCCTATGTGCGGCATCGTCCCCCCTCTGACGGTTGACCGGGGGGTTTCCCAAACGCCACATAAACGCCGCGGTCGGGGGAAGGTGGGGGGGTAGGGGCAATACCACTCCATCAGCGTAACCTAAGTTGGGGTCACTGATAAGGGGTTCCTTCACCCGCCTAGTGAGGAGGGGAGTCGCCACACAGCACAGACCTGGAGCGTCCCTGAACCCAAAAGGTGGTGCCTCTTGGACACACTTGCCCCCATTAGAAATCCGTGGGCTACTGGGGGCCAAAACTGGTGGTGGCCCCAATTTCCGATTTGCATGGAGAAAACTTCCTGCCCGCCGTATGGGCATCAAAACGGGGTGTTTTAGTGGCGGGGCCATCGTTACCCCAAGGGGAACCCCTTTTTCCCCGGGAAATGGGAACACTGACCTTGTCAAGATAATCGGGGTGGGTCGGCCGGTTTTAACACCCAAAGCCTTAGGCGTTAGTCCCGGGTTCAAACACCTGCCCCCAGCCCCTATTTTTGATCCCCACCCCCCCGATGCCATACATCTCTGCCCCGTTTTTCCCCTCTGCCTACCACCATTTTTTTCCGGGGACTGGTATTTGCCACCCACCCCAACATGTCTTTTTGCCACTCTATACCTCATGGCTCGGGTGCTTTTCCCTGACCTCCCCACTGTATCATTGGCCCCTCTGTGGCCTAAACGTTTTTTCCCCCTCCAAAAAATTTATTGTGCCCCGCCTGACTCTACTGCTGCCGCCGGACCTCCACACTGGTTTTAAGGGCCATTCTGTGGCTTCCTCCTGTTTTGCCACCTCCAGAATGTCATTGTGCCACTGCCTGACCTCATACTGCTGCCGCCGTGACCTCCACACTGTGTGATTGTGCCGCTCTGTGGCTTCCTCGTGTTTTGCCACCTACAGAATGTCATTGTGCCACTGTCTGACCTCATGCTGCTGTGGCTGCCGCCGTCACCTCCACACTCTGTCACTAATGTTGCCACCTGAGCTCCCCAGCTTGTTTTTTTTCCAGCTTTCGCTGGCATGATTTTTATCAGGCTACATTCCCGCTTGATTTTTTTGGTAAAGTTTTTGCCCTCTTAAGTCCCCAAAGGGAATTTTATAGTGCAGCGATTCTAAGAGGGGCCCGGCAGTCATCTGCGTGTCATACTAAAAACACAACATTGTATGAAGACCAAACCAAGCTCCCTCTGCATATTTAAGCATAAACACAACATTCTACAGCACCCTGCAGGCTCTTTTTGCACCTGGAAATAGCAGTTTTTTAACGCGATTCGTGCCGAAGTAATTCGGCACGAAACAAATTTTGTCGGAAAATTCGGCGAAGTGACCGAATCGAATTTGAGAAATTCGCCCATCTCTACTACTCACATACCCTCCATGAATGGGGGATTGTTGCTGGTACTACAATTGCATATAGATAAGGCGATACAGAAGGGTGCCATAACTACAGATATGTGTGGTGCACCATGCTGGCTTACAGCCTATTAGTGACGCCCATACTATTTGATTGGGCAGGCTGGTCAGAACTTTCTAGGCGTCCAACACAAAACATAAAAAAGTAAGGCCATGTTCACACGGCTTAAAATGGGCCGTATTTCGGTCCGTAACTACGCGCCGGAGTGCGCCTATTACGGGCCGAAAACGGCCCCCATTCATTAAACGGTAATTTCACATTCTCATAGAGAACAAATGGATTACGATTTCCTCTCCCCGCCCGGAGATAATTGACATGTGAATTACAGCCGCAAATACGCTCCGCTAGCAATTCAAGTCTATGGGCCGGCAAAGTGCCGGCCCCCTGCTCAGTCCCCCGCTCCCGCCCCCGGTCACACAGCGTAATTTCGGGGCGTAATTACGCCCCGCAAATACACCGTGTGAACCTAGCCTAAAGAGAAACCGCACTGGATAATGAAAAAAGATTAGTGCACGCCCAGCTGACTAAACCACGTCTGAAGTAAATGCAAAAAATAGAGATGGACAGCACTTGAAAGGTCAAATAAATGTATTTATTCCTCCCGGCAACGTTTCAGCTCTGAACAGAGCCTTTCTCAAGCAACAACATAAGGTGCAAACACTGTATGTAAAGGCAGTGCAATCAATCAAGTGATCAAATAATTAAGGTACATAAAGTACAAATAGTGACATATAAATATAACACTGAAAAAAAAAATTGTATATTTATAATACATGTAAAAAATACATCCACGTGTACCAGGATCGTGCACATTATTAATAAGAAAGTCTGCACCAAAAAATTTAATAAACAAAATATGCCCCTTAAATAAAATGTCACAAATATAAAAGTTGTAACAAAAGGGAAGTATCAGATACATGAAAAATAATACTTCACATGTGACGAGATCATCCGCCCACTGACGCGAAAGTGTCTAACCCCACTGCTTCGGCGTCTAAGTTTAACAACTTGGGCATGCGTCAACACCCTGTTAGCGCGCATGCGCATTTAAGAAAAATAACATGTACGGTTACCATAGCATCTCAGAAGCTTGCACACCGGTCTTTATCTTCTGCGCCTGCGCGAGCTTCTGAGATGCTATGGTAACCGTACATGTGATTTTCTTAAATGCGCATGCGCGCTAACAGGGTGTTGACGCATGCCCAGTTGTTCACCTTAGACGCCGAAGCAGTTTAGACACATCGCGATCAGTGGGCGGATGATCTCGTCACATGTGAAGTATTATTTTATCATGTATCTGATACACCTGTACACTTATATTGTGATCATTAAGCACTATTTTGTTTATTATAGTTCGTGCAGAACTTTCTTTATTATAATGTGCACGATCCTGTACACAGTGGATGTATTTTTACACATGTATTACTATATACATTTTTCACGTGTTATATTTATATGTCACTATTTTGTACTTTATGTACCTTAATTATTTGATCACTTGATTGATTGCACTGCCTTTACATACAGTGTTTGCACCTTATGTTGTTGCTTGAGAAAGGCTCTGTTCAGAGCCGAAACGTTGCCGGGAGGAATGAATACATTTATTTGACCTTTCAAGTGCTGTCCATCTCTATTTTTTTGATTGTTTTCAACACAAAACATAGGCACCCTCCGCTCCCCAGCATTCTTGGGCAGATAAAAAATATGACATACATTGACATGCAATTCTTTTCAAGACGGAGCGGAGCTGCGCTATTGAAACACGCAGCTGTGTTCTCTCATGTGAACGCCGCTGCGTGTTCGTCATAGCGAGCAGTGATGAACTCACTGCTAATTGTTTAGATCCATCTTGGGGACCGACAATGTGGATCCCAAGACGGATCCTAAAAGCGCTTGTAACAGAGTGTAAACTCCATGTGAACAAACCCTTACCGTTGCAGCCGGTTTTGACCTTTATGACAGAGCCCAACTTTTCAAAATCTGGCATGTGTCACTTCATGCGGGAATAACATTTTGATACTTTTACCTATCCAAGTGATTCAGAGACTGTTTTCTTGTGACACATGGTGCTTTAAGTTAGCAATAAATTTTGGTCCATACAATCCTTGTTTATTAGTGAAAAATATCAAAATTTCATGAATATTTGGAAAAATGTGTCATTTTAAAAGTTCAAAAATTTCTGTGCGTAAGACAGATTATAACTAGCATCTACCATATGTCTACTGTACGTTGGCATAATTATTTTAAATGGTTATTTTAAAATGTATTTTTTACCACATGACTTAGTTGCATTAGTAATTTTTTCACATTTTAAAGAAAATTTGCAACACAAATTTTTTAAAGGACTAGTCCAGTTATGACGTGGCTTTCAGGGGCCTGTAAATACCCCCATAAATAACTCCATCTAAAAAAAATGCACACATTAAAGTATTCTAGATCACATTTAGGAAGTTTATAAACCTTTTAGGCGTTTTATAGAAATTAGTGGAGGTTAAATTTGAAAAGGTCATTTTTTGCAGATTTTCATTAATTATTCACTGGGACACAGGAGCGATATCCCTTATGTGGCTTTAGTGCGCTATGTGGCTCAACCACAAGCCTCAGAATAGGAGGAGCACCTACCGGACTCTGGGGTCTCATTTTCATTATGACTTTATTTAGGCACCATCTCACGTATGTATACGCCCTAAGGTGCTAAAACTTAATAAAAACACCCCTAAAAAGACATTTTAATATTTACATACTTTAAGGAATATATCCATGGGTGAAGTGAGTAGATTGACTCCATAGGTGTTACACACTTTTTTATATTAGGCTGTGAAAATAAAAAAATAAAAAATTTAAATACACAGTTTTAACTGAAACTGTTTTATTTTCACAGGCAACCCCCCCAAAAAAATTATTATACTTATTGTATACAGAGCGGTGTAAGGAATTTTCATTTTTGTGGGACAAACTGACGTTTTCATTGGTACCACTTTGGCGCTTTCTATGACTTTTTGATCCCTTTTTATTCAATTTTATGTGCTGTGGGGTGAGGAAAAAATAAAAAAATAAAGTCGCAATATTGTCATTGTTTTTTTTGTTTTTTTACAGTGTTCATCGTGCATGTTAAATAACGTGACAGATTTATAGGTTAGGTCGTTACGCACTCGGCAATACCAAATATATGTACTTTATTTTTATTTTATTTTTATCTTTTCTTGGCGATTGGCATCTGTAAAGGGAAAAGCGCAGTGTGCATGTTTTATTGTAATTCTTTTGTGTTTTACTTTTTTCTTTTTGTTTGTATTTATTTATTTTTTTTTTTTACTTATCCTCACAGGGGACTGGAATCTGTGATCTGTAGACAACAGTTACAATACACAGCTGTACTTTTGAACGCTCAATCACTACGCCTGGCTGTGCCCTGCCGGGGATGGCTGGGCGTTTTGATGTCACAGGCAATCCAGAAGCCTTTATTAGGCTTCCAGGTTGCTAGGGATGGCATTAGCACCCCACGATTCAGTGAATCAGAAGTAAATTGAGGATTTGTTAAAACCAATAGAGGGCGCAGTGAGCTTCCCAGCTCCTTTCCCATAATGCCTTGTGATATGCAGATGCTTAGTAGTGGGCTAAAAGGCAAGCAAAACACTACACACCTTAACTGGTGCTCTTCATAAGGAGAGATGTTCCCCTCCTCTTAGATTGTATATATAATATATACTGCTACTATTAACTTGGTTATTAGTGAATTATCCAGGCAATATAGGTTTATCATGGTTACCTCAATGGAGAGCTCCATCCACACAACACAGCCACAAGACCTAAAACAGTACTATATTCAGTCTACAAGTGGATAAGTTCTGTGGTGGGCAGAATGTTTCTGGAACACAGAATGATTTATGAGCATCTTTAATCTGAGCCTGTAATTAGCAAGTGTATAGTACAAGTGCATGACGTAAATCACAAGGATATTTTATGCAGATGGATCTCTTCAGGTCAGTTTTAACAAGCCGGCACACCAGGCACAAAAAATTACGAGTTGCATTTTAATCATCGAAATGCTAATAGGATCTAAGATGTGAAAAATTTGCTAAAGGAATGGTAACAAGGTCTGCAACCGAACTAGATGGGTCATTAGCTTATGGCTCCGGTATTTAAAAAAAAAAATTAAACCCAGATATACTATTTCCTCATATCTCCCACCTCCATCCCATTCTTACATTATTAAAATACATTATTACCTAATACTACCGGCAGGGCCCACAAAAAGGTGCAGTGAGGAAAAAAACAAAAAAACAAAAACACAGCAGGGGATGGGTTTCAAGGGGGCACAGCTGTGTCAGATCCCACAGTCCACCTTCTTAGTGATCCGGCAAAGCATTGTAAGATCAGAAACACTGGCCCTGGGTGTCACCAGCCAGACAGCAAAATGCCCCAGAGGAGAAATAGGCTGGAAATCTGGAGAGGAGTCGTCAGTGAGGAAGCAGCCGCGAGACTGAGTAAATGCGGAGAGACGGCCATAGTGAGGTCCCCTGGCTGTAAGCATTGCCATGTCTATTGCCTATGTTTCCATCCGTTAACTTGAACTGGAGAGTCTACACACCAGGAAGCCCACTGGAGTAGGAGGACACAGGGATACAGAAAGCAACTCCCGTCCTACAGGCGCACTGCCAAAGTACATGCATGAAGGTTCAAAGCTGCGACACCCAGCTCCTGGAGGAGACTGATTAGCAGTAATAGAAGTGTGTTGCTGTACCAAGTTCCCTGTTCCAATTCCATTAAATAAATCTCTTGACATCACCCGGGTTGTGGTCTACCCTCTACTCGACGGTATTACAATAAAGGGGTTGTCTCGCTACAAGGATTGCTTTTTATGTTAAAGATCTTGCAAAAACAAGTCACTTTGCAATATATGTCAATTAACAGTGTCCTACCTATTCCAAGATATCCACTCTTGTATGGGCTGCATCAGCTCCTCAGGTCGCTATAGCTACAGACCTGTTTGATCTATCCTGATAGGCTGCCAGTGCTAGTCGCTATAGCTACAGACCTGGCTTCTACTGCAGCCTAGTGGAAGCCAGTAAACACACCCCTGAGTTCAAAATGATGTCAAGAAAAAAAGGCTGAGGTAAGATAGATCAGTGTAGTGAGACAACCCCTTTAAGTTTTAAAAAGCCATGCAACCCTTTCCATCAGTGTGGTCATTGTGGGGGAAGAGGATGTGGAACATAGACAGAATGACCACTTCCACCGTCTTATTACAGCAGGACAATGCTATGATCTGGAGAAGCGAGCTACCACGAGACATCAGGCATGAAATAACCCCTTCCTGACCACAGATCACTATGACTGCTGGCACTAGTCCCTGCACTATAGACCACTTATGACTATGCTGCAACAGCATCACTACCCTAGACCACCAGGGTTATTAACCTCTGCATCCCCACCACCAGGGATAAACATATATTAAAACACAAGCCACTCCAGAACTAGAGTATAATATACTCCAATTCTGATTTGCTCGAGTTTTTGATCAGGGCTGTGGAGTCCAAGAGTTGGTGTCATTATAAAAATGACAGTCCAACAAAATGTAATAAATTGGTGCAGTTAGTTCAAAACAGTGCCAAGAGCAAGAAGAGTTGGGTATTACCAGTGCTACTGCTCCCATATTTTCAGCATAATCAGCTGTGGAGTGTAATTGATGACATGGAGCAGGCAAAACGTTGCCGCAGGGGAAAAGATTCTGCTCCCAGAGCAAACAGAATTCAGCAACATTTTTCACCTGCTTTCAAAGTAGTAGAAGAGTTCAACCATTCATCAAAACTGACTGTGGCTGAGGCAATTCCTTTATACCCCGACATTGTTAGAGATGTTGCCCCTGTGGTCACCACTTTGCCACCAATCCAAGTTAGTGTAGAGAGGCCGTTCTCTAGCCTGGAAATAATGAGATCAGATGTGAGGTCATGTATGCAGGATCTGATGGAGGCGATACTATTTCTCAGAACAAATTCATAGCCTCCACAAATGTTATTCAGCACATTTTTGTTGAAAATTGTTTTTCCCACTTATTGCAGAGAGCTCTGCATGTTTACAATTTTTTAAAGTTTTGTTCTAAAGTTGTATCCAATAAATATATTTTACGCTCTACCTAAATAGCTTGATTATTGTTTCATAAGGTGAGAATAGTAAAGTTCTCACTTAAACATGCGCCATGTATGAGAGAGTGTGAGTCAATGTTAGGGGAATTGAGGAGTCAAATCTTTGGCTTACCGACTCCACAGCCCTGATTTTGATATATGTGGAGCATTCTTTCTGACTGTGTGGTCATAAAGTTTGGGATAATTACAAACTACTCCTGACCATCAGGGACATCATTAATCCCTAAGCAAACTTTTCCACAACCCTTACCTGCCTGAACATACAAAGTATTAATTCTAAGCTCAGTAGAGTTAGAAATTGCCTAAGTATTTAGATAGCAAAGGGACTTTGATAAAGCAACTCCTCCCCCAAAAGGTTATCTTAAAATTAGATAAAATATATACAAATTATAAAACATTTTGAAAGCTTCAATTTAACACTACAATATTAATTCAAGCCTCATGACTAATATAGGTCTATGCATACAATTGTTCAGCCCTCCAAAAGTAAGGAGTCCGCTAATGTAGACGGCAAGAACAGAAAGGAGTCTGGGGACCCTACTGCTATAATTGTATATAAACATAAAAATAGTTGCTTCAAAATGTCTTCTGTAAAGTGTGCAGTAAGGCTCTGTCTACACTGCACAGAAAAACTGACCTTTTTTCAGCGTTTTTCGTTTTCTAAAAATGCTGAAAAATGACTGTAATCATCTCCCATAGACTCTAATGTAAAACCCTCCTGCTGTCTACACCGAGCTTTTTTTCTGCTCTTTTTTTTTTTTTACTGGTCGCCTTTTGCAACTACAGGAGTCTACGTAAAGCGCCGGACGTCTTTTGACGCGTTTTTTGTCGCGATTTTTCAAAGAAAAAAATCCCACCTAATGTTAACCTAACCTAGTGTTAATAAGGTTATATATTATCAAATTTGCATACAAGTGTCTGATGTGTCCTTGCTTGTGCCTTTTGTAATAAAATGATCACGCTTTGGTCGCTACCGATTTTTGCGCAATTCATATTTTTTTCACTAAAAATAAGTTTTTTTACGGATTTTGGCGTCCGAATCCATTTTTTATGGATTTTGGCGCTAATAAAGCTATCTTGATTCTGACGTCAAAAATAAGTTTTTTACGGATTTTGGCGCAAGAACCCGTTATTTTTTACGGATTTTGCCGCTACAATACTTTTAAACTTTATTAGTGCCAAAATCTGTAAAAATAAAACATTTTTGGTGTCAGAAACAAGATAACATATTTTGGCGCTAATAAAGAACAGGATTTTAGCGGCAAAATCCGTAAAACAACGGATTCTGGTGCCAAAATCCATTAAAAAAACCCGAATTTTTAGCGTCAGAAGCGAGATAACTTTATTAGCGCCAAAATCCGTAAAAAAAGGACTTCGGGGCCAAAATCGTAAAAAAAAAATTTGACGACAAACATGAGATAACTTTACTAGCACCAAAATCCGTAAAAACGCAGATCATAGCACCAAAATCCGTTAAAAAAAGGACTTTAGGGACAAAATCCGTAAAAAACCATTTTTGGCGACAAACGCGAGATAAATTTATTAGCGCCAATAACGTAAAACAACTACAAGATGACATATAAATGCAATTATGTGCTTCCTATCCTCTTTTGTAGGGCGGAGTTACATCCAATGGCTTCATTTATGCATACATTAAAAAACAGACTTGAAGACCACCAAAAAAAGTGTGTAAAAAAAGTGCCAAAAAAACGCAAATTGCGACAAAAATCTGCCCTTTTTTCAGCCGCTTTTGACAGGCAGTGGACAAACAGTTTCATGAACGTTTTTAGTAATTTGTTTTCAGGTCGTTTTTTTGTCCACTGCTGTGTAGACATAGCCTAACTCTTTAAGGCAGACGGTATATAGCGGCGCGTACTGTGCGCACCGCTATGCACCTGCTGCTTTAGAAGTATACTTTGGCCAGCACGCACTTCTAAAGTGCTCCAGCATGCCCCAATCCACTCAATGAGTGCTATGATTTTACTGCATTTGCGAGGCGTACTCCAGGCACATGGCAGCGCAATTACGCCCTAAAGTATGCCCCGCAAATATGCCGTGTGAACATACCCTGTATGCTTGCTTATATAATAACAGTTCAAGTTCAGCAATGGATGGGGAGGATGCTTGAATGTACGTGAAAAGTTCAGGAAAATGTATCGTCACGCACAGTCGAGGTGCGGTGTGGACCAGCCTGATGCAGAAGGAGCTGCATAATGCTAAATATGGAATTAAACCGTGGGAGGAATCATACAACTAGGCACGAATTAGCTATTAATAAAAGCCCCGCTTGCCGGGCATACCCATTCCCAAGAACTGTCTAAAAATAAATGATATATTAGAATAAAAAGGGTTTACTTGAACTGGCCTATTACACTTGTGTTCTTATTCACTGTGTAGCTTCTTGAGCCATATTATCACAATTTCATCATAGCCAATTACTAATGTGGTCAACATGGATGTTCGTTTTAGTGAAGTGAATACACACAGTTGAGTCATATTATTATGACCAGCACTTAACATCCAGAAGAACCGCCGTGTGCAGCAAGGACAACAGCTTGACTGACAACCAGGACTTTGAGCATATGGAGCCATGCTGTTTCCCCCCCCACTGCTGTAGGGTGCATGGGGGGAGGATCCATAAAGTGAACACAACAATCAAGATTGCTAAATTGGGTTCAAGTCTGGGGAATCAGGGGTGCCAGGGTAGTACTTGGAAGTCTTGGTCATGCTCTTCCAACCAGTATCAGCCTTTTCTAGCTGTGTGACATGTTAATGTCTTACTGGAAGATCTTATCCACCCCAGAGAAGACAATCCGCATATAAGGGTGTACATGATCTGCAAGAATGGATTCATACCCAAACTGATTGAGAGAGCCTTCCACATAGAAGAGTGGCCCAGAGAATATCACCAGACCATAATGCTGTCATCATGAGGTTGTGTTCTTCCAGCAATGGTTGCAGAGCGTTTGTACTCTGATGATTCGCACCTGACACGCCAACATCCATCCGTTGTGGCTGGAGAAAAAGGTCAAGAAGCCCAACTTCTATCTCGTCATAAGCATTGGCTCGAGGTTGCAAAAAAAGTAAGAAAAATGGAAGATTGAAACTAGGTGATTTCGAGTGATGAGATGAAAGTTAATAGACCGGGCTCTGATGGATGCAAATGGGTTTGGAAGGATCAATGGAAAGTGGGGCAAATAGATAGAGAAATTGAAGAAATTGTCAGGTTCGGTGGAAGAAGCCTGATGATATGGGGTTGTTTCACAGCCAAAGATGTTGGATACTTGACCAGGATCGATGGTGATCTCAATGCTGAGCTCTATGTGAGTGTCCTACAAGATGAGATGCTTCATACACTCCAGTACTATGGGGATGAAAAGGACGACATAGTGTCCAGCAGGAGAATGACCTGAAGCAGACGTCAAGGTTGGGGAAGGAAGGGTCCAATGATAATGAAGTAGAGTTGCTGTATTGGCCTCCACAGTCCCCAGACCTCAGCCCAATCCAACACTTGTGGGTAGAGTTGAAGAAAAAGCTGCGTTTGTATCCAAGTCCAGTCTGCACCAACATTGGGAATGTGTAGAAGAGACCTGGGATCAGATTTTGATCAAGACATGCTTGACTCTGATTCAGAGCCCAGGAGTCAGGCAATGCTGAAAGCCAAAAGGTGGATTTATCAAATACTAACAAAATACAAATTAACATTTAGATTTTTAGGAGCAAAACAGTAACAATGCAGTTACAGGGAAGAATCTGCAGAACTAAGCAGTTGCTAAGTACTTGCAAGTCAAAGTTATGTATAAGATGGATAAGATGACTGTATATAAAATTGCAGTAGCCTCATGTACAAAGCTGTAGTGGATGGTGAGATATGCAGCCTGAAAGTCACAAGTTCAAAACATTGTTACCATTTTGTTTGTCAGTGTCTGTTCTACCTTTATAGCTTGGATTATTGTATCATAAGGCGATAAAAACCATTTTACTTCAGTAAAGTTATCACTTAAACATTGCCGTGTATGAGCGAGTCCAGTGTCTGAGATGGGAGTCGGAGCTTTGGCTTACTGACTGCACAGCTATATTATATATACACATATATATATATTATATATATATAATTATATATATATATATACACATACATATATACACACACACATACATACACACACATATATTAAAGGGGTATTATCTGATTATTTGCCTTTGACTACATATTTAAAGCTAAAGACCATTACCAAACACATTGCCATTATGATTTCGCTTCTTTTCAGAGTTAGATCAGTTCTTATCTCCTGCTGGTTTACAGAAGCTTGTTGGGGGGAGATGTAGGTCTCTATGTAAAATACTGTGTGAAGCCAACACTATGGGAAGATATAGATATAGGAAATGAACATGTGGAGTAATTATGGGTAGATATACATAGGAGTAAGAATAATAAAATTCTATTAGGGGTCTGCTATAGGACCCCAAATATAGCTGAACCCATGGAAGATGTACTCCTCAGGCAAACAGATGAGGCAGCTAATTATAATGAGGTTATTATGGGCGACTTCAACCACCCAGACATAAACTGGGAAATTGAAACCTGTGGATCTCATAAAGGAAACAGGTTTTTGTCAATAACTAACTAAAGGTAATTACCTTTCCCAAAATTTGGTGCAGGAGCTGACTAGAGGGAAGGGGGCGCCGCTGAACTAATATTATCCCATAGACCAGACAAGACAACAGGGGTGCAGGACGGGCTAGGGGGACGAAACTTTCGGACTTCATATTAACTAACAGACCTGACAGAGTAACAAAGGTTCAGGTTGGGGGACACCTAGGAAACAGTGACCACAACATAAGAAATTTCCAATTATCCTTCAATAGAGTATCTTGTCAAGGAGCCACAAAAACATTGAATTTCAAGAAGGCTTATTTCAATCTGCTCAGAGAGGCCCTAAACCGTATTGACTGGGACAAGGTGTTTAAAAATAACAGAACAGATAGTAAATAGGAGATTTTTCAAAACATCTTAAGTGCCCACTGTGAGAGGTACATACCTTATGGTAATAAAATAATTAGAAACAGGAAAAATCCAATGTGGATCAACAGAGATGTAAAAGAAGCAATAAAAATAAAAAAAAGCATTTAAGCTACTTAAATAGGAGGGCAGTGAAAAGGCACTAAAAAACTATAGGGGGAAAAAATATGTAAAATAATGATTAAAGAAGCAAAGCTGGAGACAGAAAGGTGGATGCCAAAGTGGGTAAAACGAGCCCCAAAATACTTTTTAACTATGTAAATAGTAAAAAAAGATTGAAACTGAAAATATTTGAAAAGTAGTGAGTGAGTAGTGTAGTGATTAAGAAGATTAAAATAGACAAATTACTAGGCCATGATGGTATACACTCCCATGTCCTAGAGGAATTAAGTAATGTGATAGATAGGCCCCTATTCTTAATATTCATGGACTGTCTAATAACGGGGTATATCCCAAAGGATTGGCGCATAGCAAATGTGGTGCCAATATTCAAAAAGGGGTCAAAAAGTGATCCTGGAAAGTATAGGCCGGTAAGCTTAACCTCTGTTGTGGGTAAAATGTTTAAAGGTTTTCTAAGAGATGAAATACTGGACTATCTCACTTAAAAAAATAAATAAATAAATAAACGCCGTTCCAGCATGGGTTTATGAAGAATAGGTCATGTAACACTAATCTCATCAGCTTCTATGAGGAAGTTATGGATCGGGGTGAGGGATTGGATGTATTAGCTCTAGATTTTTCTAAAGCATTTGATACTGTGTCACATAAAAGGTTGGTAAGTAAAATGAGAATGCTTGGACTGGGTGAAAACGTTTGCAAGTGGGTAAGTAACTGTCTCAGAGATAGAAAACAAAGGGTGGTGATTAATGATACATACTCTGACTGAATTGCCGTTACTAGTGGCGTAACACACGGGTCAGTATTGGGCCCTATCCTCTTTAATATTTTCATAAATGATCTTACACATGGATTGCACAGTAAAATATCGATCTTTGCAGATGATACTAAACTCTGTAAAGTAATCAACACAATAGAGGATAATATGTTATTACAAAGGGATCTGGATAAGTTGGAGGCCTGGGCAGTGAAGTGGCAGATGAGGTTTAACACAGATAAAAGCAAGGTTATGCACATGGGGAGGAAAAATCCATTACATGATTACATGTTAAATGGAAAACAGTTGTGTAAAAGTGACTGGAGAAGGACTTGGGAATCCTAGTGGACAGTAAACTTAATTGTAGCAGCCAGTGTCAGGCAGCAGCTGCCAAGGCAAATAGGATCATGGGGTGTATTAAAAGGGGCATAGAGGCACATGATGAGAACATTATTCTCCCATTATACAAGTCACTGGTTAGACCACACATGGAATATTGTGTACAGTTTTGGGCACCCGTGCACAAGAAAGACATTGTAGAGCTTGAACAGGTACAAAGGCGGCAACAGAAATAAAAGGACTGGGTGGACTACAATACCCAGAAAGATTAGCGTTATTTACTTTAGAGAAAATACGGCTTCGGGGGACATAATAAATATGTTTAAAATATTAGAGGTCAATATAGAGATCTCTCTCAAGATCTATTTATACCCAGAATTGTATCCAGAACAATGGGGCATCCTCTACGCCTAGAGAAAAGGTGGTTTCTATATAAACATAGAAAGGGATTCTTTACTGTAAGAGCAGTGAGACTGTGGAACTTGCTGCCAGAAGAATTTATCATGGTGAATTCACTAACAGAGATCAGAAACGGTCTGGATGCATTTCTATAGTGCAATAATATATCAAGTTATAGTGATCAGGATTCTGGAGACATTTCTAGATGTAATAATATAACAAAATTATAGTGACCAGGATTCTGGAGAAGGGTCCGGATACATTTCTAGATGTAATAATATAACAAAATTATAGTGACCAGGATTCTGTACACCCCCCTCTCAAAAATCAATTACACCTTCATCTGTTAGTCTAATTTTTACACTACATCCCACAGAGACCATCTCTCCCAGGTAACCCTCAGATAATTCTCTGACATAAAACTATAGACACCCATGGAGGGAGGGGGGGGGGGGGGAGAAAAAGACACCACATAGTATAGGTTTAATTTACTGTATCTAGCTCTATAGTATATAGCACACTCCAATATAAACCACCACAACAGAGGCCAGGGTTACGTGGTGGTCCATAAAGACGTTTACAATAGAAGCCAGGAGCTTTTTTGGGCACATATGGTAAACAGGCACCATGGAAGGGCCTTTCCCCTTATCAGTTTTAGTGGGGTGTAGAAACCCTTTAAACCTAAACGTGAAGTTAATCAAAAATGCAAAAAACGGCAAGTGAAAATATTTTCTATGCATAGGACCCCTGTTGGGCTGGAATGCTTGAAGCCCACCAGTGAAGAGGATTCTTGGGGCCCACCAGTGAAGAGGATTCTTGGGGCCCATCAGTGAAGATGATTCTTGGGGCCCACTAGACAACTGCACATGGCACTTGCCTCTTCTAGCGCCTTTCTCCCTGAAAGCCAGCCCCAAGACTACAAAGTGAAGAGGCCCACATGCCCTCGGACCCATTGGAGCTTCCTCCTGCACCCCTGTGGGTCAGCAAGTCTGGTTAGGATGCAGAGGTCTGTGTAAATATTAATAAAAACTAAATAATAAATTGAGCGAATAATGAGTGGATGAAAATGAGAAAAAAAAATACATACAAAAGAAGTGTAAAAAGTGAAATAACTTTTGTAGATCCCAGTCTCCTAGGGATACGAACACATACTACGAAGGCCTGGGAGTGATCCAGATCTCCGCCGGCACATTACCAGTTTCCCCATTTAGATGTAGAAGATGCTTTTTGCAGAGTTCAAGAGGAGGCTAAATAGCAATCAGGGAATCCTATGACTCAAGTAATGGATGCGGAAAACACTTTTCAAACAACCAAACCCAGTCAATAGTGGCTGGAACCACAGAGCATCAATTAAGTAAACAATTTGCTAGACAAGAATACAGAAAAAGATCTACAGAGATGTGGGATCAGCTATTCTATGACAGTAGAACGGTCACTGCGGATAAGAGAGAACATCTTCATTCAAAAACCGCGTCTGTGCAGACATAGTAGCACACATGCCCAGCGGCTTTACATTTTACTGAGGAGCAGCAATAACAGATGCAGGCCACGGACCGCTTTCTCGGAGCAACAAGGACAGTCTTACTATTAGACAGGTCTGAAAATAAGGTATATTGTTTAGTGCAGAAGACAGCTAAATGTTACAAGGTAAAGCCTACTAAATGAGGAAATAAGCATGAATTTATTCATTACCTCTGGACACCTCTAGTCTCTCGGGTGCTGATTTACCAACCTTTACAAGTGTCAAACACAAGGCCCGTGGGCCAGACCTCATTTTATGACAGCACAGCAAAAGAGGCGCATGTGATTACGGTTTATACAGTCTAAGAGTAACCATAATAGGCAACCAAAATGCAGATGTGGCCCTCAGTGAAAACGAGTCTACAACACAAGCACATAATGGGGGAAAAAAAAGTATTTAGTCAGCCACCAATTGTGCAAGTTCTCCCACTTAAAAAGATGAGAGAAGCCTGTAATTGACATCATAGGTCGACCTCAACTATGAGAGACAAAATGAAAAAACAAATCCAGAAAATCACTTTGTCGGATTTGGAAAGAATTTATTTGCAAATTATGGTGGAAAATAAGTATTTGGTCCCCTACAAACAAGCAAGATTTCTGGCTCTCACAGACCTGTAACTTCTTCTTTAAGAGGCTCCTCTGTCCTCCACTCATTACCTGTGGTAATATCACCTGTTTGAACTTGTTATCAGTATAAAAGACACCTGTCCAAAACCTCAAACAGTCACACTCCCAACTCCACTATGGTGAAGACCAAAGAGCGGTAGAAGGACACCAGAAACAAAACTGTAACCCTGCACCAGGCTGGGAAGACTGAACCTGCAATAGGCAAGCAGCTTGGTGTGAAGAAATAAACGGTGGGAGCAATAATTAGAAATGGAAGACATACAAGACCACTGATAATCTCCCTCCATCTGGGGCTCCACACAAGATCTCACCCCGTGGGGTCAAATTAATCACAAGAACGGTGAGCAAAAATCCCAGAACCACACGGGGGGACCTAGTGAATGACCTGCAGAGAGCTGGGACCATCGTAATACCGGCTACCATCAGTAACACACTACGCTGCCAGGGTCTCAGATCCTGCAGTGCCAGACATGTCCCCCTGCTTAAGCCAGTACATGTCCGTGCCCGTCTGAAGTTTGCTAGAGAGCATTTGGATTATCCAGGAGAGTATTGGGAGAATTTCATATGGTCAGATGAAAGCAAAGTAGAACGGTTTGGTAGAAACACAACTCGTCGTGTTTGGAGGAGAGAGAATGAAGAGTTACATCCAAAGAACACCATACCTACTGTGAAGCATGGGGGTGGCAACATCATGCTTTGGGGCTGTTTCTCTGTAAAGGGACCAGGACGACTGATCCGTATACATGAAAGAATGAATGGGGCCATGTATCGTAAGATTTTGAGTGCAAACCTCCTTCCATCAGCAAGGGTATTTAAGATGAAACGTGGCTGGGTCTCTCAGCAAGACAATGATTCCAAGCACATCGCCACGGCAACGAAGGAGTAGCTTCGTAAGAAGCATTTCAAGGTCCTGGAGTTTCCTAGCCAGTCTCCAGATCTCAACCCCATAGAAAATCTTTGGAGTTGAAAGTCCATGTTGCCCAGCACCAGCCCCAAAACATCACTGTTCTAGAGGAGATCTGCATGGAGGAATGGGCTAACATACCAGCAGGTGTGCCAACCTTGTGAAGACTTACAGAAAACGTTTGACCTCTGTCATCGCCAACAAAGGAGATAGAACAAAGTATTGAGAGGAACTTTTGTTATTGACCAAATACTTCTTTTCCACCATAATTTGCAAATAAATTCTTTCCATATCAGACAATGTGATTTTCGGGATTTGTTTTCTCATTTTGTCTCTCACAGTTGAGGTCGACCTATAATGTTAATTACAGGCCTCTCATCTTTTTAAGTGGGAGAACTTGCAGAATTGGAGGCCGACTAATACTTTTTTCCCCCACTGACAGGTTTTCCCAATGAACATGCGTAATCCAGCGGATAGAATATCCAACGATATTATTCCAACAGGAAAATACAAGACAATGTGTCCGTAAACGCTGTGAACAAGGACCCTCTGAGGTCGGAAACGCGTTAGCGTTTACGGACACTTTGTCTTGTATTTTCATGTTGGAATAATATTGTTGGATATTCTATTTGCTGGATTACCCGTTATCTTTGGGAAAACCCGTGCTTGTGATTGGAGCCAAGACTGGCAGCTCTCCTTGCGGAGTGTTGATATCATATTCCGGACAGCACTGAAGTTACTTATCACGATATGGAGAAGACTGGATAAGAACATGGTGCTGGCTATGCTATAAAGGACTTTAACATGTGGAATAAGGGGTAAGCCCCTTAAGTTTTGTTTAAGCTTTTGTTGCACCAAGTCTAAAACACCCTTGCTTTACAGTCTTTACACACAAGGTTGATCAGACTAACACTGAAATACCAAAAAAGTCCGTCTGGCCTTTGAAAGATGCTATTAAACAGAAGTGCAAGAAATGTATGTTTCTACCACTTCAGTGCGTCCTTACATGTGACTGTCAAAGCGTTTTATTCAACATTCGAGAAATTCCTAAAGACAGACACATTGCCTGTATCCATACCCTTTCATAAAGTGCCAAAGTCTTATGTAAAGGAAGCTGCAGGCCTCTCAGAGAGTACAGACTGTCAGAAATTGTGCTGGAGAACTATCAGCCTTTGTCGATATCCCGAATATTCAGACATTCACTCTGGCAAGTTATTAGAGGTGAGAGTCCTCAGGGGTTCAGGCGCCCGCAGGCTCACAGGGGTGGACAGCACATGACTTTCTTCCTCATTCGGGGCCCCTTACCATAAATGAGTCCAATAAAAGCAAGAGAAGAAAGCTAAGAAAATAGACAACCCATCTTCTGCAGCGAAACGACAACAATCCTAGGACAGATCTCCTTGAAATGGTAACAGGAGCTCAACCTACAACGAGCTTAGTTTTGATAAAATGAAATGCAATTTTTAATTAAAAAACACAGTTCTCCCGACAATTAGGACTTGTTTTTTCACTATTGTTACTGATCGTATTTTGCAACATGCTCTAAAAAACGCCAGAGCCGGGCAGAAAATTTACTACAGGAGTCTATGTAAAGCGCTGGACGTTTTTTGCCGCATTTTCTGCCGCGATTTTTCAATGAAAACCCTCCCAGGAGACTCAAGTCCCCCCTATAGTGGGTGTAACAAAGGTTAATCCTTATCAAATCTGCATACAAGTGTCTGCTGTGTCCTTTTTTGTACCTTTTGTAATAAAATGATCACGCTTTGGCCGCTAACGATTTTTGCGCAATTCATATATTTTTCGCTAAAAATAAGGGTTTTTTTTATGGATTTTGGCGTCAGAATCCATTTTTTTGCGGATTTTGGTGCTAAAATCCTTTTCTTAACAGATTTTGGCGCTCATAAAGTTATCTCGCCTTTGACACAAAAAATACGTTTTGTGATTTTTTTTTTTACGAATTTTGGCACCAGAATCGATTTTTTTTTTTATAAATTTTGGCACTAAAATCCTTTACTGAACATTTTTTGGCGCTAATAAAGTTCTCGCGTCGGACGCTAAAAAAACGTTTTTTTATGGATTTTAGCGCCGGAATCCATTTTAACGGATTTTGGCTCTAAAATCCTTTATTGAATATATTTTGGCGCTAATTAAAGTTCTCGCTTTTGACACTAAAAATACGTTTTTTACGGATTTCGGCACCAGAATCCGTTTTTTTACGGATTTGGGCGCTAAGATCATTTCTTTAAATTTTGGACGTAATAAGTGTATCTCGCTTATGCATAAAAATAGTTTTTTACGTGGAATTTTGGCGCAATAATGCGTTTTTTTTGGGATTTTCCCGCTAAAAATCCTTTTCTTTACAGATTTTAACGATAATTCCCAGTTATCTTGCTATATGGAAGGCTAATGTGGGTTTTTGTGGATTTTGGTGCAAGAATCTGGTGCAAAATTTAGTAAAGTAGTTGCACGCAGCAGCAGCACACAAAGGACAATGTGCTCCCAATGGCTACAGTGATCTAAAGGAAGTGACTACTTAACATGTTAACTCCGCCTGTAGGGTGTAGCTTACATCCAATGGCTTAATTTGTGCATACATTAAAAAGCAGAGCAAAGACGCTCAAAAAACGCTCAAAAAATGAAAAAAAACGCTCCAAAAACGGCTGTTTTTTCAGCTGCTTTTGACAGGCAGTGGACAGAAAACTCAGTTTCATGAACGTTTTTAGTAATTCGTTTTCAGGTCGTTTTTTGTCCACTGCAGGGGAGACATTGCCTTAAAGTTATGATCAAAGGATCCAACTTGAAACTCAAAAACAACACATCATCAATATCTGTAAAGGGGTTGCCCAGGATTAGAAAGAAGCTGCTAGTTTTTCAAACATAATCCTATAGACGTCTATTGGAGTTCATCACTTTCAAATGAAATGACAAGTCCACCATTCACTAACTCTGGACATTGGACAAGGCTTTTAACAAAGCACAAAAACAAAATTTGGCAAAAGCTTCCTTACGTCCTGCCAAATAGTAGTACGTCAAGACATGTTGCTTTGTCGCCATTCCGTGCTCAATATTCCCCAAAATGGCAAACACCTTTTATAAATGTGTATGGTGCCTGCTACAAAACTGAAACAGTTTTACTAGGGACATTTCTCGGGGAGGCCGATTGCCCAGGTTACTAGTTGCACTGCATAGGGGAGGGACGCTGTGTAGGGGAGGGACGCTGCAATCGGTCACTAGCCCAACCCGCTCCAAGGGTCCTTTAGTGCAACACCATAAGAGGAGGAAACAGAAGTTTGGTGAGGGGGTCAACAACAGTGATCTACATGTGACAGAGAATGGGGCTAACAGCACCGGTCAACATGTACAGAGGAGGGGGCTAACAGCAGTGTTCAACATGTGACAGAGGAGGGGGCTACAGCACCGGTCATCACTTACAGAAGACGGGGCTAACAGCAGTCACTGACATGTGACACATGGGGCTACAGCACAGGTCATCACATACAGAGGAAGGGGCCAAAAACAGTGACCTACATGTGACACATGGAGGGGGCTACAGCAATGGACCACATGCGACAGAGAATGGGGCTACAGAACCGATCAACACGTACAGAGGAGGGGGCTCCATGTGACAGAGAATGGGGCTACAGCACTGGTCTATATGTGACAGGAGGGGATAAAGCGATCTTTGTGAGACATATACATGGGTGACTATTTCGGCCACAATCTGAGGTATTATTGGTTTAGACTTCTTTTCAAGCTGCTATCTGGTGCTATTATTCTGAGGTCACTATCTGAGTGGTGCTTTTTTATCTACAGTACAGTGGCTATACATATGAGGCAGCAACAATGAGGAGTAAGTGAGGAAGACATTATAAAACAGCTCATATTGGTCTGCACTGGATAGAAAAAGTTAACGCCTAAAGTCAGAGAAGACATCACCTGTGAGTCAGTATTTTCCCATTAATATGTAAAAAAAATGGTCCCTATATAGATACATCTGTCTTTATAATGTTTCATTAAATTATGCTGTTTACCTTGTCAAATGTTCAGGGTGGGGTAGCCCAATCATGAAACTTTTGCATTGGGCCCTGGTCAGAGACAGGGCATGCTACAAGATCTGCCTATTGATTGTCCCCTTTATGGTTTTCCCCTGCAGAGCAGCATACCTCCCAAGTGTCCCTATTTCTGAGGGACAGTCCAGATTTTTCACCCTGGTTTTTGGGCATGGTTAGAGGTGTCTTGCTGTGATGTCATGTGTTTGGGTGTGGTAGGAGGCGTGGCCTGATGTGTCCCTCTTTACAATCTCCAAAAGTTGGGAGATATGAAGCAGTGCCCCAGAGAAACACTGTGAATGGCTAGGCGTGCTGCAGGAAAGGCAGTGGTAAGTCAGCACTGTGCCGCGTTCATTCTCAGTATCGGGAATCCTAGAGGTCTTCAAGTAATGACATATCTGTAAGTGACTTTAAAGAAAATAAAATTATATTCCAAGTCCATCACCAACAGAAACCCACGTTGTAGTCATGCTAGTTTGATACAGCCATGTTTAATGTAGTAGCTCGGGTCGAGCTGTGATCGTGTCAGTGAAATTTAAAAAATAAAAAAATAATAGCATCTATATACAAGCAAGGCCATAGATGTCATAGCACTAGCCATGCAGCAGAGCCAGGCACCAGCTTGCATTTACTCCTTTTTCCTTGCTCCATGGGTGCAAATAACTATCAGACTATCATCCTTCACAAAGTATTGTGAACAAACAAAAAAAAAAAAAAAAAACAACCACACCTTTAAATATATATATATATTAAAAAATAAAAACACCCAACACTCTAGTGTACAACATTGAATTTGAAGTTAGCATGGTAGGCCTAGCCCTTGAGGTATGGCAGTATGGTAGCATGAGATAACACAAAGAGGGGGCTTCATTTGATTTTTAGCATAGGAACACCCCTCCTTTATGTACATTTGGATTTTAGAATCCCATAATAATTTTAAAATATCAACTTTTAATTTGAAAGACTAAAGCAGAAAATGGAAAAAAGACTAAAAAATTTGAAGTGCCCTTTTAGAGATTTGGCAAAGACCAACATTTACCTGTTTTAGATGGGTACAGAATTCAGAAGTTTCAGTTCACAAAAAACTGCCAAAAACTTTAGTGGTCTATGGGAAAATGTTTAGGCTTCCTGGAAGGAGAAGCCTCTACTGTCTTAAGGCGGCCATACATCTTCAACTGGTGGCTGATCAGCTGTAGCTTGCATGCATTTTGGAGACGCTTAGTTCACACAAGAAGAAATGATCTGGCCCAAAAAATTAAACCTATTTTTTTTCTTCTGACACTTGTCCAATGAACATCATGTGATAACCTATTACACATTAGGCCATGTTCACACGGTGTATTTGCAGGGCGTAATTACGCCCCGCAATTACGCCGTGTGACCGGGGGCGGGAGCGGAGGACTGAGCGGGGGGCGGCACCTCGTCGGCCCATTGACTTGCATTACCAGCGTCGCCTATACGCCGCTAGTAATTCACATGTCAATTATCTCCCCGCCCGGCGGCTTTGCCGGGCGGGGAGAGGTGACGTAATCCATAAGTTCTCTATGAGAACTTGTGGATTACCGTAATGAATGGGCCGTTTTCGGCCCGTAATTGGCGCACTTCGGCGCGTGATTACTGACCGAAATACGGCCCATTTTAAGCCGTGTGAACATGGCCTTAGAAGGTCATCAAGTCCTGCTGAAGTCGGCAGCTTTGGTCTACAGCGTTATGCTATGGAAAGTTTTACTAGGTTTCTTTTTTTAATAAGCTTTAGTGTCCTTTCAAGGCCCCACAGACATTGGACAAGGTTATGTCATCAAGTAATCTAAGTGATAGTGGAGCGATTAGTAGAACATGTAGATTGAATTTTAGCATCAAGTAAAATTCTGAAGTGTAAGCAAGATAAGTAGGCAAAAAAAAAACAAACAAAAAGGAGTATAAAGACCAAGGACAAAAAGCTCAAGTCATAATCTGAAGAAAAACAAAGGACATATACCGGCTAGACAGAGGGTAAAAGAATGCACTTCTGACCTCTGATGGGCTATTTAACGCTATGGGTACCTTAAGGCCTCGTTCACACGGCTTATTTCAGAACGTTTTTACAACGGATTGCCGATGTAAATACGTTCTGAAATCAGTTGAAAATCAGTTGCAAATACGTGCCACTAAGTGTGGCACGTATTTGTAACTGATTTCCCCGACGGATTCCACCATCTTACATCATTGTAGGTGGTGAATCCGTCCGGAAATAATTGACATGTCAATTGTTTTTCCGTCCGGATTGCCGTCGTCAATCCGCGGCGGCAATCCGGAACGGAACTTACGGGGTTCGTGTGAACAACGAGCCTTTATTTTCTATTGAAATCAATAGAAAATAGGCTGTGACTTATTTCGGACGGATTTGCTGACGGATTGACGATCGTCAATCCGTCGGCAAATCCGTCCGAAATAAGCCGTGTGAACGAGGCCTAAGAATGTATGTAAGCGGAGGAATGTGTGGGTTTGAACGTGGAGTGTGTATGATTGTAGGATTGTAGGGTTGGTTGCTAGAGGAATGTATGGGTGAATATACCCCATTGTAATACCACTTTCCTAGGCTTGTGAATATATATGCATACAGAGGGTTTTTTTTTTAATGTAGTCTGTATAGCTTTTGATGTGTGTTTATACATCATTGAGGTAGGATGGGAATTACAAGATTACCTGTATATCAGTGTTTCTCAACTCCAGTCCTCAGAACCCACCAACTGGCCAAGTTTTCAGGATTTCCTCAGTATTGCACGGGTGATATCATTACGGTCAGTGCATTCTGCACAGGTGATATCATTATTGTCAGTGCATTCTGCACAGGTGATAGCATCACCGTCAGTGCATTCTGCACAGGTGATATCATTAGTCTCAGTGCATTCTGCACAGGTGATTTTCTTTTACGGTCAGTGATTCTGCACAGGTGATATCATTACGGTCGGCGCATTCTGCACAGGTGATATCATTACTGTCAGTGCATTCTGCACAGGTGATAGCATTACGGTCAGTGCATTCTGCACAGGTGATAGCATTATGGTCAGTGCATTCTGCACAGGTGATATCATTATTGTCAGTGCATTCTGCACAGGTGATATCATTACGGTCAGTGCATTCTGCACAGGTGATATCATTACGGTCAGTGCATTCTGCACAGGTGATATCATTACGGTCAGTGCATTCTGCACAGGTGATATCATTCGTCAGTGCATTCTGCACAGGTGATATCATTCTGGTCAGTGCATTCTGCACAGGTGAGATCATACGGTCAGTGCATTCTGCACAGGTGATATCATTCGGTCAGTGATTCTGCACAGGTGATATAATTACGGTCAGGGGCTTCTGCACAGGTGATATCCATTACGGTCAGTGCATTCTGCCACAGGTGATATCATTACTTTCAGTGCATTCTGCACAGGTGATATCATTATTGTCAGTGCATTCTGCACAGGTGATATCATTATGGTCTGTGCATTCTCCCCACAGGTGATTCATTATGGTCAGTGCATTCTGCACAGGTGATATCATTATGGTCAGTGATTCTGCACAGGTGCTTTCATTATGGTAAGTGCATTCTGCACAGGTGATAATATTACGGTCAGTTGCATTCTGCACAGGTGATATCATTACGGTCAGGGGCATTCTGAACAGGTGATATCATTACGGTAGTGCTTTTCTGCACGGGTTTGATATCATTACGGTCAGTGCATTCTGCCACAGGTGATATCATTACGGTCAGTGCATTCCGCACAGGTGAGATCATTACGGTCAGTGCATTCCGCACAGGTGAGATCATTACGGTCAGTGCATTCCGCACAGGTGAGATCATTACGGTCAATGCATTCTGCACAGGTGATATCATTACTGTCAGTGCATTCTGCACAGGTGATATCTTTAAAGGCCTCGTTCACACGGCTTTATTTGCCGACGGATTGGCGCCGTATTCCGCCCCGGATTTGCGCTTCAATACGGCGCCAAAATCCGTCGGAGTCATTACGGTAATCCAACTGCTCTCATTGAGAACAGTGGAATCCGTCGATCCTCCCCGCTCGGCAAATCCGCCGCGGGGGGGGGAAAGTGACATGCACATTATTTACGGCGCGGACGCTCCGTAAACATGGCTTTTTCTTTGGGGCGGGTGGGGGCGCCCCCGCCGCGCTCCGGCCCCGCCCCGTATTCACGGCGGATTTGTGCGCGCAAAACGGCGCACAAATCCGTCGGCAATAAGCCGTGTGAACGGGGCCTTACTGTCAGTGCATTCTGTAGGAGATCCTGAAAACAGGACCTGATGGTGGGTCTTGAGGATTGGAGTTGAGAAACACTGCTGTATATGGATATTGGGCTGGAATGTGTAGTTTTTGCCTTCTTTGTATGTGAGGAGATATGTCCGGAGCTTTCCTGGAGTACTACTACTCAAAAGTGTACATACCCCAGCAGAATTTTTGCTTTCTTGGCCTTTTTTCAGAGAATATGAATGATGACATAAAAACTTTTTTCCACTCATGGTTAGTGGTTGGGTGAAGCCATTTATTGTCAAACTACTGTGTTTTCTCTTTTTAACCCCTTCAGGACCCGGGGGGGGGGGGGGGGTTTGTGACACGTTAGTTTTTCCCTCCTTGCCTTCTGAAAGCCATAATTTTATTTTTCCCCTACATAGACACAAGAGGGGTTTTATTTTGCGGGACAAGATGTACTTTTTAATGGGGTTATTCACTATACTATAGATTATACTGGGAAGAAAAAAAATTCCAAGTGGACAAATTGTGAAAAAAACGTATTTTCGCCATGTTTCTGGGTGATTTGCTTTTATGGCGTTCAATCTTCGGTAAAATTAATGTGTTTATCTGTATTCTACAAGTTGTTACGGATCCGGCAATACCAAACATGTAGGGTTTCCGTTATTTTTTTGGTACCGTAAAAAAAAATTCCAAACATTTTTATTTTTGAAATTTGCGCCACGGCGCCATTTTGTGCGACTAACTTTTTGTACTAAACACCTTACGGACGTCAGTGAGGGTGCATTTTTTGAGGGCTGAAGTGTACTTTTTATCGCTAGCAGTTTGGAATAGATGCAACTTTTTGATCATTTTTATTCCATTTTTTGAGTGACCGTAAAATTCCCAAAAAAAACCAATTTTGGGGGTTTGGAATTTTTTTTCTTCTACGGTGTTCAGCGTACGGGATAAATGATGTTATTTTTTATAGATCGGACTTTTTCGGGACGCGCGATACCAAATATGTGTAAATTGTTTATTTTAATGATTTAATTTGTAAAATGGGAAAGGGGGGTGATTTGAAACTTTTAATACTTTTTTTTTTGTGCTTTAAAACTTTATTTAATTTTTTTTTTACTGGTTAACATTTAGTCCCCCTATGGTGCTTGACCACTAGGGGGCGCGATTGTTAATACAAACCATGCATTGCATAGGCAATGAAATTAGGGTGTACAAGATGGCGGTTTCACCCCATCCTGTCTGCGGACGGAGTGGGGCAAAGCGGCCAGGGTAAGTGACGGGAGCCTTCACAAGGCTCCCCACAACAATGCCAGTGATCGGATCGGCGCAGAATAGCTGCGCTTATGCCGATCACCGCACCAATGGGTTTGCGCGCCCACCGATCGGCTTTAAATTTTTCAGATACCGCGGCCATCTTTGCCGCGGTGTCTGACGGGTTAAACAGCGCCAGCGGGCGGAGCCACCCGCTGGCGCTGTTACTGCCGAGTGTTAGCGGCGATATGCCGCTAAAACCCGGCGGCTGTGCGGGGGGATCGCGGCGCGATCCCCCTGCAAAGCCCCTGAGCGGCCCTGGGACGTACTCATACGCCCAGGGTCGTGAAGGGGTTAAATCATAATGACAACCAAAAACATCCAAATGACCCTGATCAAAAGTTCAATCCCCTGGTGAATTTGGCCTGATAACATGCACAGAAGTTAACACAAATGGGTTTGAATGGCTACTAAGGCCATGTTCACACGGCTTAAAATGGGCCGTATTTCGGTCCATAATTACGCGCCGAAGTGCGCAAATTACGGGCTGAAAACGGCCCATTCATTATGGTAATTCACAGTTCTCAGAGAACTATGGGTTACGTCTCCTCTCCCTGCTTGGCGAATACGCCGAGGGGGGGAGATAATTGGAATGTCTTTTCTAGCGGCGTATACGCGCCGCTAGCAATGATGGTCTATGGGCCGGCGAGGTGCCGGCCCCCCGCTCGCTCCCCCGCTCTGCCCCCGTCCACACGGCGTAACTGCGGGGTGTAATTACGTCCCGCAGTTAACCCGTGTGAACATAGCCTAAAGGTAACATCCTCACCTGTGACCTGTTTGCTTGTAATCAGTGTGTGCGCATAAAAGCTGAGTGAGTTTCCGGGATCCAGACAGACACTTGCATCTTTCATCCAGCCATTGACGTTTCTGGATTGTGAGTCATGGGGAAAGCAAAAAAATTGTCAGCGGATCTACGGGAAAAGGTAGTTGAACTGTATAAAACAGGAAAGGTATACAAAAAGATATCCAAGGAATTGATAATGTCAGTCAGCAGTGTTCAAACTGATTAACAAATGGAGAATCAGGGGCTCTGTAAAAACCAAAACACAGTCGAGTAGACCAACAAAAATTTCAGCCTCAACTGCCAAGAAAATTGTTCAGGATGCAAAGAAAAATCCACAAACAACATCAGCTGAAATACAGGAGTCTCTGAAAACTAGCGGTGCGGCTGCTTCAAGATGCACAATAAGGAGGCACTTGAAGAAAAATGGGTTGTATGATCGAGTCATCAGAAGAAAGCCATTACTGCGCTAATGCCATAAAGTATCTCGTCTACAATACGCAAAACAGCACAGAGACGAACCTCAAAACTTCTGGAAGAATGTAATTTGGAGGGATGAAACCAAAATCAAACTTTTTGACCACAACCATAAGCGTTACATTTGGAGAGGTGTGAACAAGGCCTATGATGAAAGGAACACCATTCCTACTGTAAAGCACGGAGGTGAATCGCTGATGTTTTGGGGATGTGTGAGCTACAAAGGCGCAGGAAACTTGGTCACAGTTGAGGAAAGATGAATGCAACACGTTATCAGCAAATACTGGAGGCAAATTTGCACTCATCAGCCCGGAAGCAGCACATGGGACGTACTTGGACGTTCCAACATGACAACGATCCAAAACACAAGGTCAAGTCGGCCTGTCATTAGCTACAGCAGAACAAAGTGAAGGTTCTGGAGGGGCCATCTCAGTCTCCTGACCTCAATATCATTGAGCCCCTCTGGGGAGATCTCCAGCGCGCACAGTTCTTGCAAGAGCCCAGGAATTTACAGGAACTGGAGGTTTTTTGCCAAGAGGAATGGGCAGCTTCACCATCTGAGAAAATAAAGAGCCTCATCCACAACTACCACAAAAGACTTCAAGATGTCATTGATGTTGGAGATGGCAATACACGGTACTAAGAACTGGGGTATGTGATCTATTGATCAGGGTCATTTGGATATTTTTGGTTGTCATTATGATTTAAAAAAAGAAAGCAATAGTTTGACAATAAATGGCTTCACCCAACCATTAACCATGACTGGAAAAAAAGTTTGTGTTATCTTCATATTCTCTGAAAAAAGGCAAGAAAGCAAAAAAAAAAAAAAATAATAATATTATATATATATATATATATATATAATTGTATATATATATGTATAATTGTATATATATACACACACACACACACACACACATATATATATCTCAGAAACATGGCTGCCCTGGCCTAAAGCTGGGTTCACACTTTTGCAGGTAATCGTCAGGATAATGCGACGTAGCCATGGCTGGCCTATATACATTGATAGAACAAGTGCAGTTCCATTTGGAGAATATTTGCTCTATTTCCTGGCAGTACATACTTTCTGGACACAAAAGCGTGCTCTAATATGCATTTTTGATGCCGTAAATAAAATGCAACATGTGAACATAGCCCAATTCAGCATTTCTTAAGGAGCACATCAACACACCGCATCTGGACAAAGTATTGCTTCAAACTATCGGCATTTAGCTCCTCAATCCTGCAGAAATCTGATCCTGACAATTTACTACAGTGCAATCAGCTGGAAGTCTGCGAAGCTTGAGTTTTCCCCCTTTCAGACACCAGACTGCAGAGCCCATAGGCAATTCCTCTCACGACAAACTGCTTTTAAGTTTCAAATTAGACCGCAGCACGTTCACATCGTAATGCACCTAAAAGTATGTTTATGGACGGTCAAATTACACGAGACACAGCTAACAAGATGCTCATGTCCAGACATGATGGGAGACACCACAAAAAGTCGAGTTTCCGTTGTGCCCATATCCATTAACTTTTGCTAGAGAACATGTACAGTTTATCATTTAGCAAAATAAAAGCTTCTTCAGATTTCTACAGATGTATTCTGCACTGAAACCATACATAATCCACCTGCAAACCATACCCCACTACAGCAGTTCTTATGCTCAGATTTTTCCATTTGCGAATTTAAAATCTAAGATGCAGAAAAAAAAGAATTGTTACTTAATGGGGTTGTCTGGATGTATACAGAGGTCCCTTAACATACAATATTATTTGGTTCTAGAGAGGACATGTAGTACCTGCACTGTACTGTAGACAGGCTCTACTAGACCGCCAATCACTGCATGCAACTCAATAAAACATGTAAGAGCAGTACAGGACATATATTGCCGCACTGTACTGTAGAGAGGCGCTATAGACCACCTATCACTGCATGCACCTCACTAATACATATTAGAGCAGTACAGGACATGTAGTACCGCACTATACTGTAGAGAGGGGCTATAGATCACCTATCACTGCATGCACCTCACTAATACATGTAAGAACAGTACAGGACATGTAGTACCACGCTGTTCTGTAGAGAGGCGCTATAGACCGCCAATCACTGCATGCACCTCACTAATACATGTAAGAGCAGTACAGGACATGTAGTACCGCAGTGTACTGTAGAGTAGCGCTATAGACCACCAATCACTGCATGCTCCTCACTAATACATGTAAGAGCAGTACAGGACATGTAGTACTGCACTGTACTGTAGAGAGGCGCTATAGACCACCAATCACTGCATGCACCTCACTAATACATGTAAGAGCAGTACAGGACATGTAGTACTGCACTGTACTGTAGAGTAGCGCTATAGACCACCAATCACTGCATGCACCTCACTAATACATGTAAGAGCAGTACAGGACATGTAGTACCGCACTGTACTGTAGAGAGGCGCTATAGACCACCAATCACTGCATGCTCCTCACTAATACATGTATGAGCAGTACAGGACATGTAGTGCCGCACTGTACTGTTGAGTGGCGTTATAGACCACCAATCACTGAATGCACCTCACTAAAACATGTAAGAGCAGTACAGGACATGTAGTACCGCACTGTACTGTAGAGAGGTGTTATAGATCACCTATCACTGCATGCACCTCACTAATACATGTAAGAACAGTACAGGACATGTAGTACCACGCTGTTCTGTAGAGAGGCGCTATAGACCGCCAATTACTGCCTGCACCTCACTAATACATGTAAGAGCAGTACAGGACATGTAGTACCGCAGTGTACTGTAGAGTAGCGCTATAGAAAGCCAATGACTGCATGCACCTCACTAATACATGTAAGATCAGTACAGAACATGTAGTACTGCATTGTACTGTAGAGAGGCGCTATAGACCACCAATCACTGCATGCTCCTCACTAATACATGTAAGAGCAGTACAGGACATGTAGTACTGCACTGTACTGTAGAGAGGCGATATAGACCACCAATCACTGCATGCACCTCACGAATACATGTATGAGCAGTACAGAACATGTAGTACTGCACTGTACTGTAGAGAGTCGCTATAGACCACCAATCACTTCATGCACATCACTAATAAATGTAAGAGCAGTAAAGTACATGTATTACCATGCTGTACTGTAGAGATGCGCTACTAGACCACCAATCACTGCATGCACCTCACTAATACAAACGTTTTACCGGTAAAATGTTCAAGATAATTGGCTGGATCTTTCATCAACCACATGAGCTGCAGATCAGCAGCGTCTGTGACACTTTGTTGAAAGCATATTCAACATACAATGTCCCAGGAAAGAAAATGATGTATCCTGAGGCCACCACGTGTATTAAAAAAAAAAAAAGTTCTGCTGAGGCTGTGATAAGAATAAATCCATGCTTTCTTTACCATTTACCTCCCTTCTGGCGCTACCACCTTCTGTTTACTCCTGGTCCTGGCAGTCAGATCACCCCAACTACAGCCGATGATTGGCTCCAGCGGTTACATAACAGTGGCCACTGCCTGACAGCACCTTTTGGAATGTGTTCGATGCTTAAAGTGTATTTGTTGGGTCAATAGGGCCAAAGCAGTCCAAAGCAGACTATACTGGCCCTATAGAACCAAATGGCACCACCAAGGTGTCCATCGGGATAACATTTCTCCCAATATTCCGACAGATGCCACGATTAGGGAGCACAAACACTATGTGAATGGCCTTTCTTGTAAATACAGCTTTTAGACCACATAGAGCTCTTGTGTGGCAGTGCTTAGAAAAAACCTGCAGTGCAGAGATTCCAATTTCATGGTTATTGACAGCAGTCACACATCCTCTAGGGCTCATTTATAAAGACTGGTGTACCTGCAGAGCAGTAAGCTTGTCTGGGATGCAGGAGACTTTCTATAGTCACATTGCATAGTTTCCCTAAGACGGAATACCGGCAGAAGACCTTGGATTTCTACCCTGACTTTTCCCCATGCCGATTTCACTGCGTCTTAGGACAAGTATTACCTTACCCAATAGTGTTAATCCGCGCCTTGGCTCCCAATGCATAAACAAAATGCACATCATTCGCACAGCTGTCATACAGAAAACCTGCAAATAATGGACATGCACATCCAATAATTGACAAGCATTCCCAGGTCAAAGGGATGTTTCAGATACATGTTTCCTGTGCGCATTTTGGTGCATATTTTATGCATCAAAATAGTGTGAAAAAGATGCTGAAAAACATGCAGATTTTAGGGTAAAACCAAGCATAGTTTACGTATGTTTTTCCATATATTTTTATGTGCGTTTTTTGGTTTGGTGCCTTTTCCAGGCGTTTTTTATGGATTTTTAGTGTGCATTTTCACGCATACAACCAATTCAATTTCATGAAGTTTTGGATACATTACGCATCAAAATACACTTTAAATTTTGTGTCAAGAAAATACATGTGTAATGTGGTGCGATTTTTGCAATTTCCATTGACTGTCCATTGTAAAATGATGCGGCTAAATCAAGCATTTGTGGTTTTTTACTCCTTTAGCCTGTCGTATAATGCACCAAACAAGGAGTTAAAAAAAAACAAAAAAACAGCACAATGTTCCCCAAAGGTGCATAGTCCTGTAGAAAAGGTTGGAACACTATTGAGAATTTTTGTTGCATAAAAGAGCTCATAAAGCCTGCATTTTGCATACCCAAATAAACATTAAAATACAGCATGGGAAGCCGGCCTACTAACACCAACACACATGATAAGAATATGGTGATTATTACTGAACAAGTTCCCTTTTAAATGTCTTTTTTGGTTTTGTATTGGTAAAAGTTGCAAAGGACTATTATACATCAACTGCTCCTCTAGAACACGTTTTCCAGTACTATTACCTACTATAATGGGATATATATATATATATATGTGTGTATTATATATATTATAATATATATATATATATATAAATATATATATATATGTGTATATATAAATATATGTGTATATATAAATATATGTGTATATATAAATATGTGTATATATAAATATATGTGTATATATAAATATATGTGTATATATAAATATATATATATATATATATATATATATATATATATAATAAAAAAATATATATATATATATTATATATAATATATAACACACACATATATATGCACAAGGTGACAATAACTAACAACTTGAGCAGAGGGCCCTGCCCGTGAGGGCTTACAATCTACAAGGAAGGGGGAAAGAAACAGGAGGTAAGGGGCAGACATGTTGTGGGGTGGAGTAGTAGCAATGGGGTTATTGTAGGTTATAGGCAATCCTGAAGAGATGGGTTTTAAGTCTAGTGAGCGTGTGTGAGAGTCTGATGTCTGGGGGCAGCGAGTTCCAGAGTGTGGGGGAAGCACGAGAGAAATCTTGTAAACGATTATGTGAAGAGCTCCAAAAATTAGCTTGTTTGTCAGCTGATCCAGTTAATTATTTGAGTATAAAAATTCTTTTTGGTCGCAGAACATAGAAACTGCTTGAAGGACAAATATCCACCCCCCCCCCACTACCACCAAATACATCGGCCTCTGTTCCCAATAATACCAATCTTTTATTATAGGGCTCTAAGCCATCTGACCATCAAAGAGATATAATGGGGAGAGGGGAAAATCAAATTGCATCCATACAGATTATTTTATTGGTGGGATCCATCAATATCTCTTACATGCCTGACCAATTTAAAGTGGTTAAGATTTAAAGATAAAAAGTTAACCCTGATACAATGTTATATTCCTTCAATAACGTAGCACTGAAGCTAGTCATAAAATTGAAATAGCTGTCAATCAGCCAACAGGTGCCTAAACATGCAAGCTTGGTTTGGCAGAGCATGCACATTTTGTGGATGGGAGAAAAGGAGTTGTCCCTTGAGAATCAAAGGACAGGGTGCTGAAATTCGACAAGCCCAATCCCTTCTTTCCTCCACTTCCATCAGGGATGGGTTAGGACAGTCCATAACGTACATCAGAAAGCCCAACTAAAATCAAAGGGTTTGGCTAAACCTTGTTATTAAAAGATTGGACACATTAAGAGGAGCTGCACAAATACGCCTGTTTTTGCACTGGCATCAATTTACTCAATACAAATAGAGAGAGAGAGAAATGGCCAAAAAAAATAACAGGCACATGAAAAAAAAAGACAAAATACCCAACCCAGGTCCTGGAATGATGTGGATGAGTCAAACTTTAGCAATGCAGATGAAGTGTGTATGGAGGTTTCTAAATTAAAAGCTGGATTAAGATGTAATATCTGGTTAAAAAGTTGCTGACAGACAGGTCACCTGAATCATTTTGGAAGGGTGTCATGAAGGGGTGCTAGTGTAGTTAACACCCAAAGCCTCATGCCGTAAACAAGCTGAAAAGCGAGTATAATGAGTAATTGTGTAGCCAAACAGGACACTTCAGAGTTTAAAGCGGACCTGTGACACCCCCTGACAGATCTGTGTTCCCTGTGATATAACAATTCTGACACCTCTTCTCTTCTATCTCTGGGTTGTGCTGTTCCTATTATTCCTCCTAGAAATGTATTAATGAATCTGTCAGCTGGGTGTTACCATTCCAGTTATCAAGTGGATGTATCCCTGCACACACCGACTGTTAGCTCTGATTGGACAATGACAGACTGTGCAGGGACACACCCAGTTGACTAATTCAGCAAGACATTTCTAGAAGATATTTACTACGACAGACATGTCAGGAACGGCCACAGGTTTGGGGGGAAAAAACCTTATACTGTTGTTCTGGCAACATGCACTGTCACTTATGAAACATTTCTTTGGCACAGAGGTTTGAGCAACACACAGTTAAATGTGTTGTCTCACTACAAAGATTAGCTTTCAACATGTAGGGAACACTAAATAAAGATGTTTTCCAAATATATTGCGTTGATCATCTTTTTTTGTTAAGGAGCTACAAGTGATTTTATCACCTTCTGTGCTCTCTCTGGTACCCCAGTGACTGACCTCTGTACTTTTCCCCCCCTGCTGTTTGTTCTATCAGATAGCAGGGAGTGATGTCATCACGCAGGTCACAGCAGTTTACAACTTCAGACAACTAAGGACAGAGAGTGCTTGTTTGTTATCTCATCTTTTAGACAAAAGCCAGTAATTACTGCTGTTTACTTTAACTCAGAAGCTTCTCTGGTCCTGACAACATGAGATTTATCTACTTAGCAGAAGTCTGAATACACCAAGTTCATATGCAAATTACAGACAGCTTGACCAGGAAGTGACAGAGCAAAGCAGCATTATTTCATTCATGCATCCTATGAAACTTTGAGATGAGACAACCCCTTAAAACTTACCAATAGTACCACCCAATACGCCAGCTGTGTCTCCTAACATCCACTTCACTGACAGGTTCCTCCCTATACACAAATAGGTAGGCACTGGTCAATCCAGCCGAGCCGAATAGTGATCTGTAAAATTTTCTGCAGCAACAGATATGCACTGAACTATGCACATGTTGGGGCAAACTTCCCTGTTGATGAAAGACTAGGTTTTAGAGAACCTTTACAGAGAAGAAAAAAAAAATATCACACAGCACTATATTCACCTAACAAATACATTGGCGCTACTGTTCCAAGGCTTCCTGGTCCCTATGCCAGTTCTTTTGCCATGTTCACACATGTAACCGTTTCAGCCTATAACTGGCTACAAAGGTCAACACAACACATCAATACTGTGGGCCATCAGAGACTGGTTGTGGAGCCAGTGGAACATCTCTGTGGCAGTGCTATGGCATTTACAAGGAGAGTATATATATTTTTTTATTTTTATCCAACCTGAGAGCAGCCTTGCACCATCCTGTCAGGTCTACAGAGCTCATTTATGTGCAATTACAACAAAGATAAGTCACTCAGAAGCTAACAATGACTCACGGCAGCATAGAAGTTAAAGGGGTTTTATCGTTTGAAGAGTTTGTGCTCTTCAGCTAATTCTAGGAGATTGAATTTGAAATCCAGGGGCGAGTCTCTCCTGCCAGGAGGCGTGTCTGTCCTGCCAGAAGGCATGTCTGTCCTCACTGAAGAG
This sequence comes from Phyllomedusa bahiana, assembly GCA_025379985.1. Classification (NCBI taxonomy): domain Eukaryota; kingdom Metazoa; phylum Chordata; class Amphibia; order Anura; family Hylidae; genus Phyllomedusa; species Phyllomedusa bahiana. The sequence continues at coordinate 303,599 of JAODAL010000419.1, forward strand.
CTGTGACATCATCATTCTGTATTTGCAGTAAAAGGGGAAGGTTGTTTGGAGAGGACAGCTATACAGCCTCCTGCAATGTTATCATGTGTCTGCAGAGTCTTTATCTCCAGGCTCCACAAGCTCCTTGCTGTGCTATAACCGGTTACACACAGCCTGAACAGATGAAACACATGTGAGGAATGCACACTGCCCCCCCCCCCCCCATCTTCCTCCTCTGTTATCAGGCAGGAGACTGTGTGACTGTTATAAGGAGGGAACACAGGACATAAGACTGTTATATAAGGGGATCTATGAGTTAAACAGTCCGTAATTAGCCAGATCATTCGCCTTTGAGCTGGGAGAGGAGTATACAGCCACATAGTATACAGCCTCTCACATAGCTGGTTTCACTTTTAACAGCTCAGAGGGGAGTAAACACAGAGTGTGCAGGCAGCCAATCACAGTGCAGGGGGCGTGTCCAGGGAGTTTCCTGTCTGGGGGCATATCCCAACAGGCTGAATGAAATGTCAGTCAGCCAATCAGAGTGCAGGGGGCATGTTCTGGCGCAGAATCCGACCAGGGGGGGGGGCATATCCCGACCAGCCAAATCACAGAAAATGGGGCACGTCCCAACTAGTAGCAGCAGAAATAGAAAACAGATGCACAGAAAAGCTCCTATCTCCTATAGCAAGTGACTGAGATAATTCAACCCAATTACAAAAGTGCTTATTTTTACTGTCCCCATAATCCGACATGATCTTTGTAGCGATAACACCCCTATAATCTCTCTCACTAGAAGCTTTCTGACAAATACCGGTCTACTTGTAGCCAGATATCCTGCTTGGACAGCGCCTTTTTTTTTTTTTTTTTCTCTACAGCCCTGCTATCAAAAATATCTGTGTAATAGGCACAGCTAGGAATTGGAGCTATCAGAGCTGAAGTGTGAACCCCCGCTGTACAAGCGCCCACAGACTTAGGAGCCGGAGGCGGCTGTGAGGAAACAGTCAGATGGGACAGCTGTTTAATCATCTATATGCACCTGTGGAATTTTCTGCAGATCCAAGATGGGCGTATGGGGGTAATATATATATTACATAGTTAGGTGTCAAAATGAACAACGTCATCATTATACTTAGAAGTATATGGGATCAACAGCCTGCTGCCGCTAATGAACATTAGAACAGCTTTCTGCATTTGTACGGTCTCCTGGGTTAGAATTCATTAACTTTAAAAGGGTTGTTTCTTGAAGGCAACCTGTCCATATAGCTCGTTAAAGGGAATATATTATCACAAAATTACTACTGTTTAAATTACATTTGTGATAAATTGCTTTTTTTCCCTGCAGTTTTCACTTTGACCACCGAGTCCAATATGCTGACACTTTGGGCCACATGTATGAAGACTATCTAGGTCTAAAATTCACTTTGTTGCCCATAGCAACCAGGGTGCACCTTTCATTTCATATAGTGCTCTGGAAAAATGAAATGGGCGCTCTGATTGGTCGCTATAGACAAAGTAAATTTTAGAGCTAGACAGTTTTCATACATGTCACCCTTTGTGTTCTGTAGATATCACTTTCACTTTCTGTAGATATCACAGGTAGGATTACATTCATTGGTGTCACCAACGTCTAGTTAAAAGGGTTCTCCAGGAAATGAAGAAAAATAAACTATTTCTAAATTCCTTTAAATTAGAAAAGTCTGCTTGTTTTGCCTAAGGAAGTAGTTTTAGCAAAGAAAATGGTTCGATTCCTTCTTTGCAGAAACCGCCCTAAATCCCGAGACGCATACAAACGATTTAATTCCGGGTTGGGCTGACTGGCACAACGAGTATGTGTGCTGTGCCCGCAGCCACAGCTTGTGGTGTGAAGGCTGGCTCTGCAGTGTATACAATGCTATATATAAAAAAACATTTGGTGTGTATATAGTATACAGAGTTTATAGTTCAGCTGTGAGGAAGCAGCTTTTGTGGGAAATGTATTTTTTCAAAAGAGATTAGCAACTTACCCCGCCCCAGTGATAAAAGACCAACTTTTGCAATATTATGCAATAAAACAGCTCTTAAGTGTTCAACATTTTTATTGTAAAGATTTTAATTATTAGGGATGCCCCACGGAAGGGGTTTTTGGACGGTTTTCCGGTTTGGGGTTTTAGGAACCGTGGGGGAAAACTGCAAAAAAAATTTCCCTCCCTAGACTTAAATTGAAAAACCCCCCTGCACCCCCATAAAACGGTTTTTCCCGGGCGGTTTTTTCAGACCGCCGGCGGACCGCAAAAAAATTAAAACATGTCTTTTTCCCGCCCGGTTTCTAGAGGGAAAATTTAAATTGGGGACCTGTAAACCGCTAAACGTGCGGCGTTTTTGACGCGATTTTTGGGGGGTTTTTTTGGAAAAAAAAAAAAGTAAAAATAACCCACCTAAGTGGGTGTGTTTTGGAGTCCTTTTACTTTTTTTTTTTTAAAAGGAAGGTCCCGCAAATCCCCTAGTCGTAAATACGTCAAGAATAGCCCCGGGAAAATAGAAAATTTTCTTGAGAACCCCAGGCCCCGCAGGATCTTGCTGTGCTCTCCCGGGACATACAAAGAAAAAAAGTGAAAAAATAATTTTAAATTGTTGTTATGGAAAATGTTTAAAAAAACATCTGGACAACATTTCCGTGGCTTATTGGTTAAATTTAGTGTAATTTTCACGGCGTTTGAAGACATTTTTTTAAGGAAATTTTATTCTTGTAGTGGTTAAAAAAAGTCCTGTTCCCCAAAATTCTTTCATGGGAGGTTTTTGGGCGGGTTTTACTTGAATACGTTTTACACTTTTGAGCGATTTGAAGGATTTCGCGTCGGAATAATTCCCCATAGAAAAAAATGGAAATGTATTTTCCCAAAGTGAAATCAGTTGTAAATATTCAAATATTGCCACACTTTTTTGACGGTTTTGAAACGTATTTATTAATTTTTTAAATTTAAATTTTTTTTTTTTTTTTTTAAAAATTTTTTTTTTAGTTTAAAATAAATTTCCCAGAGTTGCACCAATCAGGATTTTTTTGCACTGGTACAAGTCCCCTTGAAAAACGTCCCAAAAAAAGTCCAAAAAAACCCCTGGGAAAAATGACAAAAAAAAAGTACCAAAAACAGTTCACCAAACTGCTCACACGGCACGGGAAAAAACCGGCGGGTTTTCCCCCATTTGTCCTGTTTTTTCGGTGTCCCGACGGCCCCGGGGGGGAGGCTTTTTCCCGCGATGATGGAGAATACCCTCCCCCCCCATAGACATGACAAAACCCTCCCAAAAAACCGGACGGAAAATTGGCATGTTTTATGTTTGCCCCCGGCCCACGGGACAAAAGCCGGCCGGGGAAACCCCTGCAGTGGGGCATGGCCTTAGGGGCATGCCCCATGCCGGGTTTTCGGCCCCTTTGCGGTTTTTAGACCCCCTGAAAAAACCCCCCGAAAATACACCAAAAGGCTTATGGAAAAACCGTGCAACAGTCCCCCTCAGGGTTTTCCGCCCGGCGGTTTTTTCGCCGGCGGTTTTGGCGAAAAAAATTGAAATGCACCATCCCTCCGGTTTTCCAGAAGAAAATGTGCATTTCAATGGGAGGGCTTTTCTCCGCTCATCGCGGAGAAAAGCCGCCCCCCCCCGGGGCCCCTGGGGTTGGCCGCAAAAAACCGGACAAATACCGGGCCGGCAAATGGCGGTATTTGTCCACTGCCTGTAAACGGCCCCTTATATTTCCCTATTCCCTCCCTTATATGTTCTGTTTTTTTTTGGGTTTTCAAAAACCTCTTTAAACACAGAAACCAGCATTTAGTTGTCACAGTTCGTCTCCTCCATCTAGCCCCATTTTCGATTCCCCGGTCCCCCTCCCACAAATTTTCCCTGTTCCCCTTTCAAATCCATGTCCCAAAATTTCCTAAAAAATTTCTCCAAATCAAAGGCGCAAAATGGTTTCCCTTAACGTTCCCGTACATAATCTGAAAAATTTTGTCATTTGGAGGGGCCAACGAGTAGAAGTACCCCAATCCTCAGAAAATAAAAAAAAAGGTTTAGACGAGGCTTTTGAGTCTCACTACTCCCGGCCTTTTTAAAAAATCTAGGGGGTTCTGAAACTCAGCAACCGGCTGCCAGTGCGGGAGACTAGACAACAACTTCAGAAGATCTACACATTTTGTGGTAGCCTCCCGAATATTCTGGGAAGAGCCTGCAGAAAAAAGGCAGCTACAAAAACCTTTTGAATATAAAATAAATTTTAAGATATTAAATTTATGCAACTTAATAAATTTTAACCATAAATATACTTTTTTGGGTTGTATTACATCGGGGGCCCGGGGTGATCACTGTTACATTTATGGTCAATTATTATTTTTTTTTTTTACTTATTAAAGGAAGTAAAAAAAATTCTTTAAAATTGTGTTTAACGTGAAAGTTATTTATTGATGACACCTTCTCTTTAAAATTTTTTGGATAAAAGATTTCAACAGATGAAAAAATTGTTTTAGTTTTTCAACTTGAACTAAAAAAAGGGACCCCTGATCAGTCGCACTTTGGGAGAAAAAAATTATTTGATACATGGCGATTTTGCAATTTTTCCCCTCCTACAAAGAATGAGAGGTCTGAAATTTTATCGAGGTACACGTCAACTGTGAAAAGAAAATCTAAAAAAAAAAAAAAAAAAAAAATCACATTGTAGTTTTTAAAAAATTTCATTTGATTTTATAACATGAAATAAGTATTAAAAACAATAAAAAACAGAACTAATATTTGGTACAGAACCCATTTTTCAATTACAATTTTCGCTTTTCCCCTGAATTCTTGACCAAGTTTCACACGTCTGCGGGGTTTTTGGGCCCACTCCTCCTACGTTAAATAGTAATCGGAAAAAAAAAAAACTGTCCCCTCAAGTTCAACCAAGGGTGGGGAAAATGTGGGTGAAGGGAGGGGGACAATGGTAAGCCCAACCTTCCACTGGTGAATCCCCGAAAAACCCCCAAGGCAAGAAACCAAACTGCTCCAGGGAGACCCCCTCTCTGACCCCAGAGCTCCAGCAGCCCGAATTTTTCATGAAAAACGCGTAGATCCTTCAGATTATGGGGGTGCCCCGGGCCATGGGGTTTCAGCTCCCTCCAAAGCTTTTAATTGGGGCAGGTCTGGGCACTAGGCCCCCTAGGTCTTTGAAATGCTTTTTTTCGAGCCACGTTTAGTTACCCGGGGTGTTTGTTTTGGTTTAATGTCCGGAAGACCCGGGCCATGACCCTCCAATCTCTTAAAGAGGGAAGGGGATTTTGGGCCAAATCCGGGGGTATAGGCTCCATCCATCCTCAAACGGGGCAGGGTGGCCCCTTCCCCTTTTCAGCAAAGCATCCCCAAAGTATGATGTTTCTACCCCCAGCTTCACGTTGGGGGAGTGCTTTGGGTTTTTAAATATCCTTCTTTCTCCAAACACGGGGATGGAGTGGATACCAAAAAGTTCTATTTTTGGGCTTTCTGCCCTTTTTTTACCCATGGATTATCCCGAGGCCTGCAAACTTAAATGGGCCTTGACATTGCAAGGGTAAACTTCAAGTTCTTGGGGCCTTAGTGCAAAAAAGTGAAATGGGGCCCCAGTTCCCAGCCCATTACAATACTGGTGTCTTATGGGGAAAAAGGGGCTTTTGGGCCCCCTCATTGAGGGCCTGTAGGATGCTCCCCACTGCACCCCCTTTTCCCTCACCCCTCGGTTGGAGGGACCTTCACCCTGCTTTTTTATCCTTTTGGGCTTTTGTGTATTCCAACATAATTTTTCTTTTGAGAACGTTGGTTTGGTTTCGGAAAAGGACCCCCAAAACCCCCCCCAAACAACCAAACCAAAAAAAGCGCCCTTTTGGTTTTTTCCATTTTTAAAAATTGTAAAAGTTTTTTTTAAAATTTCCCCAAATTGTCCTTGCCCTCCAAACCCCTTTTCCCGGTCTATATTTTGTCTCGGTGCCTTAGACAGCTCTTTTTGGCTTGGCCATGGGGAGGGTTGGGGTTTGATTGAGTGTGTGGGCGATGTATTTTTAAAAGGTAACAGGTTTTAAACAGGTGCAGTAAATACAGGTAAAGAACAGACAGAAGGGCTTTTTAAGAAAAAACCCAACAGATCCCTGGGGAAACCAAAAATTTTTGCTGTGGTCGATGATCAAATACTTTTTTATGCATTTAAAAATTTAAATTAATTATTTAAAAATTATACAAGTATTTGGAAATTTTTTTTTTTAAAAATGGCCCATACAAAAGTTCTAGAAAAGCTACTCATGAAAAACCCCCCCGAAGGGAAGAATACATTTCCCTTTATTAGAAAGAAAAGATTTACCATGAAACGTGAATCTGAAAATACCTCTGAGGAGCTGGACACAGCAGGAACCTTTGAGGGTTTCAAGAAAGGCTTAGATAACTACCTGAAACGAAAAAATATTAAAATGATTTTGTCTCACAGCTGAAGTGCACCTACAATACATATTACAGACTCCCATTCTGTAAATGGGAAAACCTGCAAAATGCCAGTGATCTAATATTTTTCTCCACTGAGAAATCCCCCTCAACTTTTTGGGCCCTTTCAATAAACTACTAAAGTTCCAATTAGAGGCAATGGAAAAAAAGGACAGGGATGAATTTGCCCTGGTTTTAGGCAATTTCTCATGTTCTACCAAGTCAACAATTGCACAATGTGAATCCTTTTATTTGTTTTTCTACATTCTTTGTACTACACACTCACTTGAGAACTGACTCGAATATCATCCCATGGGGCTCATTTACCAATGTCCCCATGTGGTAGCGTTATATATTGGTGCTCACAATGCACAGGTAAACAGCAATTAAACTGCTTCATTCTACCATGGGTTTACACAAAGTGTCAAGAACAAGGATTTTATTTAAAATGTAAATATTCATTGAATTTTTATTACACAAAAAAGTAAGGCAAAAAAGACAATACTCCAAAAAGTTTCACAGCATAGTAGTCCTAAATCTGAAGGATCACAGTTTAGAAGGGTTGGATATATTCATCAGACTACAAGAACACTCCATCAATTAAAGCCAACAAACAAAGCATGCAGTATGGAGGTAGCCTTCCGTGAAAGCATTTCTATAGGTAAGAATAGGTCTGTGGGTACAGACATATTCTTTCCTGATAGAGCACACTGGATGTGGAGCACCACAGGCTGGCATCCACAGCAAATTCTGCCACAGATTGTCACTTTGGAGGCAGTGGATTTTGCCATAGTTTACAATTTGCCCCATCAGTGGGGCTAATCCGAGTTTAATGGGGCGTCTGTGTAGAATTTATGTCAAATTATATGACCCAGATTACCCATTAAGATATAATGGGACACATTATCAATGTCCAATTTTTTTTCTGAGTGAACAAGGCCTTAGGCTATGTTCACACGGCTCATTTGCGGGGCGTGATTACGCCCCGCAATTACGCCATGTGGACGGGAGCGGGGGGGGGGGGGGGGGGGGGGGTGGGGGGTGGGCCCTCGCCGGCCCATAGACTATCATTACTAGCAGCACGTATACGCCGCTAGTTAAATGACATCTCAATTATCTCCTCCTCGGCGTATTCGCTGAGGCAGGAGAGGAGACGTAATCCATAGTTCTCTATGAGAACTGTGGATTACCGTAATGAATGGGACGTATTCCAGCCGTAATTTGCGCACTACAGCACTTAATTACGGACTGAAATACGTTCCATTTTAAGGCATGTGAACATAGCCTTAGGCCATGTTCACACGGCTTAAAACTGGACGTATTTCAGTCCATATTTACACGCCGGAGTGCGCAAATTACGGGCTGAAAACGTCCCAGTCATTACGGTAATGCACAGTTCTCATACAGAACTATGGATTACGTCTCCTCTCCCTGCTCAGCGAATACGCCGAGGAGGGAGATAAGTGACGTGAATTACCAGCGGCGTATACGCGCCGCTGTTAATGTATGTCTATGGGCCGGCGAAGTGCCGTCCCCCGCACCGCCCCCGGCTACACGGCGTAATTGCGGGCCATAATTAGGCCCTGCAAATACACCGTGTGAACCTAGTCTTAGGCTTCCTTCAAAACACTTTTTGGGAATTTTTTGTTTCTTTATTGTATTTCAGTTAATTTTTAAACATGCATTTTTTCTAGTGGTTTTCAAGCCCTACCTAGAATATGTGACATTTTGCCATAAATCTTCACCAAGAAAAAAAAAAAAAAAAAAAAAAAAAAACACACACACACACACACAGTAAAATGCTTTTCACTAAAAACTTTCAGTAAGTATTTGGCCATACAGATTTTAGGGGTGGGAGGATAAACATGAGGAAAAAGACTGTATGTGAAACCATCCGGGGGCCATGTGTACACAAAGAATGTTTCCATTGTGTGGATCCACGGAAGAAATCAGATACCCTTAGATTTCTGCTGCAGATTTTGACTATACTTGTGACATTTTTTACTGCCGTTATGAATCTAGATGAACCCACTGAAAGGGTGGAACCTGCATGTTGTCTAACCAACTTGGTTTCCCACATAGAGACCATGTCAATACATGGACTTTGTGTAGGAAACCATGTTGTTAGAGTAGAAATCAGCGCCGTAGTTCATACAGTGCAGAACCCCATTGAGAAATAATGGGATGAAGAGTCCACAACCATATCCATGTGAAATTCCTCAGTGTGAACAAGGCCCTAAATGACCAGAGATCAGCGGAATAAACCTCTGTACATCATAAGTACTCATTCCCATCAAAGAGATTTCATCTTCGCATTTGAGCAGGATTTAAATTTGTGAGGTTGAAAAAAAATTATCCTTCATATAAATACATGGCTCAGAAATGGGTCCCCATAATCATAGGAAATATGTCATTATTCAGTTTTAGGCTATGTTCACACGGCTTAAACTGGGACGTATTGCGCGAAATCCATCCCAGTCATTACGGTAATCCACAGCTCTCATAGAGAACTATGGCTAACTTCTCTTCTCCCCGCTCGCACAATACGCCGAGCGGGGAGAGAAGTGACATGTCAATTATTCACGACGTATACGCTCCGTGAATAATGAATGTCTATGGGGACGGCGGGCTGCCGGAGCTCACGGCGTAATTGCGGACGAAATACGTCCCGTAATTATTGCCATGTGAACCCTGCCTAAGGGTGCTTTCACATGAGATGGGGCTGGTTCGGTGTAGACTTGTGGAAAAAATGCAGCATATTTAGCACAGATGTTCAAGTTACAGAAAAAAAATAAAACACAAACTTTCATTGTAGGTTTGTTGAAGATTTGGAGTTTCCCATTAAGATCAATGGAAAAAAAAAAATTCATAATAAACATAAAATTGCATACAGCAAATTAAAAATCCTTAAGCAGGTCAATTCATTCAGAGTCTGTGTAGAGTTTCTCCACAGTCTTTAAAGAGGTTTTCTCACTAGGCTGTTCCACCGAGTCAGTTTACACTCACTGGGGCAAATTTATCAAGGCACTTGCACCAGAATTCTGGCTCAATTTGCACCAAAAACAAAGCTTTTCGTCACATTTACTATGAGTTTTAGACATTCTGGCACTTCTGCGCCGAGTCCGACAGGGGGCGTGGCTTCGTAAAAGGGCGTGGTTTCGCTATAAAGGGGGCGTGGCTTAAATGTGACCCCCAAAAAAAAAATGCACCAGGATGTGCGACTAAATTCTGGCGTAAAAGTAAGCCAGCTTAAAGATGGTGCAAACTGAGACTAGACATTTCTAACCTGCACCAGATTCATCAACACTATGATACATTTGGCGCATTTTAAGACTGTCTAGTCTAACTTTACACTGTCTAAAAGTAAGACACTTTTGATAAATCTGCCCCAGTGTCTCCTCAGCCTGTCGGTGACTCTATAGCAGGGGTTAGCATATTCCGTTTCTAGCTGAGCTGTAACACAAACGCAGGAGATGTTGTCTTCATTAAATGAAAGGTACATGTGGGCTGAAAACAAGGGTAGAAAGGGAGTTAGTTTTCTCTGGACTCAGTTTCCATGGGTGACATTTTCCCGCTCCAACCTAATCAGAGCACATAAAAGGTCTCTTTTCAGACATAAAAACTTTAGGGTATAATTTTGCACAGAAAGTCCCCAAAACAGAAACCAAACTAAAGGAAAAGGACATTTTAGTTAGGATGAGAGGTTAAAAGAATGAAACTTATTTAGTCTTTGGGAAAACATTTTTTCATGGAGAGACAGTTAAATTTTTATAATTATACAAAAGCCCCTAAAAAAAGTATGGAAAAAGCGATTTAATGTAAAACCCCCTCAAAACAAAGGAAAATTTCCCTTTTACAAAAGAAAAAAATTTTTTCCCGAGGGGAAACGGTTCTTCACCGTGAGAACATATTTCTGTGAAAAAGCCGCCCGAGTACGTCACCAGGGAAACCCTTGAGGATTTTAAGAAAGGCTTAATAACTACCTGAACTAAAAAAATAAACCTAGTAACCCTATAAAAATTTTAGAAACCATATGATGGGCAATTTTGGGGGAGAAATTTAAAATTTTGGGAAGATTGGGCCCTTTCCCTTAGGTTTAAGCCCATCAATAGGGAGACCAAGATTTTAAAAAATGCCTACCCTTCAGCCATATTTTCCCCCACCTTGGGTTAACTTATGACTGAACTATTTTCAACTGTACTAGTAACTATTGACCAATTATTTAGAAAAAGTCTTATTTAAACTGCCCCCTTCATGTTAAAAAGCTATTTTTTTTGTAAAAAAACCCCCTTTAAAAGAGATTTTCTAAAACCCCTCATGTAAATGGTGTTTGTAAAGGGTTGTTTCGATTTCCACACATCCTATCCTCCAAAAAGGGGAAATTCAAAGGGCTTATCCCAAAAGCAAAAAAAAGGGGTAAAGGGGGGTTTACATTTGGGGCCACCACATTTTTTGGGGCCTCCTATTTTTCCCATATTTTTAAACAGGCAATAGCCCTAACTTATCCTCATCACTCCCACCCCCAAAAGTCAAAATAAAAACTTAAGGGTATTTTCCCTAAACTGAAAAATTATTTCTCCCGGGAAATGGATAGGTTTAAATTTAAAAAGTAATGTTTTAGCCTTTTGTAATGCAGGGGAAAAAAAAATTTTTTGCAGCCCAATTTTGGGTGTCGTACAAAACCAAGCCATCTACATAAGGTGAAAAGAGGGTGTCCCATCCATTACAGCACCTGTGGCCAACTCAGAGAGAGCAACAAGCCAACTGCAGAAAAGGAAAAAGGGCCCGCCCTTTTGCAGGTTCCCCATTCTTTTCTACCCGGATTGTGAAAATAGACAAGCAAGTTTGCTCCGCTATAATCAGAACTCCCATAGAAATGAATGGAGAGAAATGCACAGATATTTCCCCATCTTCTGCAGTTGGCTCATTGCAACCTATGGGACAGCTACAGCCAGTGAACTCACAAGATGGGTACTATATTTACTATTTTGCCATAGGCAAACTTAAACTCTATCAGTTCTCTATCTATAAAACACTAAAACGTAACTTTTATTATGTAAACTTAAGGCTATGTTCAAGCTTATTTCGGGGCGTAATTACGCCTTTGGGGGGGGGAGGGGGGGTGGCCCCTCGCCGGCCCATAACATTCTTACCAGGGCGCGAATACCCGCTGGTAATTAAATGTCCTTTTTCCCCCCCTGCAGCGGTTTCCCCCCGAGCAGGGAGAGGAGCGTAACCCATATTTTCTCTATGAAAACTGTGGATTCCCGTAATGACTGGATATTCCAGCCGTAATTTGCGCAGTCGGACGAATTAGGACTGAAAAGCCCCCATTTTAAGCCGTGTGTACAGGGCCCTTTAAACCCTCTAACACACTTTTTAAAAAACCTGATTTTAACCTCACCATTAACCCTTTCTACTTCAAAGGGAAGGAATAGCCCTTTTTTTTATCAAGTCGGGGGAGCACCCCCCATTAAAGGAAAGCTTATATATAAGCAATTTACTAACCCCAGAAAGGGAACCCCAACCTCCTACTTGGGCGTCGTCCAATTAACGGACACAAAACAAAAAAAACCCTTGTGACACCCCTGCAGTGCTGAACTTGTAGCAGAGGTGAGAAATCAAATTTTTAAAACATCATGCTGACCTCCCCAACAGTTTCACCAGCTAAAAACTGGCTTATCAGGGGGTTAGAGGTCCGGTCCGGTTTTGGAGACTATCTAACAAGATGGGAACACCACTTAAAATCTACATGCAGTACACAGGAGAGCTCCAGAAATTGCTCAAGTAAACAAGGAAAAGCAGAAAAATTCAGCACACTTTACTGCAAGAAGCTTCTCGAGTACACTGGGTGATTTCCCTCTAAGTTTACAGGGTGCTTGAACCTACAAAGAAAAATGTATAAAAGCAAGTACTAATCCATGATATAGCGAATAGCTAGCGACATGTATGTGTTGTAATAATTAGACGTTTTCCATCATTTCTATTGCTTTTTTTCAATTCAATTTTCCTCTTGTCCTTTCCCCCAAAAGGAATGCAGATGATAACCTAATAGGTTTTTATACTTTGCTCAACAACAAGTGAGCTAAATCTCTCCAGTTGTGCAATCCTAAAACGTGTTTCCACTGGCCAGTGATTGGGAACTTTCACATATTTTACATATAAACCTGGAAACTAATATTAGACTAGAGGTCCCCGACATACTGACCATCAGAAGCCACATTCAGCTTATAAACAGAGAAAATATATACGTGGATACAAGAAATCATGAAATTAAAAAAATACGGGCACCCCCGGGGTTAAAAGGGATGGGACTGTGGTTTGCTTTTTAAAGTTAAAATTTGTATGCAAGTGGAACAGTAAAATTTATTAAATGTTTTTCCAAAAAAGAATTTTTTTCAATTTTTGGTAGGCAGGGGGTTTTTACATTTGTTTTGCGTCTTTTTCCCTTTTTAAAAGACCCCTAATTTTTCTGTATTCATTGCAGCTGTGGATGCTGGCCCTTGGTTATATGGGTTTAAAATGCAGCCACACCCAAAATCCCCCGTTTGTAATCAGGGGACTATGTAAGTGGGAACGATTAAGTCGGGGACTGTGTATTCAGTTAGGATAGGTCTGTAAAAAATTTAATGCCATGTACTCCCTTAAATCAGCCCTGCGAGCCAAAGAAAAAAAAGGGAGATGGGAACCACTGCAATAAAAACAAAAAAAAAGAAACACAACAAAGGCTTATATAGGGACCAAAAAGAAGCAAAAACAAAATTTCAGTAGTTGGAGGTGAGAGAAGAGTGAAGTAAATTTTAGAGAGAGTGAGATAGAGTGAGAGTGAGAGGGGAGTGAGAGTGAGAGTGAGTGAGAGAGAGAGTGAGGAAGAGAGAGAGAGAGGGGAGACACGCATAAGGGATCGTGTGAAATGTTCACTTTAAAAAATCAAACAAAACTAGTGGTTCTGTATACAAAAAACAAAAAACTTTTTCCACAGCACTTGAAAACTTTTCATGTTCTCTGTCATCAGATAAAGCGGATCTGCTCAGATAATACACTACAAAATAGTGGATTTGTATCAAAAAACAAAATTTTTCTACCCGGTGCCTTGAAAGCTTCTTTATTTCTCTGTCATCAATAAGCAGGGGTTACTAAAAATAATCAAC